>JAAGKR010000470.1:17167-32009 GCA_011419295.1 Clarias macrocephalus | reverse complement strand
TGTGTGTGTGTGTGTGTGTGTGTGTGTGTGTGTGTGTGTGTGTGTGTGTGTGTGTGTGTGTGTGTGTGTCTTCTTAGTCTTCTTAGTACAGTAGAAACATTTCACTACTCATCCAAGTAGCTTCCTTAGTCTAAGTAAGTTGGAAAGTGACTCGTAAGTTCTCCAAGGTCAAAGGATCCTCCTATATCTGAAACAGCTTGTTAAGTGAATAATGGAGATGGTGAAAATAGGAGGGAGGGTTGTTACAGAGTAGAGGGAAGAGAGCTGTTAGGAAGACCATATAGAGATATTAGAGACAGTTGTTAAGGTGTAACAACCAGAAAGTGTAAAGGGAGTCCTTAAGAGTGATTTTCTTGATGGACGTGTGAAAAGGTCTTGATCTTCCTTGGGACAGATGAAGGGGTTGCATGAAAAATAGAAGATAGGTTGTGTCGAAGACCTTCACCTCTGTTGAAGGAAGGATTTCCACCTGTACATACTGTAGATGTAGATACTTCTCTGTCCAAAATTCATACATTTTCATCCTCAAATGTGTGTCCTAGCTGATTCTGGCCCTGAGGTGTTGCTCCTTCTGTGTTGAGTTTTTTTTTTTAACATTTTAAATAAAAGTTTGGATGATATTTAGATTTAAATTATCTAAACTACATAGGGGCAAACAGATAGTGGCTCAGACAATTTTAACCCTGCCCTGTGCCCCACCATCTGTGTATTTGTTTATACAGTATGTGTTATGGTTCAGATACTGTATACCCTTATTTGTCCCACAGTGGGGACATTTTTTTACTCTAGTATTAGTTCTTGACTCTAGATAGAGCTAAGCTTAAAATTAGATTATTTGTCACATGGACCTTACATCACTGTGATTTTTTTTTCTCCTGCATATCCCAGTTACGAAGCTGGGGTCAAAGCAAAAGGTCAGCCAGGATACAATGCCCCTAGAGCAGATAGGGTTAAAGGCCTTGCTCAAGGGCTCAACAGTGCAACTTGGAAATGCTGAGGCTTGAACCCTCAACGTTTCGATCAGCAACCCAGAGCCCTAACCATTTAAGGCACCACTGCCCCAGCTAAGTTCTAAAGTGTTTTAGAACCCTTTAAAATTTTAAAACACTGAAAAAAAAATCTATAATCTACATACAGTACTCCAAAACTCTTCTTCCAATGATACAGCACAGAATCTCACTAAAACCACATAACAGTCTTTATGTTTACACCTAAGCCTTCAACCCAAACATGCAAACAAACATTGCCCCCTAGTCAAGCTTCGATGTATAATTTGTTCCCGGAAACGTGTTTGGATATCAAAACACTCGTAAACCAAAGGGAATTTCCCATAGGAAATAATGGAAACAAATTATTCATTTCACAGCCCAAAAAAATAAATACATTAAAATAATTAACACAAAATAAAAAAGTAAAGTAAAAATAAAACAAATTAAACTCCACTTTACCTTTAAAAAAACATAAAAATAAATCCCGACAGATAAGTGTTTTCATTTGTGCGCGTAGGCTCTGTGTATGTGTGTGTTTGTGTGTGTGTGTGTGAAGCTAAAGTAAGGAGCCCCTAACACCTCCATCTTTTCGTCTTACACAGTTACCCTTCCTCCACTTTCACACAACGGAAACACTATTTTATCGGAAAAATAAACAAGAACTCTCTAACGACACTTAAAAATAAAACAAATTAAGAGAGAGAGAGAGAGAGAGTGTGTGTGTGTGTGTGTGTGTGTGTGTGTGTGTGTGTGTGTGTGTGTGTGTGTGTGTGTGTGTGTGTGTGTGTGTACCTGTGTGTGTGTGTGAAGGCAAACGAAGAAGGGCTCTGTGTGTGTGTGTGTGTGTATGTGTGGCACGGTGTCCAATGACGCACGCGCACAGATACAAAGTGCAGGCTGATTCAGAGAGAGAGACCTTTAACCTCTCAAATGAGACTTGCTTTTGCGTTACGCGCATGCACACGTGTTATAATAAACAGTACACGAGCGCTGTACATGCATACAGACATAAAATAAAAGATGTTTTACACACACATGGTCACAGTGTTATAGTAAATGTCAAAACAAGAAGCACATGCATGCTACATGATACTTGGTACTCATAAACCAAAACTTGCTTGTTTTTCAAGTCAAAATGTATTAAAAATCTTTGCTCGTCTTGCGTAACACTCGTAAACCGCATTACTTGCAAATCAAGGTTCCACTGTACTATTTTATCTGTATACGTCATTAAGAGCAGTCATTAAGTTTGGCAAGCATATTCTCATGTCTGTTTCCTTCTGGCGCTCCCTTTTAGTTAGGCTGTCATAGGTAGCCTGCACTCTGGAGACTCTGTGGTCTGTACCACTTTACCATGAAGATGGTCTTGGCCTCAGCTGATGCTGACAACTTTTCTCTGAGGACTTTTGACTACAGATGCTTGATAGCTCAGTGTACCTGAGCCTCCAATAACGACCTGGACTCCATATTAACTTATATGACATCAACCGTTATACTGAACTTCCAGCTGCCTAACACACAGTATGAATGCAGATCAATCCATGACTGCAGAATGCTATCCGTATCACTCAAATGAGGATGGGTTCCCTGTTGAGTCTGGTTCCTTTTAAGGTTTCTTCCTATTGCCATCTTAGGGAGTTTTTCCTTTCCACCGTCACCCTCGACTTGTTCATCAGGGACAATATGATCATTTTGATTCATACACTTTCACATTTCATACAAACTTCCATAATTTTCTTTTGACTGTGTAAAGCTGCTTTTCGATAATGACAACTGTTAAAAGCTTTATACAAATAAAATAAAATTGAATTAAAATATTTGCATTGTATTAGTTCTCAGCTAGTAAAATGATAAACATGAACAGATATAGAAACAAAGTAATTTTAATTATGGGCCCAAGTCATGCTTCTAAATAGAGAAGGATTTAATAAAATTTGATAACATGACTAAAAATGGACCTATTCCAAAAGGCTCTGACCCCTGCAGCATATCAGTCAGTACATCTGTTTAGTCAGTTCTGTCATGACTCATAGCTTGTCTGCCCCATTTTTTTTCCTGCACTGTCACTTTTCCCAAGTGCTCATGTTATGGCTTATCCCCAACCCTAACCCTAATCCATTCCCTACTGAATACTCCAGCACTTAAGCACAAACTGCGTGCTGCTTCAGCGCTGGATTATTGTGTGCCTTTTTTTTGCCTCAATTCTCTCACGTTTTGTTTAATAATTTTCACATTGCCAAGTTCACTTTGTTTTCTCATTTTTTGTCTCTTGATTTTGGATCGTCACCTCGCTTTTTGATTTCCCAATTTTGATCTCGCTCTCCTCTTTTCACTACGGCTCTCGTTTTGCGATTTGGCTCCAACGCCTCGCTGACTGACTTCATGGTTTTGATCCTCGCTTTTGCCTTTCGACCACGCTCTTGTCTCACGCAGCATTCACTCATCAGCACTTGGATTTCTCTCATTTCTGTCTATCCAGGGCTCCTCCTCCGCCCTGGATAGACAAGGTGCTCTCCTTGGAGCACACCAGCAGCCCTCCACCACTGAAGGGGTGCAAGGTGGCGTATGTGATCACGTTCCTCTTAGGATGGGCCTAGGAGTGGATGCCCATGACCCTTGTTGTACCAACTTTGAGGACTTCTCTAAGGAGATGAGGATGGCGTTTGACCATTCATGTCTCGCTCAGCTTACGACGTCACCATAGAGTTCCAGACACTGGATCTCTCAAGTGAGTGCAACGATATTGTGCGACGGGTTCTTTGAGGATCTATTGGAGGCATTTCCGGATGAACCAGGAGGAACAATGTCTTGTCTGTCCAAGCATTTATCCACTGATGCAGAAAGACCTGAAAATGCTATCAGAGGTCACAAGAGGTTACAAGAAGGAAGCTGACCGCAGGTGCTCTCAAACTCCTAAATACAGTGTGGGGCAGAGAGCCATGCCCGCCACCCAAGACATCCCCCTGAAGACCATCTCCTGCAAACTCTCTTGCCATTACATTGGGTCTTTCACCATCATCAAGATTGTTAATCCCTGCTCGGTAAAGCTCTCGCTCCCTCGACCATGTGGGGGATTAATCCCACATTTCACATGTCACAACTACACCATCTCGCCTCATGCCCATTAAGAGTACTGGATTATGCTTCAGCGCTAGATCATTGTGTGCCTTTTTAACCTCAATTCTCTTGTGTTTTGTTTCATAGTTTTCACGTTTGTTTCATAGTTTTCATATTGCGTTTCAAGTTTGCTTTGTTTTCTCATTTTTTGTCTTACGATTTGGATTGTCGCCACATTCTCTGATTTCTCAGTTTTGATCTCGCGCTTCGCCTTTTTGACTACGGCTCTCGTTTTGCGATTTTGGTCTGACGCCTCACTGAATGACTTCTCGGTTTTTGTTCATCACTTCCGCCTTTCAAGCACGCTCTTGTTTCATGCAGCAGTCACTCATCAGCACAAAAATTCCTCTTGTTCTGCTCCGACCTGTGATGAGTTCATTTGTTTAGCTAAACACAATGACATTCCAACAAGTTACTGAGTTTGTTACAAAATTACATCCCCTTTTGTATAGTGACAGAATTCAGCTATGGGAATTAGAGTATAAAATGCCAATTTGTAACTTTATTCACGTTTAACTATTTATAAATTATTCACTATATCATCATAGTTACAATGAATATAAAATGTAGTATGGTACCATGTAATATCTATTTTTTTATTGCACTTAAGTAGCAATGTTTGCATTATTTAAGTGGTATTTTAGTATTTTAGTTCAATCTCCAAAATACTTACACATGAACTGTATACAGACAACATTTTCAGGTCCTTAACAGAGATCACTGGGTGACACATTCATTGATACTGTAGGTGTTTCCGATCATAGTGTAAAGTACCATTGGTGTTAAGCAGCTGATTGAGACTCACCATACGGAAGCAGCTGCGGACACTGGGCTCCACATTACTGCCCCCAAAGGCTGCCACTTCACCAAGCTGCCGAGGGATCTGGATGGCTTCATGCAGCAGCAGGCTAAGATGCTTCTGATTCATTAGGCCATTTGAATCAGATGCCTGTCTAAAAAGGTCTAACAAATAGCATGGAGGTATGTATTATCAATAACAAGTAAAATTCTATATTTGAAAAATATTTATTAGACATTATCTTATAATTATAACATTATTTATTATGATTATTACTAATTACTGTATAAAGTCCATGTTCGAAGTTCATTAAGTTCTACAAGTTTGTGTGTTCTATGAACAGAAATTTTCCAAATTTCCAGCTTAATGTCAAACATCAGTTTTTAAAATAGGCATAAATATTTCGTCATATTTCAAGATCTCCAGGTATACTTGAACCTACCCTTAACAGTCTTATCCACAGTGTTGTGCTAGTTACTTATTAAAGTAATACAGCAAGTTAAAATAAGTTATGGAAAATAACATGTTATAAAAAAAAAAGGTATGTGTTGCCTTAATATTTTAGTAACTATTAATGTAAAATGTTACTTTCCAATATAGTAACGCAGTAATCGTAATATATGAATTTTTTTAGTGAGTAGTAATGCAAATGTGTGCTATTTTTGCATTACATTTTCTTGAATCATGCGTCAAGCAATTGTGCCTTCTATGTGAATTTTCTCTCTGTAACTTACTCACGTCCAACTTACAAGTGACTCATGTAGGCACAGTGTTACAGCAGCCTATCAGAATGAGGAGGAACAGTTTTGGTATGTGTTGTATTCAAATGCGAGTGACGGATGAAGCTAGGACAAAATGTCAGAAAAAATTTCCCTTTCAGTAATTTGAAAGTGGTGCTCATAAAATTGCTACAAAAGAAAGAGTTTTATGATAACGAGAGGCATATTCCGGAGAAGGTTTCTCAAATAGTGTATAAGACTGGTACAGTACAGACCAAAGGTTTGGACACACCTTCTCATTCAAAGAGTTTTCTGTGTTCTTTATTGTGTTCTTTAGCCCAAACAAGTCTCTTCTGCTTGTTGCCTGTCCTTAGCAGTGGTTTCCTAGCAGATATTCTATCATGAAGGCCTGATTCACACAGTCTCCTCTTAACAGTTGTTCTAGAAACGTGTCTGCTGCTAGAACTCTGTGTGGCATTGACCTGCTCTCTGATCTGAGCTGCTGTTAACCTGCGATTTCTGAGGCTGGTGACTCAGATGAACTTGGTCTCCCTTTCCTGGGGCGGCCCACATGCGAACTAGTTTCTTTGTAGCGCTTGATGGTTTTTGTAACTGCACTTGGGGACACTTTCAAAGTTTTCCCAATTTTTCGGAATGACTGACCTTCATTTCTTAAAGTAATGATGGCCACTCGTTTTTTTTCTTCACTTAGCTGCTTTTTTCTTGCCATAATACAAATTCAACCTCTTTGAATGAGAAGGTTTGACCAAACTTTTGGTCTGTACTGTATATAGCATTGCAATTAGTAAAATCAATCACACTAATACATGCTACCTAATACGCCACATTCATAATACATGAGTCATGAATGTTGACTTTTTTATGGTTTGTGTAAAATCGTTAAGAATAATTTAAAAGCAGTCTGCATGCCCCCATGGAGAAGTGGTTTGGGGCTTGACTCCTAATTGAGGATGTCCTGATTGTCCTGATGTTAGCCAAATGAAAAAATAAAACTAAGAAAAACATCAAACCCTTCAGATGCCCAATTTAGAAAAAAGGTTTGCAGCTATGTCATCACTTTATGAGTGTATTGTTGTGTATGAACAAGATTTACCATTTGGTCCCTGCACACCATGGCATTTCATATGAAACACTCAATATGTGAGCAAAGGCAACACTCTTTGCTTTAATTTAAGGGATATGAAAACAAGTGTGGCATTAGCCATTCAGGAACTATAACTATTTTCATACACACCCCATTTTGGGGTGCTTATAAACAATGGAACAAACTACAAACATTAATCATTTGCAATCAATGACTCTAGAACCCATGTATGTAAACAAATGCTCTCTTTCTTCCCTACAGATGTTTTACCAGTCCTAATGCAGCTGTCTTAAGCTGGTTTGTTGGTCTTTCTGCCTTCAGTCTTTTCTTCAGTAAAAGGATGCTCCATTGGTTTGAGCAGATAACTAACTTGCCCACTGAAGAATTTCTCAGTTTTTTTGCCTTTGCCAGCTTTCACTGTTTGCCACTGTATCCATTTGCAATAAGAAACAGCATCTTATTTTTGAAGCATTTGGCTGAATCTGAGCAGAGAGTACAGCTCCACAGTGCAGATTTCATCCTGCTACTTTTATTAGCAGGCAGGACAATTATGTCAACAAACACCAGTGACCCTTTTCCTTTGGCAGCATATACAGTATATTGACTCTGGCAGCCATATATACTTATAATTAATAATTCTTATAACTTATAACCATAACTGTGCCTCCATGTTGACAGGTGATATTATATGCTTTAGATCCTGAGATGTTCCTTTGTCTAGTCTTGCCTTTCTGTTCTTTAGTGTACCAGTGGTTTGCACCCTGTTGAGAGGGGTCTGTATTAACTTCTTAAAGCTCTCTTTAAGAATGTTCTTCACTGGATGTTGTTGAAACCACCTGACTTGCTTAATTGGTCATGGATTAATAAGGGAACAGCCCACACCTGGCCATGCAACTGCTTGTCAGACATGTATTTTATTATTTGTTGCTCTCCTAAAATGGATATGTGTGTATGATAATGGCTATAATTAATACATTGAGTGTTTTAAATTCAACTGAGTGGTATACAGACACCAAATACAAAGAAAAGAATGAAGAAATAAAAAAGGTTTCAGTTCAATAAAGTTTTTCTGTGGTTGTATTGAGGGCTATGTTAGGGGAGTTTAGTTGTAGACTAACTTAAATGACACAATGCTGATATTTTTTAGTTTGTGTGGTACATAAGAGTCTTTTGCAGTGCACAAGCCTACAATTGGTCAAGGAGGTTGATTTGGTTCTTGTTATGAAAATTGATAAATTGTGCATAACGTCTTATTTTATAGATTGTCTTATATTTATATCTTTTAATGCTTTAATTATAATGTCTGAGAAATAACGGTAATGTTGGAGCAGAAGGGTCCTTTCTTCTTCGTCGTTTTGTCTTCTTCTTTAGCATGGTGCTGAAAAGGAGTTTGCAAAGGGCACCATACACTCTAGAATGAAAGGTGAAAGATCTCTTCAGTCAGTTTTCTTTAGTAAGGATTTTGCTGCTCACCCCTACCTGTTGTTTTTTTATATTTAGGCATTTGGCAGACGTCCTTATTCAGGGCAACGTTTGTATTTAATTATACATGTGAGCAGTCAAGGGTTTAGGGCCTTGCTCAAGGGCCCAACAGGGACAACTTGGCAGTTGTGGGATTTGAACCTGAGTCCATCCGAACCATAGTCCAATGCCTTAACCACTGAGCGATCCCAGATCTCATATTTTTTTTATGTGTTGTGGGTTATGGTTTGTCTAAACATCCCATAGATGCTCGACTGGATTTGGGATCTGAGGATTTATGGGCCTGTGACCTTGGGTTCATTGTCTGCCAGATTCCCTGTGTGATGGGCTGTGGTGTTAATGCTTTATGGCATTACTGTTAGGGCTGAGCAGTGTACAGTATGTTTCAAGGGACAAATTTTGCTTGAGAGATTGCTTGAGAGGGTAAATAATTGAAACTCACATCTGTATTTCTCCTTGATATCTGCATTGCATAGGCTAACTATTCCCATCTTCATAGAGACTACCCGCATCTTTCCATTCCGACCACTGGAAGGGAGACAGAGAAAGAGAACCTTCATTCATCAATTGTGTAATTGTTCTTTCAATATATGAAAGAGTGCACACTTGAACTATTGCATAGGCAGCACATTTTATAGCAGTATTATTACAGTGAATAGCAAACACTTAAGAAAAAAAATCAAGAGTGTGTATTTATCAGGAAATGATTGATTGCATTTTAAACAGTCAGCTTCTAGATGAGTAATAAACCTCTTATTATTAGTAATTTAACCTCTTATATTTTGATCATAGCTCAATATGCTTGCAGGCAGCCTCTTCTATTTATTTATATTTCTGAAAATATTTTTGGTACTGTAACTGGACTGACACGTTTTGGTCTTAAAGTCTGCTTGAGATTAGGGTTGAGGCAGACTTTATCTTTACTAAGCGTACCAAAAAAACAAAAACAAAAGTAATCTAAAATGTATTATGAATGGAAAATTACCTTAACTGACCAAAAAACAAACAAACAAGTTTTATAAAGATCAACTGACACAAGACACATCTAAGAGTGACAACAAACAAAAAATTTTTTTTAGGAACATGCAACAATGAGACGCATTGTAATTTGTGCAAACTGTAATTGAAGTTTGGCATTAGCATCCCCACATCATTAAATAAATAAAGTAAATTTTTTGTACAAAACCATTTTTCAAGTTTGTCCTAAATCAAAATGAAATTTTGGTTTGCATTTAAGCACATTGTCATAGGTCTTGGCCATTATACAGTACATTTTCCTGCTCTGCACACCAACCGTGAAGTTTGTCTCCCTGCACTGTAAAAAATAAAAAATAAATTTTACGGTAAAAAACTGGCAGCTTTGGTTGCCAGAATTTTCCCATAAAAATTTTTATTGCACTGTAAAAAAATAAGCCATAAATTTTATGGTAAAAAAAAACAGCAGCTGTGGTTGCCAGAAGTTTACCATAAAAAAAAGGTAGCAACGTTTTGATTGTACAGGATTACACTCATTATACTGTATATTCTATGGATTTTAATTGTTTCTTTTTTTTCGAGCCTGGCCAGGAATCGAACCCAGACGGTGCAAAGCAACGGTGCTAACCACTACACTACTGTGTTTGCTGTGCAATTGTTGTCGTTGTTGGACTTGCTCTGGTTCCCCGCGTCAGTTATACTCCAACAACGACAACATTTGTGTAGCAAGCACAGTAGTGTAGTGGTTAACACTGTCGCATTGCACCGCTAGGGTCCGGGTTCGATTCCCAGCCAGGCTTGAAAAAAAAAAAATTTAAATCTGTAAAATGAGTGCACAACCCTCACCTCATGCAGTAGACTCATATGAAGTTTTGCAGTCCCACTGAACTAAATCAAGTTGGTATCTGTGTATTTAGTACTGTAACAGACATAATTTGATTTCTTTATAATGTGCTAATGTTTGATGCACGGGCGCTCGTTATGTGTGTGTGTGTGTGTGTGTGTGTGTGTGTGTGTGTGTGTGTGTGTGTGTGTGTGTGTGTGTGTGTGTGTGTGTGTGATGCATTTATCCCCTCGGGGCTTGCCGTAGATGGGCAAGGTGCATGCGCACTTCCTGGTCTAGAGTGTCGCGAGTTTTGTGAGTTCAGTCTAATGAAGAGTTGAAAATAAAAAGTAAAGAAAGGATTCCGTGTGCTCTCGTTTTTGTTGTTTTCACATTACCCAAAGTGTTTAGGCGGACCCGGCACGAACACTCGATTACAGTACAAATTTAACTTAAAAAATAGCTACCTTGGTTACAGTTCTTTAGAAACCAATCTAAATACAGCTGAGTAGCAAATTTCTACGGTAGAAGAATCAGGGAGTGCACACACTGCTCAGAAGGGATGATTTGCATCTGACCGTGGAACAACTCCAAGCTAAGGGGGATTTGGAGAACCGTGTTCACCGCAAAAAACTTGAGTATTGTTTGACTTCCTGAGAAACGTAGGGCAATGAACTTCTGACTACATTTAGAATATGCCAGTTTGGTTACAGCTTCCCCTGCCATTGAGATTGAAAGAGCGCACAGAGCCCCCACCCCCCATCTCAGTCTCTGCCGAGGACACCGCCGAGGAGTGTTATTGTGCGTTTCCTACGTTTCCCGGTTAATGAGCTTTTGCAAGCAGCTAAGAAAACGAGTTGTGTGTGACAAGTTGTTTTTTGTGTTATTTGAGCCCTATCGTTTGGGGATTGGGAGATGGGGAGGGCTTTGTTTGTGTTTAGTAGAGCTGATCATACTTCAGATGTATGTTTTCTTAACTTCATTTCTGTCAACAGCATTCAAATGCTTTGTACTGCACTGACATATCTATGTCCAACCTGGCTAGGGTGGTCACATTGAATGTGAACAACATGGTCAGTGTAGTCAAAAGAAAGAAAATTTAAACATTCTTAAACAAAGTAAAGGTAACTATTGCACTTCTACAGGAGACACAGATATGGAACATTTAAAGCACAAAAGTGACTAGATTCGGTCAAATATATTTCAGTTCTGCTATTTTGATTCATAAAAACTTTCCTTTTATCTTAGAGTAGACTGAACAGGATCCTAATGGCAGATTTATTCTAATCACCGGTTACATCTTAGGGAATCTGTTTTGAATGTGTATTCCCCAAATTAAGACAGTCCTGACTTTATATCAAATATAGTCCTATTGTTTAATCATCATTGTAAGGGTCTGAGGATTATGGTTGGGGATTATAGTTGGACAGGTCCTCTTCTATAAAATCAACCTCCCGTTTTTCACAAACTCTTCAAAATATGTTGTGCTTCAAGTTTGGTGGATGTATGGAGAGAACTACATCCAGGTGTCAAAGACTATACCTTCTACTCTCCTCCCCATAATTCTTATTCCAAATTAGATCTATTCTTACCTTCCAGATACATTAACTGTGTAAGATCCTGTCAAATTGGTTTAATGGTTCTTTCTGATCATAACCCTTTTTATTTAGGTTTAACAGAATTTTTATCCCCAAAATCATCTTATTAGAAATTTTATAGTACGCTCCTTCATGACAACTTTTTTTTGCCAGTTCATTAAAGAAAAAAATATACTAATATTGGCAGGATAAAGAATTTTGTTCGGTAAATAGCACCATTAAATGGGATACAGCCAAAGCCACCTTAAGAGGCCACATTATTTCTTTTACTACATGGTATAAAAAACAAGGCTGAGAATAGGAAAAATTAAAAGAGGTTAAAAGAATAGAACTGCATAAAATTTCCACACAAAACAATTGAAATCTTCTAACTGGTGCCAGATCTAAATTGAACCTGAACTATTCAGAACATGTACAAAAATGTATAACATTTAGTAGGCGAAGGTTCTATAAAAATGGGAATAAACCTAGTCATCTTTTAGCCTATCAACTCAACTGCGAAACGAGCTGAAAGATCCATCAAGACTATTAAAACTGAGTTAATAATTTCATATAATTCGGTTAAAATTTTAAAAAATCTATTAGCTTTATTCGGGAAAAAAGGAATGAACATATTAGACTGTGCCTCATATCACCCAATCAATTTACTTAATGTAGATTTTAAAACTGTGGCCAAAGCCTTAGCTCCTCGTCTAGAGAGAATTCTACCTAGTTCTAATTCGACCTAATTCTACTCTAAGATCATTAAATCTGACCAAACGGGATTTGTTAAATTTTGCTATGGTTCAGACAACATGCATCATCTTTTGAATACAATATCAGTTGAATACGGATGGTGACCCAGCTGCTATAATATCACTGGATGCAGAAAAAGCATTTGACAGGGTCAAGTTGAGGTTTTTGTTTCAACTGTTGGACAAATACATCAAACTAGTCAGACTTCTTTACCTTGATTCAACAGTTGTGGTCAACACCAGTGGATTATTATCTGGTAAAGTTTTAATTAATAGAGGCAGTTGTCAGGGCTGCCCCTTGTTACAACTCCTACTTGCCTTGTTCATCTAACCTTTGGCAGAAAGTATTTGCATGCATAATGGCATCCAGGTGGTGAAAGCAACTGGGATGAACCACCCACTATCCTTATATGAAGTGTGTTGGAGACAATTAATCAGTAAAGCCAGTCTAGTGGATACAAAATAAACTTAGGGAAATCCCAAGCCATGTTTTTAAATGCTACACAAAATGCTAAACTACACTGTTCCTTTTACACCATTGAATCTGAGTGTCTTTATTTGGGTATACACATACAGTAACACCTGATTTAAAGGATTAGTCTCAGACCATAAGCAGGACATGAATAGGTGGACCTCTACCAATTTCTTTTTTGGAAGAATTAACACAATTAAAATGAATGTACTCCCCCATTTACTTTATTTATTTCTGTGATTTATTTATTTGAATAAAAGTTTTATTTGAACTTTTATTCAAATAAAAGTTATGTTATTTGAATCATAACTTTTTAAGGACTTGAATGCAGCTATTAGTAAAGTTTATATGGAATAATAAAAAACCCAGGATTAAATTTACTTCTCTTACAGTATCAAGCCAAAGGAGTGAGGGGGCAGATCTTTGCCCAACACTCAGCTTTATCATTGGGCTGCTCAGACCAAACAAATGCCTAGATGTTTTTTTAATGGTACAGACTACCTGTGGGTCAAGATGGAATTCTTGCAGGTGCCGTGGGAACACTAACATCTGTTAGTTGTTGTTAAAATCAACAAAAATAAAATTAAATAAATTAACAGTAAAAAAACGGATATGTTTAATGGTTAAAGTAAGAGCATTTCCATATGCACGCAATGTGAGGGGAACTCTGGATTTGGACTAAGCATCTGCATGGTCATAAGAAAACCACTTGTTAGTGAAACTAATCAGAAAGGATTCAAATTGCTAGAAAGCATAAAGATTGGACTTGGATTGAAGCAATGGAAAAAGTTCTTGTGGTCTGATTAGCTCAGTCTGACCATATTCCTGAGTAATAGGCACATCAGTGTAAAAAGGGAAGCACATAAAGCAATGCACCCATCATGCATTGTGCCCACTGTACAAGCCTCTGGAAGTAGTGTTATGATCTGTGGTTACTTTAGGTGGTCAGGTCTAGGCTCAGCAATGTTATGTGGCAATAAAAATAAATCAGCTGATGGTCTGAATGTAATAAATGATCAGGTTATCAAATCAATGGAGTTTTTATTTCCTGATAGGACAGGCGCATATGCCAGGACTCAAACTGTAAAAGAGTGGTTCAAACCCCACGACCACCAAGTTGCCACTGCTCAGATGTATAATGAGATTTTAAAAAAAGTAAGTTCCTATAGGAATCTGCCAAATGACTAAAATGTAAATGGTAAAACTAGGTGTTGTGATTTTGCTGTCTGCTAATGTAGCATCCATCCATGTTTCAGTAAAACCTAAAACAGAACAGTTCCTGGTATTGTTGAAACATAATCCAAACATTAATTCATGCATTTTGTTAACCATCAACTGGACATTAACGAGTGGAATAATCTCAGATGAACGCTGAGGTTTCTTCTCGTGAGTTTTGACAGAATAGTGGCACAATTATTCCTGACCACCACTTGCATATTAAAGGAACACAAAAGGAGTGTTTGCCACATCCTCTTTACAGTCCTTACCTCATTTCAAGTGATTTCCACATGTTTGGGCCATTAAAGGAGTTCATAGAAGGCCAGCGATTCAGACATGAATCATGCAGTCTGAACATGGCTCATGCTTCATTGCCAGACAAAATTATAATAGTCCATTGAACTGCGACAATAGGCTACCTGCAATTGAGACATATGCCATCCATGTTGAACAACTACTATAATTAATGATAATAAATTGGTATGTGTGTGTGTAGGATGCAAATGTGTAGGATGTGAAGTGTGTGTACGTAATAGTTCTGATGTCATAAATGTGCATTTTGCAAATGAATATTTGACCTCTTGTTTAGTTGAGCCTGTGACATGCATAGTAAAAATGTTTAGCTCGAAAACAATTTTGTGTGAAAATTGTGTGTACAGTCGTGGCCAATGACACAAATATTAGTTTTTTACAAAGTTTGCTGCTAAACTGCATTTAGATCTTTGTTTCAGTTGTTTCTGTGATGTACTGAAATATAATTACAAGCACTTCATACGTTTCAAAGGCTTTTATCAACAATTACATGACATTT
>JAAGKR010000470.1:0-17147 GCA_011419295.1 Clarias macrocephalus | reverse complement strand
CTGAGGTTTCTTCTCGTGAGTTTTGACAGAATAGTGGCACAATTATTCCTGACCACCACTTGCATATTAAAGGAACACAAAAGGAGTGTTTGCCACATACCCTTTACAGTCCTTATCTCATTTCAAGTGATTTCCACATGTTTGGGCCATTAAAGGAGTTCATAGAAGGCCAGCGATTCAGACATGAATCATGCAGTCTGAACATGGCTCATGCTTCATTGCCAGACAAAATTATAATAGTCCATTGAACTGCGACAATAGGCTACCTGCAATTGAGACATATGCCATCCATGTTGAACAACTACTATAATTAATGAGAAACAACTCAAGGCAGAACAAACTGACCTTGAGGACCTGTACATGATTCACAACTCCATACCCTTGAACAACAGGCAAGTACTGTATGTGCTTGAAGTCAAGGACAAAGACAAGAAAGAGGAAGAGGCCAAGAGCATGATTGCTGGTATAATGGCAGGGGACAAGGACAGTGGGAGAAAGATTGCCCAAATGGAAAAACAAAGCAAAAGTCAGAGTGATCGAATGGAGTCCAAGATAGGATGCAGGGTTAAAAACTCTAACCAACTCCAACCAACTCCAATTGAAGATAATTACAGTTTTTTTCTGATGGCTTAAACCCTAACTGTGATTCTTATAGCACAATTTCTAAAACTATTAATACTTATAGCAAAACCACTCACTGAGTTAGCAAAACTACAAGCACTAACACTGCTTTGCACTCAGTTTGCAATTTTTTAACACACACTTTGTAAAACTTTAAACACAACTCACTGCTTACACTCAATTACCAAATTTCCAACACACTCCTAGCAAAATTATACACATGTATGGCTATCATTAACACTATTTTGCCAAATGTCTGGCACACGTTCACATGTGAAAACTGTTTTAGATAATTAGTTCACTTTGCAATCAGCCTAAGCACTATAAAGGCCACAGATAAGCTGTCTATGTAGAGTACAATGGAAGGAGCAGTAAGAGTGAGAAGAGTGAGAATCAGAGGAGGCCGAGGGAGAGGACGTGGAGGTGAAGAAGTTGGAGGAAGAGGACGTGGAGTTGAAGAAGCGAGAGGGTTAGAGCAAGTTAGAGGAAGAGGACAAGGAGGAGCAAGAAGAGGACGAGGAGGGGAAAGAGGAAGGGTAAGAAGAGTAAGAAATAGAATGATGACATCAGAGCTACAATAGTGGACCATGTCATCAACCATGGGATGACCCTGAGGGAAGCTGGCCAACGGGTTCAGCCTAATTTGAGCCACTACACTGTGGCAAGCATCATTAGGACATTTCGAAATGAGAATCGATAAGTACTTTGGAGTACTGCCATACTCTACTGAGAAACACAACAGTACAATACATGCAAAAATACTGAAATTGTTACTTTACAGAATTGCTAGACGTCCAGATGTTGGGGGCAGAGGAAGAATGCTCACTGCAGAACAAGAGAACCATATAGTAAACATGGTGATTGCCAATAATGCAATAAGACTGCGCGAAATACAGCAGCGCATAATTGATAATGACACCATCTTTCAAAATATACACAGTGCATTTCTGCACTAAGTCGTGTACTTGCGCGCCACAGAATAAGAATGAAGCTAATTTACAGAGTTCCTTTCGAGAGAAACACAGAACGTGTAAAACAACTGCGATATGACTATGTGCAGGTAAGCTATAGTGTCATTCTGAATTTGGAAGTGCATACTGTAGTGCTGTGCATGGGCCTGATGTGTTGCATTTGTTTTGTATTGTACAGAGAGTGATGGAACTAGAAGCAGATGCTATGGGACATGAGCTACTTTTTGTAGATGAGGCCGGTTTTAACCTCAGTAAAACCAGGAGACGTGGCAGGAACATTATTGGAGGACACCGTGCCATCATCAGTGTCCCAGGACAACGTGGTGGTAACATAACCATGTGTGCAGCTATAAGCCAAAATGGTGTTGTTCACCATCATGCAACCATAGACCCTATACAACACTGAACACATTATTGCATTCCTGGACACCTTACATGACATGCTCACTGTTCAGAGACCAGAGCATACCCGATATGTCATCATATGGGACAATGTTAGTTTCCATAGGGCTGCTTTGGTCCGCAACTGGTTTACAGACCACCCATCCTTCATGGCGCTCAACCTCCCTCCATACTCTCCATTCTTAAATCCCATCGAGGAGTTCTTCTCTGCCTGGCGCTGGAAAGTGTACGACCGTCATCCTCATCAACAGGTAGCCCTTTTACAGGCAATGGAGGATGCATCATGTCAGGCCTGGATACGGCATTCAAGGAGATATTTTCCCTGGTGCCTTGGACTGGAGGATATCACACGCGATGTGGACTAAATTTTGTGGCTGGACCCAGAAAGACGACATGATGTAGGCTGATTGTCTTTTTTTTCCTTTTTTTTTTTTTTGTAAAATTACTATTTTGTGTTCTGACTTTGTCTTGGTTTTGATGAGTGTGAATAAACACCAATACTTGAAGCTTGGATCCTTGTATGTTTACATGACACTATGACAAAAGTATGACCTCAAATTGACATCTGTACACAGAGAAAGCAAAAGCCAGATGTGTTTTGTATTCATACCATCAGTGTGCAGTTGGCGCATTGTGTGCTTAGTAGATGATGGCTTGTGTGTACTGTTTGATACGAAAACACCATTTTTACGAAAGTGTGAAGAGTTACTTTAGCTGTGTTCGCTTTTGCAAGAGAACTACAATGTTTTGATAATTGGGTGAAAGCTTTTCTTATTTGTATGTAGAGTTTTGCAAAAATAGCCAATAGTTACAAAAAATGTGCTTAGGCAATCAGAAAAAACTAAAAAACTGTAAAAAAAGAGAATTGAAGGATGTGTAGTCTGTGTGTGTGTGTGTGTGTGTGTTTGTGTGTGTGTGTGTGTTTAGGGTGTGTGTGTTTAGGGTGTGTGTGTTTAGGGCGTGTGTGTAGTATGTGTGTGTGTAGTATGTGTGTGTGTAGGATGCAAATGTGTAGGATGTGAAGTGTGTGTACGTAATAGTTCTGATGTCATAAATGTGCATTTTGCAAATAAATATTTGACCTCTTGTTTAGTTGAGCCTGTGACATGCATAGTAAAAATGTTTAGCTCGAAAACAATTTTGTGTGAAAATTGTGTGTACAGTAGTGGCCAATGACACAAATATTAGTTTTTTACAAAGTTTGCTGCTAAACTGCATTTAGATCTTTGTTTCAGTTGTTTCTGTGATGTACTGAAATATAATTACAAGCACTTCATACGTTTCAAAGGCTTTTATCAACAATTACATGACATTTATGCAAAAAGTCAGTATTTGCAGTGTTTTTGGGCAAAATTGTGAGTGAGCCCATTCCCTTGGATGAGAAGCAACCCCACACATGAATGGTCTCAGGATGCTTTACTGTTGGCATGACTCAGGACTGATGGTAGCGCTCACCTTCTCTGGACAAGCCTTTTTCCAGATGCCCCAAACAATCGGAAAGAGGCTTTATCTGAAAATATGACTTTGCCCCAGTCCTCCGCAGTCCATTCGCCATACTTTTTACAGAAGATCAATCTGTCCCTGATGTTTTTTTTTTTGGAGAGAAGTGGCTTCTTTGCTGCCCTTCTTGACACCAGGGCATCTTCCAAAAGTCTTCGCCTCCCTGTGCGTGCAGATGCGCCTTCTTTTTCAGGACCTGTGCAATTCGACTGGGCATGCTCTCAATCAACTTCTGATAGCGACTAATAGCAACCCTTTTTTTCACAATCACTTCTTGGAGTTTGTCAGAATTAGTGGGGTTTTTTTTGTCCACAGATGCGCTCACACCTGCCTGCTGCCATTCCTGAGCAGCTCTGCACTGGTGGCACTCCGATCCTGCAGCTGAATCCTCTTTAGGAGACAATCCTGGTGCTTGCTGGACTCTTTTGTACGCTCTGAAGCCTTCTTAACAAGAATTGAACCTCTTTCCTTGAAGTTCTTGATGATCCTATAAATTGTTGATTTTGGTGCAATCTTAGTAGCCACAATATACTTGCCTGTGAAGCCATTTTTATGCGACGCAATGATGGCTGCACGCAGTTCTTTGCAGATCACCATGGTTAACAATGAAAGAACAATGAGTTAACAAATTGATTACTTAAATGATCTCAGCAGGTCCTTTAATGACAGCAATGAAATGCAGTGGAAATTTTTTTTCGGGATTAAGTTAATTTTTATGGCAAAGAAGGACTATGCACTTCATCTGATCACTCTTCATAACATTCTGGAGTATATGCAACTGGCTATTATAAAAACGTAAGCAGCATCTTTTCCAATTTCCAATCTTTATATAATTCTCAAAACTTTTGGCCACGACTGTAGTGTGTGCGTTTGGGATGGTAGTGTGTGTAGTGTGTATAGTACGGTGGAAACCTGGACTCCGAGCATAATTCATTCTGGAAGTGTGCTTGTATATCAAAACACGTAAATCAAAGCAAATGTCCCCATAAGAAATAATGGAAACTCAGATTATTCATTGCACAACCCCAAAAAATAAATATATATAAATAATTATTACAAAATATAAAGTCAAAATAAAACAAATTAACCTGCACTTTACCTTTGAAAAAAAGTAAAAATTAATTCCGACAGATAAGTGTTTCCATTTCCACACAAAATAAAAGATGCACACAGGGTCTCAGTGTTATAGTAAACAGTACACGCATGCACGGATGTTGATTATATGAGTAAGAGATGCGCACTAAGACCGAGTATGGGGAGACGATTACCCACAATTCCTTAGCGCGCGAGAGAGAAAAAACATTGACTCAGTTGTGATCACGTGTTGCTCAGCGTCAAAACAAGAAGCGCATGCGTGATACATGACACTTGATACTCTACATGATACTCGGTAAGCCTTGAATTTATTAGCTTGCGGAGCGCTCGCAAACCGGGTTACTTGCAATCTGAGATTCCACTGTACAGTACGTGTGTGTAGTGTGTGTGTGTATGTGTTTGTATAGTGTGTGTGTAGGATGTGTAGAATGGGTGTTTAATGGTGCCGATGTCATAAACGTGTATTTTGCAAAATATCTGACCTCCTGTTGAGTTGAGCCCATGACATGCATTGTTCAGCTCAATGAGATCTACCCGGTCGCCCGGTTTGGTGGCCATCGTATAAATTCCCTAGGAGGAGTATATCAAAATCCTTTGGGTGCATTTTGCAAACAACCAAAAATAACTAACTTCCTGTTGAGTTGAGCCCATGAAATGCAATGTGAAAGTTGTTTCGCTCAATGAGCTCTAAATGTGTACAGGGTTTCGCGTGCCACTATATAGGGCTGATGGCAGCTTGGACCCTAAACATTTGTTGAGTGCATTATTTTGTGTGTGTGTGTGTGTGTGTGTGTGTGTGTGTGTGTGTGTGTGTGTGTGTGGGTGTGGGTGGGTGGGTGGGTGAGACAAGTGGGTGTGTCAGTCTGTGTGACGAGTATGTGTGTTTGTGTCTGTGTGAGAGAGATATAAGTGTGTGTGTTAACATTTGTGATGCGTGTGTGCATGTGTGATGTATGTGTGTGTGTGTGTGTGTGTGTGTGTGTGTGTGTGTTGATATTTGTGATGTGTGAGTGTGTAGAATAGGAGAAATTTTATGTCAAGACCTCCAAAAAGCGTCACACTATGATGTCACATAATGTGATGTCACTCAATGGAATGTTAACACAGAAAGTTATTAACCACTTTTCGCCATAAGTTTAAGGCATCTTCGTGGCTGACCCAGTTGAGATATCAAAAATTTTCTGCAATTTTGCATCCTCAATGTATTGAGATCACACTAGCCCATTATATGAATTTCCTAGGAGGATTACATCTAAATCCCCTGGGTACATTTTGCAAATGACCCAAAATAACTGACTTCCTGTTGAGTAGAGCACATCACATGCAAAACAAAAGTTGTTCAGGTCAATAAGCTTTGAATGTGTACCGGGTTTTGTGTGCATACGTGTGTATATGTTATGCAGCAAAATCTCATATGAGGGCCCATGTCACGCCTGGGGACCAGACTAGCAGAAGTCCTAATGGCCCTTCATAAACAATAATGTAATAGAGCTGATGTCATAGTGCTTGGGCCCTAGTAACAATCTCTGGAGGAACTAGAGAGCCCTTCACGCCCAATGTTCTAATAGGGCTGATATCATAGTGCTTGGGCCCTAAATAATAATCCTTAGAAGAACAAGAGGGCCCTTGCACATTTATGACATCAGCACTATTAAAACAGCATTATCAGAGCAGTGGCAATGATGTCATAGTTATTTGAAAGAAATGATCTAGAAAGAATATAAAATATGGCAAAAAAAAAAAAACATAGCCATCGGGTTAATGGAATTACCATGAAGTTACCATTCACTCCAGACTCAAGAAGAAAGAATTCACAGCAAATATTTCTATATACCTTCCTTTGCACATAGTTGCATTGTAGTATAAGACAAAATCAGAAACAAGCAAAATATAATAAATCTTACCAATATATGTCCCTAAGATTAGAGAATAGAATTCTTTGTAGTTGTGGTTGTGTGGTCATGTGGCCATACAAGTTCATTATTATGTAACACTGGTTAAATTGCTGATTTAAAGGAAGTAGACCAGTTACAATTCACTCTATCTCACATATGTTGATTACCTTCCTGTCCATATTCATTTTTCTTTTCGTGATCTGTTTCAGTTCACAGAGAATGCATAATTCCAATATTAAACATATTACAGTTAAACCTTGGATTGCAAGCATAATTCATTTCGGAAACATGAATGCATATCAAATCATTCGTATGTAAAAGCAAATTTCCCCATGAGAAACAATGGTAACTCTGAGATTTTTCACAACTCAAAAATATTTATAATACAAAATATAAAAAATAATGAATACAAAATGTAAAGTAAAAATAAAACAAATTAACCTGCATTTTTCCTTAGTAAAGAATCCTGTGTGTTTGTGCACAACCTCGGTCGTTTATCAAGTTGAACATTTTTTACAAATTTAGCTTGTCTTGCAAAACACTTGCAGAGCAAGTTACTCGCAATCCAAGTTTCCCCTGTAAATATGAAAAGTGGGGTACAGGAGCCCTATCTTAAGAAGCACTCAAGGAGGGAGTGGGTTTGACTGGAAGACAAATAAGAATCAGTGTATCATGAGGACAAAGCATATTAAATAAATAGCAGCAAGGAAGGAGCATGCATAATGCCCAGTACCTGTCATATACATTGAGCAACCAGTTGAGGCACATGTCCACACAAAGTGGGATATTGATGAGTACTGACTGCTCCTCTTCCAGCTTCTCATACAGAGCAGTGAGGGTGTGTATCACCTCGACCACATCCATCATATATTCATTATGTTGCAGGTCCTGCTCTCTGAATACCTCTGCTACGCTGGTCAGTTTCAGCAAGTCCACTAGAGAGGACCACAGACAGACAAACACACATGCCATACGTATACAAACTACTCAGATTGTAAATCTTGAAAAGGCCTGGAGTGGATATTATGCGCATGAAGTGTAAGCTAATTTAATTCCTAAAGTAATTTTTCTGTTCCATTACAGTCAGGTCTATAAATTTAAGTCTGTTCAGTGATGTCATGCCTAATTTGATATGATAATGAAATGATATAGCGTGAGAGTAGCTATCAGCCATTAAGAGACGGGAGCAGGTTTTTCAGCCTTTTTCTTCCCAGCAAGATAGTACACTATATGACAAGAGTTACTAAAACAGCACTCAGTTAATTCATTCTCCTAATGACAAGTACTATTACAGAGTAAGGTGTTAGAAAAGAAAGAGAACAGGAGAATGTGAGAATGGGCAAGATCATTCCTACTCAACACAAGTAGGTATAAGACAAAGAAAATAGACAACTGTCTCAGTAGCCCACTAAGTGTTTACTTATGCAGAATTATTAAACCCTGAAAGGGGTTCAAGGGAAGGCATTTAGGCAACTGTGAAAGAAACTATTCTACTATGCTCTGCTTCATTGTTATGCTGCAATGGATTTATGTGTGGCAGGAGGCCCAGGAGCAGTTGATCTGCTCTACACCTTATAGAGAATGGCTCTATATGGAATGAAAAATCTAAGTCTGGTAGTCCTGCCAGAATAAAACAGAATGTAATCTATATAAATGCAATAATTGTTCATCTTAATTAAGCAGCATGAACTTTACTGGGAGACAAAGGGAAGCAAAAATTTCACCATGCACACATACATCTTAGAGCTTTCTGTACTCGCCGTAGCTTCATGGCCGTCCGGTATGCTGAGAACTTGATGTTGTTCAGGTCCGCTTTGAGAAAAGTAAAGTCCAGGTTAAAGAGAGAAAGATTATGTGATTAGGATTATGACAACTGGCTATACCCATTGGCTAAGAATCTCTCTCCGGCTCACATATAAAATGCTATAGATGACTTTGTGAAATGCATGTGGCATAGCAGCTGACACTAACAGTGTTTTGGGGTACAAATTTCCACATACAGAGAATGCCATACAGAGAATGCCTTTTAAGATATTTATTAATGGTAATAGATGTAGTCATATTTGGAGAGGTATCTAAAGCCCCATTTACACTGCAGGTCTCCATGCCCAATTCTGATTTGTTGCCTATATCAGATTTTTCTGACCATCTGTTTTCACGTTCTTTCAACTATGATCCATATCCAATTCAAGTGTTTACACTTGCCATACTGTCGCGCATAAAGGGAGGTTCTTGCACTACAGACTAGCCAAGATGGACGAAGGCGAAAATATGCTTGATGCTAGCTCTGCAATATATGCAAAGTTCGCGAAACGGAGAAGGAGGCCTGCACATATGCTTCATTTATTGTGTCCTCAACCATTCAGAGGAATGTCTGGGTACAAGATGTGTCGGGGGCGATCATTGCAGCCTGCACATATGCTTCATTTATTGTGTCCTCAACCATTCAGAGGAATGTCTGGGTACAAGATGTGTCGGGGTCACTCTCTGGTGGCTTGCAACAGGTGCGGGCTACCTCACACTAGCGCATCTAATTGGGATGAGCAGCGCGTCGATGTGCCTGATTGCATCATTAAACCGTGAAGAAGTCGCAGTTTTAATGACGTACAGAACGCAGTGCCTCAGAAAATCCGATCTGTCTGTTTACATCACAATCACATTAGCACATATCTGATTTATATCTGATTTATTTCCACATATGAAGGAGGCCTGAAACCGATCTCGAAAAATGCATGCGTTTTTTTCCTGTTTACACAGACATAGAACATATCCGATATGTGTCACATAAGAGCAAAAAATCGGAATTGGGTCACATTTAACTGACAGTGTAAACGTAGCTTAAGTAATGGGCTTTAATGATTTCAACAGAATGAAAAATTTCTGTTCTGTGTTTCAGGAGCAGTACATAAAGATAAAAGCAATGCAGTTGTCTTACCTAGTGCTTGATACAACTCTGTCATCTTTGGATGGTCCCAGCAGGTCGTCTGTGCCTGGTGGCTATAGAAGATAACACAAACATTGAGACAAAAGCATTACAGTATGTGAAGAAAACATTACAATTTTACGATTTTGAGTCCTGAGATAGATATCTGTGAATTTAAGAGACCTTAGTGGCCTTGTTCTCCTCGTAGGAAGGATGGCAATCATGTGTGACACTAGCCAATCATGACCATCTGTGAGTTAATGCATATAGAAAATGGCAGTTAGTGGTTCCTCCGACTGTGGCCTGTGATCTAGCTTGAGTAATGATTTGAAAAAGTTGTGGCTTGCTTCAAATTTGCACATGATGTTCATTTGGTATAGCTAAACTGATGCTTCTGTTTCTCTATACCTGATAAAACGGCTACAAAGTTTATATTCCTTAAATTCATAATGAGAACAAATAAAAGCACAAGATAGACCAGAGCAGGTAGTTTGTCAGATACTCTCGGGCGATTTGCTTGTGCATAGTTACCTGAAAAGAGCTTACACTGATCAGAAGGTTAAAAATTCCATCTGTACTTTTGTACTGTGGGCCACATGCACAACCCACAACACGCTTAAAGGCGTCACTTGCCATGGCTATAGACTGTGATGGATTAAGTGAATAAAATACTTCAGTGGAGATGTGTTAATGGATCCCAAATGTGAATACAGAACAGAAATCATATCTTATTCACTAAGTAGCATCAATAATCCAAACAGAGCAGAGAGGTCAAGTGTCTTAAAAATATGCTACTCGTCATGAGTCACTGATGTCACGAGTGAGGCTTGATTGACTAAAATCTATGAGAACAGAAAAGGGCTGTAAAACAAAGAAGGCTAGCTGACAAACACTCAGTGTGGTTGAAATAGTATTTATATCAAAGCACAATAATTTTCTTTAACAGAAAACAGTAATTGTGCTTTTATAGTTACACGTCCTTCTCTCTCTTGCCTGACAATCTGACATCTTTCACTCCTGTTTTGTCGCATGTCTGCCACTGTATGCTGAATACAGATGGCTCCCAGCTAAACTTACTTGATGTAGTATGGCACTTTGTTTGGGGATATAGCACGCTCCCAGGGTACCTGCACTGAGCCTGCAGAGAAAGAGGGATAGATTGTAGAGAGTGAAAAAGGCAGAGAAAGACAAAGAGCAATATAACTATGACAAGTATGCTTGAAAATATTTGTGCAAAATTTCAAATGTCACAGGTTGATTTCTTCTAGGTGCACAACTGTAATGCAAAAAGGTAACAGCTCAACATATGAACTGTTTACATAAGGGTGACTAGACAATGAATACTGATACTGAACTATACTGTAGCATTAAAGATCTCCTAAGACTGGAATGCAGGTTTAAAATTCAGCTGTGTTAGAAAGTTGGGGCCAACAGTTTGCATATACACAGGCTAAAGCATTTCCATTTATAATTCTATCCAACTCTACACATTTCATGTTATTCGATATTTCCTGGGTTTGTCATACAGCAGAGACAGCTGCAGGTACAGAACAAGAAATAATTTTATACAACAATTATTTAGCCTACAAAGCTATCCAATTATATTTTACAAGATTTATTACACTTCTTTTTACTCTGTATAACTTTCTGAGATTTTTCTGTGCATGATTATCATAAGTCATATTTGGGGTTAGGAATTTTGTTGATAATAATGCTTCACCTGTTCTTCTGAATATGAATATATATAAAAATAATACATTGGTTTCTTTATGATTAAAATCCATACAAAATTGTGATTTTCTTTGTCCTTTGTCTGAGGACTGTATTTTCAGAATTGCACTCCAATCTTTTCTGAGAATTTGGTAGCTAGGGCAGCTGTCTGAGGTGAGGGTGTGTAAAATACCCGAACTGAGAACTGATTAAAAATTGCGTAGTTCCTGAAAATGAACAACACAGTGCCTTGCAAAAGTATTCACCCCCTTGGCATTTTTCATGTTTTGTTGCCTCACAACCTGGAAATAAAATGGATTGTTTTGGAAGGCAAAACTGCTCCAGCTCGTTCATGTTGGACGGTTTATTAAGAATATCTCGGTATTTAGCACCATCCATCTTTCCCTTAACCCGGATCAGTTTCCCAGTCCCTGCTGCTGAAAAATGATGCTGCCACCACCATGTTCCACTGACAGGATGGTGTTCTTGTGATGGGACGTGTTGGGTTTGCGTCAGACATACCGTTTTCCTTGGTGGCCAAAAATTTTAGATTCATTTGACCAGAGCACCTTATTTGATACAGTTGGTGAGTCTCCCGCATATCTTTTGGCAAATTCAAAACGTGCCTTCTTATTTTTAATACTAAGTAATGGCTTTTTTCTGGCCACACTTCCATAAAGCTAAGCTCTATGGAGTATACGGCTTATTGTGATCCCATGCACAGATACACCAGTCTCTGCTGTGGAACTCTGCAGCTCCTTCAGGGTTAACTTTAGTCCTTGTGCTGCCTATTTGATTAATGCCCAACTGGGAGTTTTGGTGAGCGGCAGGTTTGTTGTGGTACCAGGTTCTTTTCATTTGAACCACCAACTTAGACTATTTTGTGCAGATGTATCACATAAAATTCTGATTAAAAAAACATTTCATTTTCAGGTTATAATGTAACAAAACATGAAAAATGCCAAGGAGGGTAAATACTTTTGAAGGCACTGTAAATATTATTGAAATGCTATGGAAATTTTACATAGCTTATTCAGACCTTTTTAAATTTAAATTTAGGACACCTGGTATAGAAGGTTTAGGATGCATCTGTTCAATATGAACAATGTATAGCCATGGTATACATACATGTCTTTAGCATGATTTACTTTCTCAGAAAGTCTTTCATGGCATAAGAAATTATTCAATATAAAGATCTGAATCTCTAAAGAGGTAGAAAATGTTACCCTAATCTATGTTCCTGCCTGAAGGTTTGCTATTATTTAGCCATTCCTATAAAGTACAGCTCAAATTTCATATTTATTCATTTCAAGTGCCAATAATTCATTTGACAAATTCATTTCAAGTGCAGGACCAATCCCACCCCCAATCCAGTGTTCTTACTAGAAAGGAAATGCTGTGATCCTGGGCCAAAGTCCCTGTGGGCGTCCTGCAATTGCTTCATGCGTTCTTCTATGGCACCCTAAGGGATAAAAAGAGACAGACAGAAGATAATAGAATAAGAGCAGCCTAAGGGAACAGGTGAAGCGGCTGATATAAAAGGCAAATTAAACCCACAGTTAAACTTTGACAGTTTACTCCATGTCCCAACATTCTCTAAACACTTGACGCTCACTTGAGAATTTAATATACTTAATCTGGCTTTATTTACTAGGAATTGAATTTGTAACATGTACATGATCTCTTAATACAACAAAACATAAGCAGCCTTAATGGCTAGCAGATTTATGCACAGACAAAAAGCCATGAACACACCTTGTCTCTCACCTACTGTAGAACCTTGTGAACCTGTCCTGTCCTTATTCAAGTTAATTACCCAGACAGATACATACGTATCACCCATGTCAGCCTCAGATTGCCATGTCTGATAAGCATTAGCGGATCTTCTGATGCGTGGTGCTTTATTTTCTCCGCTCATTAAACGTCTCAGCTAGGTCGACTTTGGGTCAGCCTGTTTGCTGCTAGTAAGGCACGAACCAAGGTTCATGACTAAAGGTTCAGTACTAAAGTCACAGTATTAAAAATAATTTTATGGGAATTGTTTACAGCCATCATTTACCATCAGTCACTACCATTTAGCTCAGCTTTGAGGGGTTTTTTATGGGCAGCAAAATTATTAGCCAAGGTCTCCTCCTCTCCAAAGCAAACAGAACCACAAATATATATATATATATATATATATATATATATATATATATATATATATATATATATATATATATATATATATATATATATATTGCACACAAATATTTCTTTATTTTACATTTATATACAGACTGATGAACTTGCACTTACAAACTGCTTGACATTCTTTAACATGCATCTACGTGTGTAGATTTTTGAGACTTCTCTAAAGTGGTCAGATTCCAAAAGGACATTCTCTGTAGCTTATGAGATGTCTCCTACAATTAAAGGCTAATCACATGTACGTAAAATCGAGAGGATGATTTAATGTGATAACACTGCACAGTATGTCAGTCAGACAGAATGAACCACAGGTATACATATTTCAGTCGACTGAACAGACTTTGAAACATTAATGTCGTTCAGCACTATACAGGTAAAAATCTGGTTCTCAACTCTAGTCCTAAAGAACCACATGCCCTACACATTTTTGTGTTTTCTCTGCTCCCAGCACACCTGATTTAACTAATCAGCTAATCAACAGTCTTTTCTGGGTTGAAGTGGATGTGATAGAGCAGGGAAATCATTAAAATGTACAGCGCAGGTAGTTATCCACGACCGGAGTTGACAATCGTGCATGATTACACATATTAGTTAAATATATTTGAGTTTGGAAGATTTGCATAGTCACACTGTGCAGATGTAATGCAGTGTATTCCCATTCAATCATGCTCTCAAATTTACATTCATCTGGTTGAAAATGTAGGAGGCATCTGATACACTGCAGAGAATGCCTTTGTGCATCAGTAAATCCAACTACGCCAGGAAAGTCTCAGAAATCGGCTGACAAATTCAGGAATATTCAGAAAAGTTGAGCGGCTTGTTGAGCAGGTTCATCGTCTGTCAATAAATGTAAAATAAATAAATATTTCTGTGTGTGCACTAAAATATATATTTGTAGAGAGACGTTTATATGTGGATCATGAAATATATTTGTGAATCGTATTACATTTATTTGTGAACTAAGAAACTGATCTGACTCCACATTATATAACTTACTGCTCACAAAGCAAAAACAAAACATATAGGGTTTGCATTTCTCTAAATGCAAAGAAATTTCTCTAAATGCAAAGCCTATATGATTTGTTTTTGCTTTGTGAGCAGTAAGTTATATAATGTGAAGTCAGATCAGTTTCTTAGTTCACAAATAAATGTAACACGATTCACAATTATATTTCATATCTATAGCATAGGATTCAGACAGCCAAAGAAAAAAAGCCCTTAATCTGAATAAAATAAACAGTTAAAATGATAAAAGTTTTGGTGGTGAAGTGGATTTTTTTGGAAGTAATGTGCTCATTGCTTTTTTTCATCTTCTTCTTCTGCCTCTTACAAGCCGTGCAACTGCATGTTGTCTCAGCCAAACTATGTTTTCTGATTCTCTTTTTACTCCTACTGTATCTTGTGTTGGAGTTCCTTTTGATGGCATTCAGTCTGACATTAAAGTTTAACTTAAATTGTGCCTCTTGATTACACACTTGAAATTAGGAAGTCAGTGTCTTGGAGGTCAGTGTTTTTTTTTTCGCACTAGACAGTAAGGCCCCCATTCCACTGAGGCGAATGTGCTCCTGAATTTAGACCAATGCAAATTCGTTATGACCACCGAAGACCTCGGTACAGGTGGTAACAGCTCCTTAAAGGCTTTTTTGGGCTCTGTATGAATTCTAACGTGATCACCAGCGTCGTTATTATTGGGAGGAAAAGTGGAGCATGTTCAAAATTTACTGCTGTTCCCTTCCGACATTCATGCCTCGTTAATGCCTTGGTATTGACTCATAAGTGGAATTTTCGAGTCATTATTTATTTATTTAAAAAAATGTTTGTTTTTTTTTGTGGGGGGGGGGGGGTTTACCCGATTTCCCTAATTTTGTCATATCCAATTCCTCCACGTCACTAGCGGCTCCCACATTAAGGCTACTACAATCATTCAGTCCGGAGGGAAGAAGACTATAACGTTATAACGTGCTTCCTCTAAACCACGTGACACCACCAACCACATCCTGCTCGCTCACACACCGTTGGACCAGCAAAACACACTTTGAGGACAGCGCTATGCACTCTTTCTGCTTGCATTTGCTCACAGACGCCCCTGGGTGGCTGTAGAGCTGTGATTAATGAGAGAGTACTAACTGCCTCCCATCCCACCCCACTGAGAGAGCCCTCAGCTACGAGAGGCTACAGCAGCACCCGGGTATCAAACCAGTGTTCTCTTTTACCACTGAGCCACTTGGGGAAATATCAAGTCGTTATTGATTTTATTCCCGTAAGTCCTTATCGGCAGCAGTCGGCAGCCAAAGTTCTTGTATTAAATGTAGATGGAAGTAATGACAAAATTAAAGTGATATTTCAAGGAAAACATCATGATTAAACACAATTGAAAGATATATTACATGTTGCACAATAAAAATGTTTTAATCTAAAATGTCATATTAATTTCATATTACAGTCTGATGACAAATTTACCATATAATTTTTATTCCTAAAATATGCATGGCATAGCCGCTATCTTGGAGTCAGATTTTGAAAATAAGGGCATGGTTTTGCATGCACATGCCTACGACGCTCCCAGTCCGCACACACCATACATTTTATACGGCATGGTCCTGAGTTCTCTGTACTTTATTAGGACAGGGAAAATTACAATATCTGCATTGAGTTCAGTCATGTCAATCAAACACATAACAGTGCATTACTATTTATATTCAAGGGATAACACACTTTATTAAGAGAAAATCCTACAAAACACATGCAATATTATGTGTAACGTATGATGGCTCCAGCATACACTCAGAATCAAGTCACAAAATAAAAACAGAAATAAATAGATTAAAATATATACAAGCAATTAACTGTGCAGTCAAAGATAAAGTGACGCTAGGGATGAAAACTAAAGCCAAAATCAAAAGTAATAGTAAAAAAATATTTATTAATTAATTAATAATACTGAATGGAGAAAGCACAGTTAAAGAGTAATAATTTTTAAAACAAAAGAAGAAAAAAAGAAAAGAGAGAAAAGAGAATGAATAATAAAGATCCCGAATATAACATGGAATTATGCTGCATGTATGATTGTGATTTTCTCACGCATGCGGAGGCTTGCGATTTTCTCTTAATCATGTTTTTTAGTCTTTCAGTGTCTTATGAAAAGTACCACATGATTAAACTCATTGCAAATATGTTAATGTTACTGTAAATACTGACATGTATGTCTCTCTTTTGATAATACTGTATCACTCCTCACTCTGTTTTAAAGCAGGTGCACATCTGCATGCAGCTTTTCCATGTGATTGATGTCTTCACACAGCTGTAAATGTGTGTTAATTACAACAGGTTTACGCAAATTATTTTTCTGGAGAGTGTGGAGCTAGCTTTGCCAATCCTTTTTTTTTGTAAATGAAATGAGCGTGTTTTTGTAAATGAAATGATATTGAAGCAACCCAGAAGAAATATGTACATAAACGGTTCTCATCTTCACCCCCCCCCCCCCCCACACACACACACACAAGGCTCTTCAGACTTTTTTTTATTGTTCAAATAATAATCATCATGCTTTTTTGCTGTTTGTGTCCAGAATTGGATGGAATGTGGTTGTGGCTTATTTATGACTGAAATAAAGCTGCTCACATTGCGCAAACTTTCACTTTGTAAAAGGCGATATGAACAGCTTGATTTCAGTCATAAAGAGTGATTGTGAATGGCTTGATGGGGGGGTCGCTACCAGTGGCGGCTGGTGCAAAAAAAATTTGGGGGGGCGTAAATTTAATTAAAATTTAACTTTTAATACTCGCCTGTAAATAGTCATTTATCAGGTGATTAAGCATCATTACTACTAGTATAAAATAA
>JAAGKR010000469.1:57117-199789 GCA_011419295.1 Clarias macrocephalus | reverse complement strand
GAGAGAGAGAGAGAGAGAGGGAGAGCGAGTGTGTGTGTGTGTGTGTGTGTGTGTGTGTGTGTGTGTGTGTGTGTGTGTGTGTGTGAGAGAGAGAGAGAGAGAGAGAGTGAGAGAGAGAGAGAGAGAGTGTGTGTGTGTGTGTGTGTGTGTGTGTGTGTGTGTGTGTGTGTGTGTGTGTGTGTGAGAGAGAGAGAGAGAGAGAGCAGATGGCTGTCTCATATAAGTGTCATAATGTTTTATCAGTGAGGTATCACTGTGACAATGTCATTACAAGATGTGCTGCTGTGCTTCGAACTTCCGCCATATTAACCTAGTTAATGACAAATGCTTTTCAAAAACTTAACTTTTCTCCTCACTGCTCATGTGAAGAAAAGAAAAAAAAAAACTGTGAAAGTAAACGTGTCAGAACGAAGCACTCACTCTCCCTGGCTGCAGCAAACTCCTTTTTCCCTTCACGCTGGATTCGATGTGGACCAGACGCAGCAAGTTCTCCTGGGACAGAAAGGGAGGACAGAAAGGGAGTGGGGAAAGAGACGGGGGGACGGTGAGATAGGAAAAGTACGACACAAAGAGACAAACCGAATGCCTTTGTTTGTTTTGCAAATGAGAGGGAGGAAGACGGAAAGGGAAGAGCTGTTCGGAAATGAATAGTAGTGTGAGAGATACAGGGATCCTCTGTGTGTGTGTGTGTGTGTGTGTGTGTGTGTGTGTGTGTGTGTGTGTGTGTGTGTGTGTGTGTGTTTGGGAAAGCCTCTTTGTTTCAGTCTAGGCCTCATTCTATTGCACACTACGCTCTTTGTTTCGGAACATCTGGAACGTTTTGATGACATCATCTCTCCCCGCCCTTGCCCTTGTAGCATCACGCGGTAAAAAACATTTTATCAAGATCCCACGCGCTCCTGCGCACAAACTTACCCCTTCTTTAAGGTTGTCATTGGCCTGGTCGGCAACCTCTGACACCATCACCAACGCAGCTGCGTGTTAAAGCAAATTAGAGATCATGTTAAAATCACAAAACTCTCATTGTTTGTGTAGATGTGTGCGCATATTGTGTCTGTTCAGTAAAATGTTTTCAGAAATGATAACGGAGGATGATGACGAGCTTGTTATCCTGAAAGACAGAAATCGAGCTACGCTAAAAAAGCCAACATTGTTTCAAGCTTGTAAAGTCGCAATTGTTCATACGTTTTCTTAAGAATGTCTTTGCATGAAATTTGTATGAAATGCTGGAATGCAATTTCTTGGAATTTGAAGTAAAAAAAAAAAAAAAAAGTAAACCAGCTAGCCAGCAGACTGATACGGTATAATAGATTAATTCTAATTGAAATTCAGTTTAGACTTGCTTAAGCGAAGAAATAAATAAGTATACGTTGCTAAAGTATATGTTAAAAAAACATTACGCAATAAAATAAAATTATTGTAAGAAATACGCTCTCGTGAAATTAATGTTAAGCACACAATGTTCACATGACCTTATTGCCCATAAATTGCTTAGCTAAAAAAAATAAATAAAAACATGGATTGCGAAGAATTGTACTATAACAAGTTGATGATGTGGATGAGTATTTTCTAATTGTGTGTGTGCATGTGTGTTAGATACAAAATTAATTCATGTGTACATTTAATTTTTTTTATTCAGATTTTCTCCCTAATTTAGTCGTGTCCAATTCCTCCCTGTCACTAGGGGGCGCTCCCACATTACACTACTACTACCACTCAGTCGGGAGAGCCGGAGACTATCACGTGTTTCCTCCGAACCACGTGACGGCCGCCCGACCGCATCTTTTCGAACTGCTCAGTCACGCACCGTTGGGGGGCGGAGTAACACACTTAGCTATCCGCTAAGTACCTCTCATCCCTCCCCTCTGAGAGAGCTCGGCCAATCAGCTCTCTCTAGACCTCCGGCTGCGAGAGGTTACAGCATCATCGAACTAGCGACCTCCGGAGGCCTCTACATTTTTTAAAAGAGTACATGAAAAATTCAACTTGGACATAAACATGGATTGATTTATTTGATGAAAAATGCCATTGACATCGATGTTATGCAAAACAATCATTTATGACCAATCAGATTGCGTACTGTATATAGCTTTTTTATTATAATGATTAAAAATGTAGGGAAAGGAGGATAATACCTTGTGTGTCCTCATATTCTTTCGAGTCAGGAGAGAGGTTGTTTAAGTAATCTGCAAAGAATGAAATGCACACACAAAGCGATTTTTCAATACCAAATACCAGAAAACTCCCAGTCAGGACTGAGTATGAAATATGAAATACATCTCAATAAATAAATAAATAAATAAACCCTTAATAAAGATGTTTCTACGCCCACTAACAACTCTACACCCCTTTTACATATTGACATTATGTCTATGTTTCTACAGTAAATGTACGTGATTCAGCTGGAGACGAAATTCTGTCCTTCATTTAATTATGCGCATACATCAATCTTTTCTCAGTCTACTTTTAACCATTTATGGTCAGGTTACCTGTGAGAAGCATACGGTACTGAAGTACACGCACGATGATCAGCAGCAGCTGGTGTTTCACGGGAATCTGCACTCCCTCGGAATTCTGCTGCTATAACACACACACACACACACACACACACACACACACACACACACACACACACACACACACACACACACACACACACTCACCACTTACAAATGTGCCTAATGTACAGTAAATGCACAGCAATACACTCTGACACAGATGTGCATAACCCACACAGATATCCTGTCATGACCTTCTGCCTGGACCACCCAGATGACTGATACTGAACACGGCTACCAAAGAGAGAGTGAAAAAATAAAAATCATTCCAAGGACAATCGGTGACCTTTTCTAACATCGTGACTGCAGGCAGAGATGGAAACCTCAATAAATCTCATTCTTTCCCTCAATTATTCATTATGCACTGAGGAAAAAAAAAAAAAAACCCTGAAAGTGAGTTTAAAAAAAGCAGAGTGCAAAAATCAATCATGGCTTAATTGACTTGGACAAGTCTTTGTTCAGGGTGACTCGGAGGACGCTGCAGGCTCTCAGGGCATGCTGGAGGTCAGATAACCGGCTGAGATCGGGCTCGGAGGAATACGGGATGCGATAAAGAAAGGATGAAAATAGGTACCTGTGAGAAGACGGTAATGTGTTTGGATACACAGGGGAGGGGTGTGTGTGGTTGGAGATAAACTGTTCAACTGATTTGTTTAACAGAAATACACAGGCATCATTCAAGTGGTTATCCAATCAGCTATAATCATGCAGAAATACACCAGGTCAAGGTAATTACCTTCAACCACTAAAACAGCCTGAAAAATCTCAAAATGGACAAATCGATCACTTCGTGCCGATTTCGGTGAGCCTGTGCTCACTGTAGCGCCAGTTTTCTGTTTTTGCCTGAAAGGAATCAAACCCGCTTTGTACTTCCCAGTTGTAGATTTGACCTGAGATGCTTTTCCCCTCAACGCGGTTTCAAATAGGGACTGAACACAATCATCAGGCTTCAAGGTCATTTTTCTTTACCAATCCTGGCTCAGTTACTTCAGAGGCGAAATGATCACATTACAGAATCGTGAACACACATTTTAGCGGCACGGTGATGTCATGGTTAGAATTAGCGCTGCCGCCTCGCACCTCCAGGGTCCGGGTTCGATTTTCACCTACAGTAGGGGTCTGTTGCTCATTGAGTTTGCAGATTAGACTAATAGGTGTTATAATAAATACAGTTTTCATCATTGGCCTTCATCACGGTCTCTAGTTGGACTAAAGCGGTTCCTAGATGGATGGATGGATGGATGAAAGGAATGAATGTTTAATAGCATTGATAATATTGTGGCTTATGTGAATATGAGACGTGGCTTTATAACAGCAGTAGCTTTTAATTTTCCATAAAAGCTAAACGGTTGGGTTGGCGTACCCCCTGAGTCTCCTGGGACGGGCTCCAGGCGCTCCATGACCATGTATACAAGATAAAGCGGTATAGACTCATATGAGTGAGTTAGTGAGAGAGCTAAATTGTTGTTTGTGCATTTAATTGACGTCTGGTGATGACAGAATGATTGTAGATGAAGTAATTTGGTGATCTGATAAATTTCATAAATGCTGAAAGTATTCTTCTCTCCTTTTCTGTTCTCTTCCAGACGGAGATTTCCAAGGGCATTTCACTGCTCAAATCAATTCACTTTTAATTCCTTTCGATCAATAAAAATCTATTCGACACTGTTTATCGGCTATTCCTTTTATTGTTATTGACTTACTCACGTTTTCCATCCCTGACCCATGGTCTCGGTCAAGCATTTTAGCTGAACCTGTTTGTTTACACGGTAAACAACAGAGCTTTTATTAGAGCTAAATTAGACCAAAACATTTGACGTCATTGTGAAACAAAAAGAAAGGTGACGCCTGGTCATTGGATTGAATTGTGTTTACGCACAAGGCCTTCATTTTGAAATGCACAAGATCTCTTTTGAGGATAAGATGCTCTAAGCGGATCAGACTACACACTATATACTTCATCTATTTATGGAATACTAGTCATTATTTTAGGATAAACCCAAATACAGAATTTTCTCCCTATGAATGGCGGGACTCTTCCCTTTATCTCCGTGCATACAGTGTGAATATGCCTTAAAACGTTCTTTGCGTCATTTCATCCTCCTTTAATCTTCTCCGTGTCAAAACCGGTTCTTATTTTCCCGTCGTCATGTTTGCTGTAATCAGCGCTCCTGCATTCTTTCTGCTTCCCCGTGCTCGGATGAACACCCCCTTGAGATTCATTAGTTTCTCCTCCATTGCCATGCATCATATTTATTTGCTCCTTTAATTTAACCACTAAAGCAGACAGATTAGAGTAACATGACCTGTGGGTTAAATCCCTCTCGCCCGTCCTGAGAGCTAGCGTAATGATTGCAATCCAATTGACATTAATGCTGGAGAAGTGGACTCTTCAGCCAGCCAGTGTGTGTTTCCGTAAGTGTGTGTGTGTGTGTATGTGTAAGAGAGAGAGAGAAAGAGAGAGAGAGAGAGAGAGCTCTGATAGTTAGCACCCTTGAGCTGCACTGGAAGTGAGCCAGCCATTCAGAGGGACAGTGGCCGACGCCAGCGCGCAGATAAGCTACACAAATCACAGTGGCGGTGCGGGACGAGGCAGCGTCTGCGCCCCGAAGCTGATTTAATTCAAAGGAGGTTTCTTCACTAATTAGCTTTTGTCTGCCTCATTGCCTAGATGTGTGTAACAGACTCGTTGTGTCTTTATCTAACCTCCTCCACCTGCGTGTGCAATTGGCCGAATTAAGTCACACACACACACACACACACACACACACACACACACACACACACACACACACACACACACAGACACAGACACACACATGCACCGGTAGAGTGCGACTAAGCATGTCATAAAGAAAACCTACCTTCTAGTACTATAACGTGCTGTTCTTTAGTAACTAAAATGTAACTGTTGGCAATTTGCTGCCCTTGTTCTTTCGGCTGCTCCCGTAAAAGGGGTAACCACGGTGGACCACCCAATCCGCATACAACTTGGCACAGGTTTCATGCCGGATGCCCTTCCTGACGCAACCCTCCCATTTTACTGGCACGGCAACAAGTGGCTGGGAATCAAAACCCAGCGCTTCCACATGGCAGGAGAGAGGACGAGCACCGAGCCGCAAGGGGACTGGTGGACAAATTACTGGTGGACGTGTGAAAGATGACACAATTACAATTACAAAGAAAAAAATAATAAATAAAAAATCCATGGATTTGGCATGAAGTATCCACGGACTGTAAAATTTCATCTTTTCATATGCCTTTAATGATGTGGACACGGATCAGAGGAAACACACCAAATAGTGTCACTTTAAGAACTGAAAAGTTTCACTTTTGCTCACTGCAAAAGTCCATATTTCCCCCCTTTTTTATTTCAGTTTTCCGCCTTTTGTTGTCACCCAAATGATGGAAAAACAATGTGATTCTTAGTAAAAACCTAGACAAAGAGAGCGTTTTAGATCGAATCCACCTACGTACACACATACCACAGGTGATTCATCCTTTCCGGTCGACTGCTCCAGACCGTAGAACACGGTACACAAAACTCGTTCTGTAAAAATGATTATACTGTACACTCTCAGAACCCTTAAGGATTCCTCAGTCGTCGCTTTGGTGAAAGCTTTAATGGTCTTATATGGAGGTTAAGCATCATTATGTAGTGCAGATAAATGTGTCCAAAAGAAACGTAAAAATCCATCTAGGACCCTCTGTAGTCCATCCAGGGCCAGCTGTATTTATTCCCAGTTTGTATGATCGTGGTTGGACCTCTGGTCAACATTTACAACACACATTCACACACTAACACTTCAGGCTTTTTGGGAACGCTAATTAGTGTAATCTGCCTGTTTTTGCACTGTGGGAGGAAACCGGACAACACGGAGGAGAAGATGCAAAGTCCGCGCACACAGACCAGACGCGGGACTTGAACACAGGACCTGGACAGTGCTGACCGTACAGAAAGCAATGGCTTTAAGTTATGTGTCGGGATCATTTCCTGTGCTTTAAAGAATAGTTAACTGCAACTCTGTTACATGTTTTTATCAAAGCTTCAGTTTGGTATCAACCCAAAACATCATAGGCTTTCCTTGCTACATACCGTAACATCACCAAATTTCTAAATGTCATTAAAATGAGGTTATGAAGCCAAAAACGTGTGGAGGATATAAAGAAATATCGGCGTCTACATATGAAACAGATTTTAGGTTGAGATAGACTCGACTGGCCAAAAAGCTCCACAGCAAATCCCGAAGAACAAACTCTGGCACAGCAGAAAGTCTTTTTTTGATTATTACAAAACTGACTTCTGGAGCCTAAAGCATCGTGTCTGCAGATTTGACAAAGGTTGATGCCATTGTTTTATGGACATCAGTGACTCGTGTAAGCCCTTGTTACTGCACGTGCACTAATCTGGATGAACCACACCCTTTGAGTCTGTGAATTCTTCATTTTTTTGGGCACGGAGACAAAATAATGCAAAACAGAAAAGCTGCTTATCCCAAAACGAAAAGATGTATTCGCTAAAAGGAAAAGTGCGTACGCTTCAATGTTCAAAAGTTTCAGAGTATTCTGAAAAGTTCAGACTTGAACACGGAGCGTTTGTGTGACCGAGCCCTATCCAGCTTAACTAAAGACTCGGAGAATTCGCCTGAATTCGCCTCAAACAGCGATCAGTGCAACTTTCCCTACAGTACGTGCAACAAGTAAAGGAGTAAATCGGCTCCGATCCGGGAAGTGAAGGAATCGATCGGGGAGCGGTTAAAGGTAATTGACAGCAGAGAAAAGAAGAAGAGAGCTGTAAGGATGTTCATTTAAACAGCGCTGACCTTTTGAGGCTCGCACGGATCTATTGATGGATGTGTGCTGAAGAAGCTGTTTCTCTCAGTAGGATCGTCAGTAGCGTGTTTTCCACCTTGAATGCAGCTTTGCTTATAAGCATTCTTTCAAGAACAGCATGTATGTTTTTCTTTTTCTTTTTTCTCATGTTTCAGTATGCCAAGTGAGAGTTTCATCAAATCAACAAATTTTAGAGGAGGTTTTACTGAGCATGCTGGAGAATGTGAGTTCTTTCGGTGACTCCGTCACACTCGCTCCTTTCTATTTTCATACAAAACCCAGGAGTCGACGTTATAGATTTTTTTTTTTCCCTTCTGAAAACTGGTCTGTCATGTAATATGTCGCTTTCTTACAGGCATGCAAATATTCTGCTGTAATGTTATTTATTCATTAATTATACTGTATCTTTGTAGATAATGGTCTTGTACATAATAATGCAGACATAATAAACTTATATAACAAAATTTGTACTACACATAATATGTACTACACATAAAATAAAACTTTTGCACAGTATTGTATATACTGTAGTTTCAGTAGAATTTACAGGTTTTTTTTAAACAATAATGTATCAAATTTTTAAGTGATACAGCTTCAGCTTCGTCTTCAGCTTCGATTGCAGCACACAGTGTGGTATCCAGGTCATGTGTCTAAATGATTCCTCACGCTCCCAGAACCACTCTTTTACAATTTAAGTCCTGGAATACGGCCGTGCCATGGGGGAAGAAAAACCCCATAAATGTGATAACCTGGTTATTCAGGTCCTCAGCTGACTTTTTTTTTTTTGCCTGAGCAACTGACGCAACCCCAGATCATAACATTGGACACTCGAGCACCTCCCTTATTACCCTGACGCACCCATCACTCTGGAACAGGCTCGGTCTGAACTCATCAGATGTCACCACATGGCTTTTTGCCATTGCTCCAAAGTTACATTTTTATGCTTTCTAGCTAATTTTATGACTCGTCTCACTAACAGGTGGTTTGCCTCATGGCGCCACGGCTGTTTAGTCCCAATCCTTTGAGGTCTCATCACAAGTTGTGTGTATCTGGCAACCTTTTTTTTTGCCCAGGCAGTGTATGTTGGATACAAACATAAAGTGGCTGACCATTCAAAAACATTCCTGAACGAGCCTAAGTTAATTAAGTTTAATTCAAATTCTGAGATTTTCTTACTTCAGAATATATGTATATATATATATATTTTTTTCTCAATTCATCTCTATAATATTTGTAACAATTTTATAAAGATGATTATACATGCTATTTAGATTTTGGAATTGTTATTCTTTCGTAAAATGCATACAGTATGAACACATTCATAACATTTTATAATTCATTTACTGTATATGGCATAAACAACATCAGAATGATTTATAATGTGCAATAAAGTTAGCTATGAAATGTAAAGCTCTTCTCTTACAAAATCGCATTTATATTTCGTATCTGACATTAGTTATAAAGTATTTCTAAACTCCTTTTTGAATTTGGAATTCCTCTTTAATGTTTGCGTCCTAGTTTATTCCCCCCACCCCCTCCCCGCCCCCCCATGGTTCAATAACCTGTTTTTAGACTGAACAATATTATTAACAACAGCATTACACTTTCAGATTTTATCACTACCATCAAACACTCCTCTTGCTTTAACATTCTCCTATAAATATTAAAAACCGTATTGATTTACAGCACACGCGATGAATGTGGATGTTGGGTTTCCAATACCTGATGTATTTTTATGCAACGAGCTGCTGTAAATAAAATTTAACGCTGATATAAAGGCTATAATACATCGCTTCACACCTCGCATAATGCTGACGCTGCTGTAATATATCAATGATCCTGTTGTAAGCATCTCTCCAATTTCAAAGTGCTCATAGATTAGATCACGTTAGACAAACTCTGACACCATCAGCTGCTCAGAACAGTGGCTTATTTCACCATTCATCACTGTCTCTCTGTCACAGCTATAGATTGATTAAGCCTTCCAGACAACCCCCTTACCCCCCCCCCCCCCACCCCATCCACCCCCGCTTTCAAGAACTGCTGAATACAGATGCTCATGAATATTAATGAGGCGGGACAGTTGGCCTCTTGTCATTGGTGATTCCGATCTCCGCTTAGACGTGTGGTCATTGAGTGCAGCAAATATCCTCCTACAAGACCACACGTGGATCAGGAACGTGTACAGAAATCTTTTCAGGAGCACTTGTGTTCATGATGCGTTCAGTAGAATACATCGCACTGCGTAATGCATGCCATCCGTACGCCTGAGTAAACACTCATATAGTGGTTCGAATGTGTTCATATCGTCAGCTCAGGGCTTCCCCATCAGTCAAACTTACTGGGAAATGTAATGTAGGCTACTATATACATTGAATCAATAAGGAGTTGAGCAATTATTATAATTTATTAATGTACATCGCTCCGAGCAAGCAAGATTCTTAACTTTAGCTACTATGTTTGTTTAAAAAGCAAGCAATTACTTAAAGTTTAAAGAAGGCAGATGGTAGAGCTGGGAGATATGACCAGCTGTCTATATTAATATCGATAATCATCACAATGTTGCGATGTCTTTCGGATACTCCCCCATCGCGCGGTCACGACAGCGGCCCATCCGATCCGCGCGCTACACTGGCACAGGTTTTACACTGGATGCCCTTCCTGAAACAACCCTCCCATTTGTATTCCCATTTTATTCCGCCAGGTCTTAATCACCACATGAAAGTAATTCCCCTACATACGAACCATACGTGCATTCTGAGAACTCGTTCGTAAGTCGAATTTGTTTGTAAGTGCAATAAACATCGTCTAGGGACTGGGATACTCAAATAATTGGTTGTACCCAGTATAATACAGTATATTGACTTCTTGGCCCTCCTTAGCAATACCAGCTTAATCGCTGCTTCGTTCATGCTTGCTTCTTCACATCCTGGAATGCACGCTTCATCGGTCATTGACCATGCATGAATGTATGTTCATATCTTTCTTCCTTTCTTCCTTATTGGCATCATGCCTTCAGCCGTGACAATAGATACAGGTCTTTAAGCTTGTAAACAAAGCGACAGCCAAAGGTTTTTCAAATCACGGATTTTTGCTGTTTAAAACCATTTACTTTAACAGTCTCATGTGCCTCCATGTACACAAATATGGGAAAATACTATATATATATATATATATATATATATATATATATATATATATATATATATATATATTTAACAGGACACACTATATTATAAAATACAGTATGGGTTCCAAACCTACTTTTAAATATGGGGTAATGGCAGCCTCAATAAAGCCTCAATCCACTGTTGTTCAGAAGAAGCTCCAAGGCGTGACGGCTGGCTAACAACATGTGAACATACTTTAAACTCAGTGTGTCTTCAGCTGGGTGGAATAATTCACCAGCTGGGTGGTATAATGATTTGGAATATTTTAAATGTTGAAACAAACTGGTAGTGTTTTGACTGATCTTGAAGGCAGCATATTTAGCATTCCTGCCTAAACTGCATTCTGTCATACTGGAGATATCCGAACAGGAAGTGCTGTCTCCATTTGCATGCAACAGTGTTCACGAGTCAGACTCGCTGGTGAGCTGAACTGTCCTATTTGATCAAAGGTTCCCTCACTGTCTGCATTCTGTTGTCGCGTCGCATGTTGATGGTGCAGCTGAACTTTACTCTTGTTAAATGATTGGCGGTTTCCGTATCACTCGTTGCACACTCCATCATAAAGAGACATGATATGCTGATTAAGAGCAGAGAAGGGAGCATGCTTTGGATTACTAGCGCTTATTATTTATTTGCCTGATCAGGCAACTGAATGAATGAATTTACTTGCCCGAACCTTAAGCATTAATCCTTCGGCTCTATTATCTGATATTACGCAGCTGTACATTCATACACTATAATGTGTTATGCATTAGCCTATGGCTAATTATGAGTAATTAGACAGGATCATGACGCGAGTTATAAGGTATTAATTGTGTTATAATGTAATCATGTTTATAATGTAACCTCAAACACATACATATCATGATAATAAATTATAACCCATAGTTATAATTGTTTATGACCACGCATTACATTTTATAGCTACACATTATAAATAATTTGGATGTTGTCTAATGCCATGTGAATTATTTATGAGACGTTATGAATGTGTTTATATGTCTTTTTTAAAAAATCAAAATAGCATGCTGAATTACATAAATTGATTTAAAACTTGCTGCAGTTATTATTTTTTTATTTTTCTGCATTGCAATTTGATTTAAATGGAAAAATGAAAATAGCATAAAAAAAATGTCATGCAAAAATACTGATCTTACTAAATTGCTGTCGGAAAAAAATATAGTTACGTACAAAGTTTACAGTACACCGCGGATCAAATTACAATGCAGAACAATTGGAATTTAGAAAAGTTCTTTTTGTTTCGAGGAATTTTGGCCCTTTTATACTTCCACAATGGCGTTCATAGAAAGTCTCGAAAGAAAGTGTTGCCTGCAGTATTTTCTCAGCCATATACTGTAAGAGCATTCGGAATTTCTACAAATATCAGTTCTCCAAAAATAACATCCAATCCTTACCTCAAAGTGTTTGACGACATCAGCGAAGGCTTTGCTCTGTCTGCAGCTCTCCTCTAGCAGAGCCATGCTGCGGTCATACCCGCCAATGTAGGTCGCGAAAATCCCAAACTGCTCACGGTGCGCCAAAAAGACGTCCACCATCTTCGGACTCTCCTCCCTAAAGATGAATGAGAAGCATTAGACGCCCCTGCAATGGCCGCAGAGGGTATTCAAGGACACGCCATGTCTTAATGATGGGACCTCTGCGGTAGATACTATATATCCTGTATCTCCTTCTTTGCAAGGTGTCTGAAAGCGTAGTGACACTTTTGGGAAATGGAAGTTGGCAGGGACTCATAATAGCGGCTTTGCTCGTTTTAATTGGTCGCTCTCTACGGTAGGTGATGTTTGATACCTTTCAAACTTGCGTGTTTGTGATATTTATACACCCACTCACAAAAGTAAGTACACCTCTCTGGTTTCAGCGGTCATTTTAGTATATCTTCTTAAAGGACTATACTATAGAAATGAAACTCGGATATATTTTAGAGTAGTCAATGTGAAGCTTGTATAACAGTATACTGTAGGTTTACTGTCCTCTGAAAATACCTCAACATACAGCCAATTATTGTCAAAATAGCTGGCGACAAAAGTGAGTACACCCTACGTGATAACAGCTGTACTGTACATCTTTAACCATGCAAAGTCACATATCCTATTCATCATGTTTATGTGTTCGTCAGTGCCCGAGTATGTCTCCAGACCCTATCGAGCACCTGTGGGGCGTCCTCAAGCGGAAGGTGCTGAATAGCCGTGTGTCTAACATCCAGCAGCTTCGTGATAACATTATGAGGAGTGGAAGAGGATCCCAGCAACATCATCTGCAGCTCTGGTGAACTCCATGTCCAGGAGGATTAAGGCAATAATTAATAACAATGGTGCTCAATAATAAAATGATATTGACATTTTGGACACAGGTTTGACATGTTCTCTTAGGCTGTACTCATTTCCGTTGCCAGTTATTTAGATGATAAAGTCTGCATGCTGAGTTATTGTTAGAGGACAGGAAAGCTGCACACTGACTCCTCTAAAGTATATCCAAATTTTGTTTCTATAGTATTGTCCCTTGAGGACCTATAGTAAAGTGGTTGCTGAAATGAGGGGTGTATTTACTTTTGTGAGATACTGTATGTATGACTGCGTTATGCAAAATGCAATATTATAAAATTGTCAGTTCCGTCATAATTCAAGTCGTTTTATATATATATATATATATATATATATATATATATATATAAATTTTGGATGTTGCTGTGCATAACAGCATGGAAATATTTTTTCATACTTTTGAACCTCGCCCAAGCTATCTTCCTGCAAAGCTCCCATTTGGTAACAAGCCAGTTTAACACACCCAGGGAAAAGCAAACAAAACAAAACAAAGCAAACAAACAAACAAAAAATTGTAAGTCTGACTACATACAGTATGTCTAAAAATCAAAAAAATAGAAAATGTTGAAGAAGTGAGAAATCAACTGAATGGCCTCGTAATTTATTGAAAAAGCTGTGGTGTGACTTAAAGAGCGAGAAGTAAACGAGATAAAGCTTGATAAGGTGTCCTCAGACATTATAGGTGCTAGTGATGGTCTCTCCACACTAAATATAGGGTGCCAATATTTTCAACAGGGCTTTTTTTTTTTTTTCCCAGAGAGGAAAATTGAAGTATGAAAAAGAAAAAGAAAAACCATACAGCATCCTTTAATGCTTAAGATCTCACATTTTTCTTTAATCTTCTTGTAAGGTAACTCTGAAGTTCACCGACATTGTTTTTCCACAAACATAATGAAATATTGTCCTTTAAAGAGGTTAAGCGCATGAGTGTTCGTGTGCCCTGTCGGGTCTCACCACTGTTGAATGCGGGAGTCTAGTTGTGTAAGGATGTTTGTGTGGAGCTGGTAGGCCTGAGGCAGGGTGCTGAGTATCTCATCCATCCTCCCCTCCTCCACCACAGGCTCGCCGTCCTCCCCTACAGCCTCCTCCACCGCTGACCTGAAATCCTGCGCAGAGAATGACAGCGAGATTGAAGGAAATGCTACACGGACATCATGGCATTATAGATTTTGCAGTGCATCTTTAAAGTTTTAAAAATGACATGGTTACCCTGGACACCTTTTTAAACATATTTCTGTCTTGGCTCAAAAAGATGAAACTAGAGATATACAGTAAGAGATGCTAAAGGATGTGTAGGAGAGTGAGCATCCCTTTATCCTTCCTTCGTGGCTCTAAGGAGTTATGAGCAGAGCTCTTTAATCGTCGGTTTAAATGAACAGCAGTTGAAGCTGAGCTCCAGTGTAAATCTATTTTAACAATGGGGGAAAATAAATAAATAAATAATATATATAGCTTGACAATGCTTTACTACACCCCACCCCGTAACACTCCCCGTATCACAGATTAATGATAGTATCACTTATGGCAGATGGACGCTGCAGTATGCTGACTCAGAGAGAAAAAAACGGGGTGTGGCCCGAAATATGGAAGGAGTATGTACCAAAACATATATTATAAGGCTGTTAATGCATGTGATTAATCTACAAATTTTAACACGTTACGATTTTTTTATGCAAATGAATCATATGAACAAGTTGACTGCATGATATGACCCTAATGGCTTCCCATAATCGCAGTGCGGTTACCCTGACATCAGGTGTGCTGAACATCAAGTCTCATTAGAAAAAAGCTTTTAAATGGAAGTTTGGATTTCTACTAGGATACGTTAATATGGTAAGATGTGGGAGTGGCAGCTCAAGCTTCTAAAGGATCCGGGGTGTTGATTTTTGGATCTGAGAATCCGGGTTCGAGCCTTGCCGTTGGTGGGTTGCCGCGCCCCATACTACCCAGCCATTGCATGCAGGGCCACGCCCATTCGAGAGCTGTTTGAGATATTATGAAACTGCAAACTTTGTTTCCTTTAACCAGTTTGTCAGGCATTTCATTGCACTTCATTCACATTTCATGTCATTGCACGTTTATAATACAAGTAAAAATTGTGATTCATCGTGACTAATCACAGACTATAACCAGATTTTACAGAAATTGTTTTCAATCCTTATTCTCATATTCTGAGAACGTACGGTATGCCCTATACAGTATGATGGTTCTCCTTGTGCACAAGACATGTGATATCACTAAATTAGTTGAATTAAAATTGGCACATAGAAGGAACGAACATGTGGCAGGACTTTGACTTTCTGAAGCCCAGGTGTCCATTTGTGCACAAAAATGCCGAACGCAGGCATTGAACGCACGAGTGGCACCAGAGTGCTGCAGACGTCTATAAGACTAATAAAGAATAAAGGATTTCATACAAAATATAGATTGTTGTAGAGCAACTTAATTCCAAAAAAACAAATCTTGATTGTGATTATATTATAATTTTGAGAATGTCATCAAAACACTGAATTTCTCCTTTGTCTCAATATTTTTTAGTAGGAGTTGACTGCAAAACTGAAGATTTTAAGTATGCCGGGCGTAGAACAGTCTCTTTCACTGTTTAGTTGTCATCTAGTCTTTTTCAGGTCATTGCCTTTCATGAGGGTTTTTTGGCTGAATGTCATGAGTATGAAGAAGAAATTCGAAAAAAAAAAATACGTACAAATGTCTGGTGGGATTTTTTAAAATAATTAGTTTAGCCTACAAAAAAAAATTACTTGGCTAAATAATTGATCTATAAAAACAGGGCTAATAAATTGTAATGTAGTGCATGAAAAAAAAGATAAGTCTTTGGTTAGTCCTTCTCAGAGGGGATAAACAAGAAAATAAAACAAAAAGATGAGCCTACAACATCAATAAATTACTTGTAATAGCAGTACACTGTATCTGGAGAAAGCCTCTGCTAGTCTCAGAAGTAGCATAGGATCTACTTTATTCCTATATAGATAACATATGCGCTACAAAGAGCCGGCCTCCTGGATGAACGATCGGCTTCTGTGAGAGCTTTCTAAGAATAAACGCCTTTTGTTTGCTCTCTTTCTTTTGGCATCTGCAAAATGACGGCTGGAAGGACTTTACAAACATGAGCGTGAAACAACGTCATAATCCTAAATAATAAGACATTCGAGTATCCAGCAAGACGTTTTATGCAGCTCATCAGTTTCACTTTTAAAGGAGTAGTAGTAAGAAACATTTACACACACACACACACACACACACACACACACACACACACACACACACACACACACACTAAAGGTGATAATCCCCTGAAATTCCACAGGAGCTTCATGCATTAATCAATGAGTATCGATCGCTCCTGAGTCCTGCAGCTGTCAATGCTCTTGTAGTTCACTCTGTGCTACTTTTATGGGACTCCTCATGGCTATGAAAACATTGTCCTTCACTCTGGTTCGATAATGAAAACCTGAAGAGACAGCACAAAGAATTAAGCACTTTGCGTTTCATTTTGTCGAAACTTAAAAATTGTGACTGTCATCCACAGCCATCCAGCAAAATGCATACAGCGTTTAAGGTTTTTTTATTTGGCAGAAATTTTGATTCCCAAGCGAGACGAGTTCCATCAGGAACAATAATGAGAGCCATAACTAGAGCAATATTAAAACTCCAAATCTAGCAAATTAGTTTAAATTATAAAACTTTTTTTTTTTATATTATGAGCAAAAATATTGAAGTGCTCTCTTCACTGTGGCTTAATAGCTGAATCTGCAGGCTGAACCAAAAAAAAAGAAAGAGCGGATGAAAAAGGAAGTGATAGAGATAATTAAAGGTAAGAAAGAGAGAGAGAGAGAGAGAGAGAGAGAGAGAGAGAGAGAGAGAGACAACGGACAGTGTGTTACCTGAAATCAATCCAAACTATTTCTATGAAAATATGATGGTGATCTCTAAATTTTAATTCACTTGGTATTCATTCAATATTAATTAATATTCATGACTTGACATACTGTATTGTAGTATGGATGGCACATGGCTGTTGTATGAAAAAGCATTCAAGAACAAGTTGTCATCTTGTGGGAACAAGTTATGTATCTTTTGTGCACACGTTAAAGTAAAGTGCAAAGTAATTGCTCAAATCAAACATAAAAGTCAAAATTACTTGTTCCCACAAGATAAATATGTAACTAGTTCCTATGAGATAAATGGGTTTGTCCCACTAGTTCATATCTCGTTCCCACAAGACAATAACTTGTTCCCACATGATAAAGGACTTTGTTAAACACGAGAATAACTTATTAACACAAGATAAATAACCTCTTACCACATAACAATAACTAGTTTACACAAGGCAAATAACTAGTTCCCACAAGGCAAATATTTGGTTTGCACAAAATAATAACTTGTTACCTCAAGACTACAACTTGTTCCCACAAGATTAATATTTTATTCGTACAAGATAATAACTTGTTCCCACATGATAAAGGAGTTTGTTAAATGAGACAATAATGTTTCCACGAGATAAATAGCTTGTTACCACAAGACAATAACTAATTTACACAAGGCAAATAACTAGTTCCCACAAGATAAATATTTTGTTTGTACAAAATAATAACTTGTTACCACGAGACAACAACTTGTTCCCACAAGATAATAACTTGTTACCTCAAGATAACAACTTGTTCTCACAAGATAAATATTTTGTTTGTACAAGATAATAACTTGTTACCACGAGACAACAACTTGTTCCCAGAAGATAATAACTTGTTACCTCAAGATAACAACTTGTTCTCACAAGATAAATATTTTGTTTGTACAAGATAATAACTTGTTACCACAAAATAATAACTTGTTACCTCAAGACAACAACTAAGACAACAGATTAATATTTTATTCGTACAAGATAATAACTTGTTCCCACATGATAAAGGAGTTTGTTAAATGAGACAATAATGTTTGCACGAGATAAATAACTTGTTACCACAAGACAATAACTAATTTACACAAGGCAAATAACTAGTTCCCACAAGATAAATATTTTGTTTGCACAAAATAATAACTTGTTACCACAAGACAACAACTTGTTCCCACAAGATAATAACTTGTTACCTCAAGATAACAACTTGTTCTCACAAGATAAATATTTTGTTTGTATAAGATAATAACTTGTTACCACAAAATAATAACTTGTTACCACAAGACAACAACTAAGACAACAGATTAATATTTTATTCGTACAAGATAATAACTTGTTCCCACATGATAAAGGAGTTTGTTAAATGAGACAATAATGTTTCCACGAGATAAATAACTTGTTACCACAAGACAATAACTAGTTTACACAAGACAATAACTAGTTCCCACAAGAAAAATATTTTGTTTGCAGAAAATAACTTGTTCCCACAAGATAAATATTTTGTTTGCACAACATAATAACTTGTTACCACAAGACAATAACGATTTCCCACAAGATGATAACTTGCTCTAACTAAGTAGTTCCCACACAATAATAGCTTTTTTTCCCTACATGATAACAAAGTTTCCACAAAATAAATAACTATTCCGAAAGATAATAACTGGTTCCCACAAGATGAACAACTTGTTCCCAAACGATAGTTCAGTTCTCAGCACCAACTAGATACCTTAAATGTCCTTGAAGATACCTTGAAGTCAAAGTGATAAATGAATAAAAAGAATTTAAGCTTACATAATTACAGGAAAAAGCTAGACTGATGTTCTAACAGCGGGAGGAGGCACCCGTTAAACCTGTCTTCTTTTCTCAGGCATGCTAGGGCTTCAACTTTTACACAAATCCATATTCAGTAGGGTCCTCAAAGTCTCCTGTGAAGGGAGGTATAAAAAAACACGCTGATTTAACGCTGGCATCAGAGATCTTAATCAAGGTGACTCCACTCACTGGATCTCATTGCTATTCTATGCGCTACGCACACAGTGATTAATGACGTCTATATCTTATCACATTAGCGCTAATTGTGCTATTTTACATAAATATTAATAGCGTTTCAATATCAAGGCCAAGCACTTCTATAGATCTATTACATGTTTTTTCTCCAGTCTCCCTGGATGTTACATAATGCAAATACTTTATAGTAGCATATGCATGTAAATGAGGGTCATACGGGCCAGTACAGTGCACTACACTCTGCATGTATAGCATTAGCATTCGTTTGTAGTGGCCTGATAGTAGAGCGCGATTGTAGTGACTAGCACCTATTTTATTCAAATGAGGCAATTATACTGCTGAATATAAAGTGTGGTAATTTACATCAGGAGAGCAAAACTGCTTCAGAGCTCTGTGGCCTCTGATGAATTATGCTACATTACATTATTTCTTTCACCCTGTCCCCTTGGTATGTAATAATTGGCAATGCAGGTTTAATTAATGGCAAAATAAAACAATGCACAAAAAATTGGGCCAAGGTCACTGTCATAAACTTTCAAATTGTTCTAAATATACCTCCTTTATTCTGTCTATTCCTAAGTTGTATGCAAATTCACATAACCATGCATGTGGAGATATACATCACATATACATGTAGTGTATGAAAAAGGCATTTTGTTCTTAAACATATACACACAGCTCCAGGAGTCAGATCTAGAAAGATATTCAGCCTGTCAAAGGAACCAAGCTGACGAGCGCCAAAGCAGCTCAGACGTATGCGTCAATCCTTACTGTCTCATAAGGTACGTCCACGACACACAAATACAAACAAAAGGCAGGTGTGTAGATGCAGTACTTCGCTAGTCTCACTAGTAATGCCATTTACAAGGTGACAATCTTAAGGCAAAGGAAGTTGTACAAACTGGACAAACACTGATAAATGTTTAGACATCAGCAATTAGCTGCCTCTCAGTGAGAGTGTTTGCATGCACATGCACACTGATAATCCAATTATTTTCTGATTACCAAAACAGTCAAGGTGTTATACTATGTAGATATCACATTATAAGATTTTACTTAATTTATGAATCACACATGTATATTGATCTAACTGAGGGTTTATTTATTTATTTATTTATTTATTATTTTTTAAAACAAAACCCTAAATTAAAGACCTGCTCAGTAACCAATTGGATGTATAATTTCTGTGATATATCTCTAGTAATGAGACTTTTGATGCCTTAGTAGGCAAAACCTGGCTGTGTTCTTTGTGTATGATGGGCTGCGTTCTCTCTCACTCCCCTGTCAAACACAGTAGCATTGGCCAATCATATTCGTTTGTCACCTCATGTATGCGGAAGACGGCGGAGAGCACTTTTCTCTGAATGTATTATTGTTTACTTGTCTTTACCCAGGTGTGATAGGGGAGAGCTGGAAAACTGCCAGGGGGAAATATGCAAAAATTGTAGTTTTTTTTTGGAGAGCTTAAAAATTCCTGTAGATGTGTGTTTTGTGGTTGCAGTTCCGATGATTTGATATTTCTCTACACACATACTAACCCTAATCCTTAGGGTTAACCCTAAGAACCCAAGCGGCCCAGATGCGTTCTGGTAGCACAGCATAATGTACTGTAGGTCATGTCTACCTGACATATCCGAAAACCCAAATATACAGTACTGTTTGAAGTCTGAAGTCTCATAGGCTTACATATAAGCACTTTCTTTTTTTGACCTACAGTATTTGTATCATTGTTTTTCCATTTCGTCTCATTATAAAAAAAAAAAAAAAAAAAAAAATATATATATATATATATATATAATAAAAAAAAACTCAATACAAAATTTGCACATGGTTAATTTTTGCCACTCAAGTCACTTCATGTGTCTAAACTACGTCTACAATGAAATTTTATACAAGAAACCATTATACAAAAAAGAAATATTTACATCCATCCGCCCATGTTTTGGTATCTGCTCCGTGTAACCCATCAGATAATAAATGCCGTAATTAACATACTCCTGCGCAAAGGTTAAATGACTACATTAGCAAACACTGCACTCATTAACGTCAGTCATCCTTGTGTACTGTCCTCATAAGCAAGACATTGTACATCAACAATAAACCCCCTAGGACTCATAGAGCGGTATTGGAAATTAGCACAAAGATGGCAATGATGTAATTAACTGGCTTTTTAAAACGGTGGGTGGTGAAGTTGCACAAACCCCCAACATGTCACTTAGCCACATGGGCACTCTGCAGTAAATACTCATCCATCTGTCTGTCATCTGTACTGCTTATCCTGTTTGGGGGTCATGGGGGGCGTGGCACAAGGTAGGGGGGGATGGGGTACACTTCGGATGCGGTGCCAACCCATCACAAGTCACAAGTACACAAACACTCACACAGACTCTGGGCAATTTGGAAACACCAATCAACCTAGTGGGCATGTCTCTGGAGGAAACTGGAGTTTCTGGATGAACATCCAGATGAACTGGATGACGAGAACATGCAACCACTACGCCAGCATGCCACATCAAATTACTATGAATCAGTATAAGGAGAAGGAATACAGTGTCTTACCTCCTGAAGTAGCTTCAGTGTCTTCACATGTCTGTGATCACATTGAGAAGAAAAAGAGAAAAATTTACCTCAGAAAACTTGTAAAACTTCTTTCATTCCTTAAACTACATCTACATTTCTTCCAAAATCACACGATGCGTGGATTGTTCTTTGACTAAAGATTAATAAAGCATTGACAAAGTCAAGCAGTGAAGCGGATCAGACAGGCTTCACATTGTGCGTGCAGTGATACTCTTTGCAAGTCAATATGAGTACAAATGTCACATTTATTATGCTGGAATTGCTCATTATCTTTTTTTTTTTCAATCAGGTCATTTCGAAGCTCTTACAACCAGGAGGAGAGACACGTAGGAAGAGAAATGTTATGCATCGATGAGTGCATTACTGCAATAATACCAAGCAATTTCCTTATCATGCTAATTGACGCATTGCTGCCATTCTGCACGTTTACAGAGATAAAGCAGCACTAATCTGTTGAAGAAGCTATGTCTTAGTAAAGAGGGTGATGAGCAGGATTGTGGTGCCACGTATCGTTAAATCCTAATCGCTGATCTCGGGACGCTCTGGATGAAGATTGTGATCTGTAATTTTATTTACAGGCTCAGAAAGATTTTTCGAGCGCACACTTACTCTCTTTCCGAATCCAGCAGCTCTTTGGCTACATAGTACGCTCTGGATCTGCCATCAATCTGCAAGACACAAGAAAGTCACAAGAGGGATGGGTTTCGAGGACGGCTTTTACCGTGGAAGTGTTCCGTCATGCCAAATGGCTGAGAAAGTGAGAGAGAGAGAGAGAGAGAGAGAAAAACCAGCCGGAAAACAAATCGGAAGCGAGATGGAAGGAGTGCGTGACAGAGACAGAGTGAGAAATCACACGGATCTGATATTTTTTTTTAATCCGACCCTGTCAGAAGAAGACGGATCGTTTCATTAAGAAACGACATAAATGTGAAAGCTTCCTCAAACGCGCTGCTTTCGGGGCCTGGGATGCATTATGGATGAGCGACCGTGCTCCTGGCAAGCACAAAGCACCCATTGATTTGCCGGCTAATCACAGGAGGCTGCGTGCGCGTGTCACTGCTGAATGGCTATATTTAGGAGGTCAGAGCAGTTTGTTATAGTGATTGAGACATCAGAGAATGATGTAGCGCTTTCACTTCAAATCCAACAGCTTCTGGTAACACTGTGACACGCAAACAAACAGGCTGCACTTTGCTTTTCTATTACATCATGACACTGAAATGATCACCCTAGATATAGTCGGGAGCTAAAGTTCTCAGGCTATTGTTCAGGTCTGGATACATTAGATCTGAGGCATATCTAATGTACAGTGGATCTGTGGCTCCCTGGAGAGCTTAGTGCAGATCTGAGGTTCATTTGATATAGTAGATCTGTGGCTCCCAGGTATAATATACTGTAGATCTGAGATTCCCCTTGATACAATCTAGAGCTGTGATTCCCAGAATGTAGCAGATCTGGGGTTCCATTAAAGTAGTGCAAATCTGAGATTTCATAGATATAGTAGATCTGGATTTCCAATATACAGACTACATCTGAAATGTCCTGGATTTACTGTAATTATTCTGAGATTTGTGTGGATATAGTCTAGATCTAAGGATCCTTGGATATAGTAGATCTGATGTTCTCTGGATGCAGTCTATGTTGGAGTTTCCATGGATTTTGTCTAGATCTGAGCTTCCCTGGATGAAATATAGAGTTGAGATTCCCTGAATGTACTGTAGTAGATCTCAGGTTCCATTACAAAAGTGTAGATCTGAGATTTCATGGGTGTATTAAATCTGGGATTCCAGGATACAGGCTAGATCTGAGATTCCCTGGATACATTAAATTAGATATAGTAGATCTTTGGCTCCCTGGTGATCTTAGTGCAGATCTGAGGTTAATCTGATATAGTACTGTAGATCTGAGATACGATCTAGAGCTGTGATTCCCAGACTGTAGTAGATCTGGGGCTCCATTGAAGTAGTGCAGATGAGTACAGGCTAGATCTGAGATTTCGTGGATATATTAGATCTGAGATTAGTCTAGATCGGAGATTTGCCTGTATATAGTCTAGATCTGAGGCTTCCTGTATATAGTCTAGATCTGAGATTTGCCCATGTATAGTCTAGAGCTGAGGTTCCCTGGATATAGTCTAGATCTGAGGTTCCCTGGATATAGTCTAGGTCTGAGGCATCCTTTATATAGTCTAGATCTGAGGCTTCCTTTGTATAGTGTAGATCTGAGGCTTCCTTTTTATAGGGTAGATCTGAGGCTTCCTGTCTATAGTCTAGATCTGAGGCGTCCTGTATATAGACTAGATCTGAGGTTCCGTGGATATAGTCTAGATCTGAGGCATCCTGTATATAGTGTAGATCTGAGATTTCCTAGATATAGTAGATTCAGTACTCCAGGATATACAGAGGCTAGATCTGAGATTCCATGGATATATTAAATCTGAGATTAGCCTGGAATTAATCAAGATCTAATTATTCTTGTATATAACAGATCTGTTGTAGTCAGGATGTATGTTCTAGATCTGAGATTACCTGGACACAGTAGATCTGACCTTCACTGAACATAATATATATCGGAGGTTCCCTGAGTATCGTGTTTATCCAAGGATTCCCAGATATAGCAGATACTTGATCTTTGGCTATTAGATCTGCGATTTCCTGGAAAAAGTAGATCTGGAATTCCCTTGATATAGTAGATCTGAGGTTCCTTGGATATGGTAGATAGGACATTTTGTATTGTTTTTTTTTTGTAATACATTGGTATTATATTGATAAACTTATCAGAAAAAGTGGAAGAGTTTGAGAAAAAGAGTCTGACAACGTCTAACTTGGTATCCCTGAAATTAAAATAGTTAGAGCTTTAGAGAAATGTTATTGTTTTATCTTTGTAAGAGGGCAGTGCTGGCAGATCAGTAGAGATGGGAAAATATTAATTCACTTATATATAGAGATTCTATTGTGCAGCAATTCATGTATAGGCATATTTATTAAACTGTAATACTAACAGAATCACTGTATTAATCGATTCCACACCTTCTGTAGGTATCTGTATCGTGTCTCTACAGATATGTCATTACTGCATGCCATCACATTCCCAGTCCAAATTTCAAAAGAGCTATGTACTGCATTTATTTTACTAATCCTTGTGTAAGTGCTGTTTTGTAAATTGATTAACAGATTTTACCAGCTTTTTTAAGTGTCCTTGTGAAATTATATCAATGGAATCTGGACTATATCCAGGGAATCTCAGGTCTACACTATATTCTAGGAGCATCAAGTCTAGTACATCCAGAAACCTTCAGCTCTACAGCACATAACATCAGATCTGAATTTTATCCTGGGAATCCAAAATATACACTGATCCTAAGATTCACCCAATATCCAGAGAACCTCATATCCACTATAAGAGATCCACACTATTTCAAGGGACTGTCAGATTTTCCACATGAAGGGAATCTCACATCTAGTCTTTACCCATGCTACCTCAGATCTCCCCTGTATCCAGATTGTCTCAAATCTACTATATCCAGGAAATCTCAGGTTATGGTTATAACCAGAGGGGAATCTGCAATAAACTTTTGAGCTTAAATAAATTATTTATTAAAAAAGAAAAAATTTGATTTAAGCATAGCTCATAATCTCAGCCATTTCTTTTTTTTTTTAAGGTTTGCTATCATGCTGATCTATCTTGCTATCTTGGGCTGAGCTGCAACATTCTCAGCCCCTGATTCGCTTTTCTTTTTAAAGCTGAAGAAAACAAGGAAGTGTGCGTCACAAGGCCAGGGTCTGGGGTGATACGGCATGGGCAGAGGGAACGGGTGGAGCGCCGCCGCCTCCGTGCTTGGAAAACGGTCGACAGGAGAAATATGAATCTGAACCTGACAAAAGTGCACACACAGGGAATTCCACTTATAGAGGGAGGCTCCTTGTTTTTGTCGGCGGGAGCGTATGAGAATTTGATTACGAGTTCAGATTTACGGGTCACGGGAAAGCATTCAACGCAGAGACAGTTTTATCTCTGGTGATTCTGAGTAAGTTATTAGGCTCATTACTGAAAAATGACCCTATTATTATCAGGGTAATAAAATGTATAGACTACTGAACATGCTGTTTTATTGTTTCTACTGTAAAAGATAACTGTATATTAACATTAACAATGAGTTTTGAATAATGCTTTTCGAGAGAGAGAGAAAGAAAAAGGAGTGAAGGAACAAACTTGTTTCATGGATGTTCAACAATAAAGAGGAAATGTACTTGGCAAAGAGGAATAAAACCTTGAAATGTGCTGTTATAGATCTCTTGTCTTGTATTATTTTTCTATAACAGCACATATTGTCATGTTTTATTTTACATTAAGAAAGTGAATATATAGTGTTAAGACTAAAAAACATACTATATGTCAGTATACAGTATGTTAAGCAAAAAAACTGTTGTTTCGATGAACTGTATCTGACCTGTCTGTCATAGATCTGATCAGCGCAGCCTTCCTCCTCCTCCGATGTGCGTCCATGGTCTTCCTCTGCGATTTGTGATGGCGGCGCAGGACACACCGGGAAAGGTTCTGTGTACGCACTGGAAGTGAGAGACAGAGAGAAAGAAATCGACAAATTTCACACAATAGCATTATAACATCATCACCTACAGTAGGTCCCTATAAAACATTACCTTTAGCGTAATGAAGCACTACAGGTCGGGATTTGGATTTGCCTGGATCGGGTATACAGCCATGTTCTGGATTTCAAAGGCTACGTTCTTATCACCAGCCTGAAATGACTAAATTCCGTTTTTTTTTTTTTTTTTTACCCTAAACTGATGTGGCCCCAGATCGGATCCAGATCTGATACACAGTTAAGCAGCTTGAATGAGAATGAGCAGACCGGAATTCATGCAATCATATGACTCTTAACCAGGAGTGCGGGGATTTCATAGCAATGCTAGCAATAGTTGCTAAAACAGTTAAAGCGAGGCGTCTGGATTTCTTGCTTCTTCTGGAACTCGAAAAATATTTCAGCATATTTTTTGCTAAAATCACATCTAAATTAATGAGCCGTCACACAAGGGTGACGTGTTTTAATCCAGATGGTGGGAGCAAAGACATACGGATGTGCGCACGCGTACTGAGACAGACAGATAAAAGTCAGTTATGAATGTGAACCATCATGACATGCAAATCCGAACTGACAAAATTGTGACGGAATTAAACAACGTGCCTGGTAATGTGAACGCAGCCAAAATCCAAGCCGCAGTAAAACAGATTAATGAACAATCAGTGTCTAGTTTACCAGTAAACACGGCTTTAGGTCAACAAATGAATGTTCATCTGTTTCTCAGAAACTCAAAGATTTCCTTGTCTCTCAAAGTCGCACAGAGTCCTTCACCAGTCAATCTGGAGGAACCCTTACAAATATTATGTACAGAAAAGGTTTTAAGGAGAACAGTTTCAGGAAGTTAAGTACTTCTCACCAAATCAAAGACTCTCAGTCACACACAGACTTAATCTCTATCAGAAAATCTTCCTTGGACCAAACCTTTTCAGGAAGTTCACATCACTCTTAATTAAAAAAAACAACCTTTTTTGGGATGTAGTGATATATTTCTGCGGTTGTATAAATTTATGCTTTAAAATTGTTGGTTATAAGTTCAATGTTTAAATTTCAGCTCAGAAACTGAGGCTGTTAAATGCTTGCCTTGTGCTACAAATAACTCCCGATTTTTATTTCCACTCTAAACCCGAAGGCTTAATCCCAGTCTGTCAAACTGGTAAATCACCCACCATGCTGGTTTTCTTCTGCTGCCTCTAGCTGACATGTTAAATGCACTTCAGAGAGCGACAAAACTGTAACATCCCCAACTGCTCGCTGAGCTAATCGACCGTACCACTCCGCACTCCGACTGCTCAGAGAGCCAAGAGGCCACCACACAGCCATGATACACCACTATTACCAAAGTAAATGCCTCGTCTCTCGTCACTTTCAAAGAAAATAAACCCCACGTCGCTATCTCAGAAGAGCATCTTTCAATATTAAACAGCGACCACGACGTCCGACAAAGCGGAAACGATCCTTTCGCCAACGAGAAACCTATTCCCCCTGCTCATTTGGACCAGTCCTGGTGTGAATCGTTTTCTCTCTTCGTCTCCCCTCTGACTTGGAGTAGTAACACGCATGGCTGGGGCCAGATTGGGAAGGCACTAACAGGCAGGGGGTGAAAGTGAGCTCAGTAGGCAAGCAGTGGGCACTTAGAGCGCTGAAGCACAGAAGTGGCCCCGAGCACAGATGACATTAATACACAGATGCTTGTGCAGCCCTAAACTCACACACACACTCACACACACACACACACACACACTCACACATATCTAGCAAGAAGCTTCAAAATGTCAGGATTTGAGCTCATTTGAGATCGATAAGGGAGTATGTCTAATTTATACAAACATACAGTACATACAAAAACATTACAAGTACAAAAAAAATCATATGCTCATATTCCTCCAGACATAGTAAATCTATTCAAACATATTCCCTTAGTCCTTAAAACTCATTGAGATCTTCCTTAGAATCTTCCCGCTGAGGATATTCCCTCACTAGAGTCGCCTTCTTGTCATATTCATACAAAACTGCCAAACTGAACTGTGATATTGTTATTTTTTAAGTTCAGCCAATTAACAATTAACAAGATATTAAAGGAAATATTAAATGATCCATCTTGAAATATTTAGTCGTTCAGTCAAACAAATATGATGACGTCACATCTTGAGTCAAGGGATAATTAAGTCAAATAAAAAGATGTTAAAACAAAACAATGACTAATACTTTGAAATAAAGACATATTATGTAATAACGGGTTATTAGGATATGAAGAGAAATTAATGTCAGAAAGCTTTGAAATAACGAAGTAAGTAATAACTGTCATAAAATCTTGAGATAGCAAGTCACAAAGACAAAATAACAGCATAATATCTTGAAATAATGAGCAATCCATTCAAAATAATGAAATATAAAGACAAAGCAATCACTTAAAAAGAGACATTAATCCAAAATAATGACGTGAGATCTTGAAGAAGGAGTATATTACATTACAGAAAGTTGTTGAGTCAAAATGATGAGATATAACAATTAACTAATGAGATGTTAAGACAAAACAACAAGACAACTGGATGAATTATTGAGATATTGAGCTAAAACATTGACGCGTAAAGATGTTAAGTAATGAGATGTTAATACAAACCACTGGGACATAAGCAAAATGAGACATAGAGATAAAATAATGAGACATTAAGACAAAACCAAGAGACATAAAGGTGAAATAATGAGATAATAAGGCAAAACACTGAGACATAAAAATGAAACATGAGATATTAGCACAAAACAATGAGACATGAAGATGAAATAATGAGATATTAAGACAAAACATTGACATGTAAAAATGAAATGGTGAGATTAAGACAAAACTATAAGATATAGAGATAAAATAATGAGCGAAGAGAAAACCATGAGACATATAAATAAACACGAGATACTAACACAAAACCATGCAACATAAAGATTAAATAATGAGAAAACAAACATAAAGAAATAAACGGGACATAAAAATGAAATAATGAGATATTAAGACAAAATGAGACAAACAAATTGAAATAATAAGACATAACAATGAGACATGAAACATGAAATACTAAAAATTAGACATAAAGATGAAGTAAGAAAACACAAAACAGTGAGACAAAAGATGAAATAATGAGATATCAAGACTAAAAAGCAGGACAAAAAATAAAAAATGAGACATTAAGACATAACAACAAGACAGAAAAAAATGAAATAATGAGCTGTTAAGTCAAAACTACGACTTATAGAGCGGTCATAGTGGGATATAAAGACAAAACAACGAGGCCTAAAGATTGTGTATGAGACGGTGTATGAGAAAACAATGAGACACAAAGATGAAATAATGGGATATTATTAAGAGGAAAACAATGTGATATAAAGATCTCAGTTTGCTGTAAATATGTGCAAATAGCAAGATATTAAATAATGATCTTGAATTCTAAGGATATAAGAATAAGTTGTAATAAATAAATAATAAGCTGGGAGTTCATTTCTCAGTATGATGAAACAGAGGGAACAGTACCTTGAGTGCTTTGTTAGAACTTACCAATTTTCTTTAATTAGAGAGCTCCGCAATTTTACGAAAAAGCACTGATATTTGCAGTTTTTTCATTTTGCTCTTACTTTTCCTATGTTATTCGACTGGCTGTGTAAATAAAAGTATCAGCGTAAAAAAAAAAAAAAAAAACATCCTGGTCTAACCGAATTATCTTTATATACAGTTAAAATCATACAAGCTTGTCCTCGATTCTCTCTCTCTAGCTCTCTCTACCTCTCCCCCTCCAGCACACACACATACAGTACAGGAAGCACACTGGAACACTATGTGCACAAACACATACAGGAACGGCTCTCACACGCCCTCACACACTCGATCACTGTAACATGAACTACGCATTTACACACAGATCCATCATGTGTGCGGGGATTATATCCTCCTCCGAGAGGTGTGTTAATGATTTTAACACAATGCTGTAGGGTGATGCGACTGTCAGCGGGTTAGAGGGTGCAGTTCGTGTCCATGTGTGTGTGTGTGTGTGTGTGTGTGTGTGTGTGTGTGTGTGTGTGTGTGTGTGTGTGTGTGAGACACAACTCCCTGTCTCCTCTGTACAAAAGGTCATTAAGGTGTCCAGCTGCACCTCATACTCATTCTTTACAAGGTCATGAGTTATGTGTATATACAGTACACACACAGACACACACATTACTAAAGTGTCAATGTTAATACATAAAGAATAGTGAGTAGTTTAATTAGGGAGCACACAACTGAACCACTATTAGGGAAATCTTTTGAAGCTTATGACCAATTAAAACGCTTTCGTTTCAGTGCTAAAGCTCCTCATTTCAATATATTTCCCATACGCACGCGCGTCTGAAACACAAATCTTCTTGCTCTAATATACAATAAACATCCTACATAATCTCTTTTCATTTCCTCTCCTCCTAAAATCATCATTAAACCGAGGCAATTATGGAGCTTCTTCCCTAACCACCATGCTTTAAAACAGTCAGGAGTTAAATTTAGAGCCCTAAATTACTGCCACGGCGCACGGCTTCCCAACGCTACAACACTTCCGTGCGCGCTTTTTGTCTGTCTGCTTTCGGTGAAGGCCTGTAATACAGACTGTAGCGCAATTGATTTCAACTTTAAGTGCTAACAGCCAGTGCTTTTATCTTCCAATCCAGGCGATAGCACTATTACAGAAGATAAGCATCGCTGGAATAGCTTCATTATCAGACTTCATTTAACATAACAGAGGGAATTTAAATGCACATTATGGCATGGGTGGGGAATGATGAGTAGGCGTCTATTGGGTGAGGGAAATTACAGTATCGTAGCGTGTTCGAGGTGGAAATGCAGGATTAAGGTGTGGGAACACTGGCGTTGGTTCGGTTGGTAAAGAAATCGGCCTTGTGGTGTGTCTGATATTGTTCTGGTGTTCCATACAATTGAATTGTTAGCTAAGCGAAAATTAGTCACTATACATTACAGTGGAACCTCAGATTGCGAGTAACGTGGTTTACGAGTGTTCTGCAAACCGAGCAAAGATTTTTAATACATTTTTAATCGGAAACCGAGCAAGTATTAGTTTACGAGCGCCGAGTATCATGTATCACGCATGCGACTCTTATTTTCACACCGAGCGTCGCTCTCTAGTGGCGAGGGAAGGGGCTAATTCCACACACACACACACACACGGCGCCTGAGCGCACCAACGGAAACACTTATCTGTCGGGATTTATTTTTACTTTTTTTTAAAGGTAAAGTGCAGATTCATTTGTTTTATTTTTATTTTATAGATTGTATTAATTATTTTATGTATTTATTTTTTGGGGCTGTGGAACAAATAATTTGAGTTTTCATTATTTCTTATGGGAAAATGATGATTTGGTTTACGAGTGTTTTGGAACACGAGCCCACTTCCGGAACGAATTATGCTCGTAATCCAAGGTTCCACTGTATCTATATAATGAACATGACCTCGACTAAATATGTACTACGTACGTCCTTTCATTTCGCTTCATGCTCGTGTTTGTCATTTTTTTAGCTTCCCTTAGTTCCAGGATGTTTATAAGGAAGCACATGTTTAGACATCAAACTTAGTGTATCCTGGTTAGCTGACTACATTTTGCATGAAAAAAATAAATGTGCGAAATATCTTAATTAAGTAACAAAACATGCTATTTATACAGTAGGGTGTACTATTGTAGGAAAACAATCAATAGCAAAACTAGTTAGTTCCGTTATGTGACGTTACAGCATTTATAATCGTTCCTTCAATAGCTTTTTATTTATTTTAATCAAAATACAAAATGGTGACACTGGAGACGCCTTCCATGGGTGCGAAATCAAAATCTAGTTACAAAAACACTTTGTTAAATAATAATAATAAAAAAAGAAAATGGCTAATATTCATTAATATTCATATATCATAGCCAGCACCATGGCAGATCTGCTGTTTTATATACAGAAAAAAACAAAAACAAACAAACAATACCTTCAGACCAATCAGAAGTTAGAATTTGAGTGCATGGTGGTATAATGTGAGATAACACATAACATAATTAACATCCTTAATATTCTTCTTACTTCTTATCCTTGTTACTTGTATGGTGTGTAATAAGTGAACTGGCTGCTGAAATGTTACATCAGAGTAACATTACAATAAGATAAAGTATATATATATATAGTAACATTATCATATAAAGAACTAGATATCGTAAACTCTTTTTAAAATAGTTTGCAGGTCAGATTGCAGACTGCAGCAGCTACAGCACCAAACCGCATAGCACACCATAAAAGTCACTTCACTGGACTACTGCGGTAATAAAATCTTTAAACACCACAGAGAGCTGGGAACCATGACAACAACAACATCTTTGCGCCTGAGCCAGTTTTCCTGGCTGCACCACACCTTGCGTTGTTGTCCGGGGCCGCAGGGGAGTCTGGGAAACGAGTGCTGCCTGTCTCCACCCCACCCCGCTGACCCCGTCTCCTCGCCCCTCTCTAGCATTTCCTGTAAACACAGGTTTCCTCCCTTGGGACCACCTGGTAATGAGCTCAAAAGTTCGGGGCACCAGGAGCGATTCGGGCAGGAACGGACCGGACTGGACCGGACCGGACCGGATTGCAACAATACTTAATGACAGATATATAATGTAATAACTCTAAAACCTTAAGGAGTGCTATTGCTTCTGATATAAAAAGTTGGGATTGCCTTGAACCTTATCATTCAAACAGATTAAACCAGGAATACACCACAGTACTTGTTTTATCCAACGGAAGTTCTATTGCTGTCATTCTATTTAAGCCATTGTTAAAGTCAGTGCATACTTGAGTTAGTTTTTGTGATGCAGGAATTACTTCATGGGATTACTTCACCACAATCTTAGACTCCATTGTAATTTTAACACCAAGCCAGCTGAAGAATGTTCTATGTTATATGAAATATGCAAAACATTCTCCTTCTCATCCAAACAATGCATTAATCATACTGTCTTATTTGCAAATTTTCCTTCTTCTTATTATTATTTATTATCTATAGCATACAAATGATTATTATTCCATTACACCTTGACTTGAAATTTAGTATAATTTTACCGTAAAATGGTAAATATTTTATGAAAATATCCATTTTAATTACCAATATTAGTTTATAACACATCTGTTACACATCTGCCTGGATTAGAAGCACTCATTCACTCACTCTCACTCATCGTCTATACCGCTAAGTCCTGTATACAGGGTCGCGGGGGCCTGGAGCCTATCCCAGGTGACTTAGGGCCCGAAGCGGGTTACACCCTGGACAGGTGCCAATTAATGTAAAAATGCCTTTATCTTTGACAAACTGATATAAGAGAGAACAAACACACATCATCAGTGTATGTAAGGAAATAAAACCGAGTGGGCCACACCCTCTTTTGCATAAAACCAACCGAAAAGGCGATACAGCACTAGAAGTCTGTGGTTTAAATAGGATAAAGATGCAGTAGCAGTCCACCAAGAGAGACCAAGTGCAACTGGATGGTGTTGCAAAGTGCACTTTAGAAACTGCCAGTATTTTATTCATGGCATTATGGTTTCACAGCCTCATGCTCATAGCATTGGTACAATTTATAACAAACCCAACAGGACGAACCTTCTGATTGACCAGAGCGCGAACGTTATCGATCACTCCTGTCACTGAGACTCCACCAGCAGCGGGGGCAATGTCAACCACTTTACTGAGGGTGTTAAAATCGTCTCGCTGCCAACAAAAGCAGGTCAAAGCAGCTCCAGCATCCAATCTACTACGGGATCTACCCCAGACGAAGGGTGGCTAAAAGGGCCTGTCCTTTCTCGATGTGCAGTCAACACAAAGCTCTGCGAGGTTGTGGACGCACAACGAGGGAAATCAATAAAGGCAACAGGAGAAAATGTCCCCGGGCTGACTGGTCTGCTCTCGGCAGGATGCTCGAAGTGGCAGGTAAATGTAGTGCAGAGGCTTCCGTCAAGATACACAACACAAAAGGAGTTTACAAAAAAGGAGCGAAATGCAATCCGAAAAATAGGGGCTTCATTTCTTATTTTCTTATATAGAAAAGGATCCTGTGCTGTTGTGCTGGTGGGTCGAGTCGTTCTACATTTATTGCCATACAATATAAATGATACGGAGCAGAAATGAAAATGATTTCTGCACATTTCTCCAATGCTCCTCTGATAAAATCAGATTAAAGCGATGCCCTGTGGCCGTTTAAAATGGTAAGTGTCTGTGTCACCATTGGAGATCATTTACCAGAGGTGTGTAATGATGACTCCAGGGTTTTCATACAAAGGAAAAAAGAGAGTAGAGAGGGGTAATTTGGTCATAGACGAATTAGAGAGCGACCCTTTCCTTGCCGGGGTAAAGGCTCTAAAAGCCTGAAGCCCAAGAAGGTTTAACAATACGAAGAGTAAAACTGCCTTTTCCTCAATATAATTATTATTATTACTAGCACTATGTGCAAAACATTAGCTCTTTTGTACCAGGGCTTAATGGAATGACAGTAGAAACACTGCGCAGCAAAAACCGGTCACTTCAAGCAGATCAATTCAAGACGTGTCCTAAATCATATCAAATAATATTTGCTAGCACTTTCTTATTATATTTCTAACCTCAGCCTGCAAATAAAAGTGAAAAATAACCTGAGATTCTAATCCAGTTTCTTCATTTGCCACACTGTCTGTAACACCGGTTCTATCTGGTGCTTTTCCATTGCGCGTACGCTGAGGTTACCGCACCAGAAGAACCATGGACTCCGGCAAATGAGAAAACGAGATAAGCCTCGCGACAAACGCAGTTCATCTTCTTGAACCCAACGAACCTGTACCCCACAGGCTGCTTTTCTAATGTACCACACAGATTGGAAACCTGGGCAAGCAGGTGCGAGCAGCCTATTCACATCTGGATCCTTGTTGTCTTATTTGGGTCATTAATCAAAGCCCATCGTAGTCAGTGAGCGTTTTATATGAAGGGTAATAAATTCTGTTATTCGCACATCATCTGCCCAGCTGTTTATCATGGCAGACTAAAAAAAAAAAAAAAAAAAAACGTTATTTGATTAAAAAGGAATTAAAATCCACTTGACCTTTGGCGCACTGTAAATACAATTATAATATAATGAGAAATATCCTGCCCATTATTACAGAAATGTACCTCTATTGAAAGCATTAATATCACGGTCTAAATCTGGCTCAGAAACAAGCCTACGATTTGTGCATTTAAAACGGCGTTGTTTGTTCTGCAAGCAAGTATTAGCAGGAGTATTCTCAGACAGAGAGGTGAAGGCAGAACTATCAGACCGGCCAAGCACTGATCCCATTTCCTGTTAACATTGTTTTGGCCAACGCTTCCTCTAAACTTCTGTGATGGTACTGCTATTGTGTTTGGAGGAAAAGCTTTCAACATTCCCAACATAAGAACTCTCCTGTGACTTATAGTGTGCTACCATGCCACTGAGAGACTTACATGCAGTACTTAACGAAGTCATGACAGGAGAAAATTTCCAGACTCATGTCTCATATTAACAAAAGCTGTCAGTCAGAGCTTGCAGCTACTGTATGCTGGTCGTGTTGTATTAACTGTTGTAGTAGGACGTTGAATATAACGTGGACATCAGCTGTACAAGAATCATCGCCTCTCTAAGGAGTCTGTTTACAGGATTTAGCCTTTTGTTGTTTTGCCAGTTTGTGGGTTTGTTTGGTTTTCAGTCTGAAGCCTTCCTGCAATGTCTGAAGAAACGTATGGAATCTCTGTGCCACAGGATATAATAAAATCTTACATGCCAGCTAGCGCTGTGAATTGTACTGTACTTTTATGTGCTGTCAATTCGATTGCGTTACATTTTTCAGGCATTGCAGATAGCCCTAACGTTCACTGTCTTATTTGTCTCAAGCAGCTATATTTCTTACAGGTTGTAAGGTACTCCAAACTACTGGAAGCTACTTAAAGTATCTATCATGCATTGAAATTCTGTGTAACTGCTGTGTGTTGTTTGTTTTTTAGATTTCATGTCTCAAAGTGATTATCTTTGATCCTGCTGATCCTTGGGCACCACACTCCATTCCAGGAGGTGGCGGTAATGCACCAACTTCCCATAAGTTCAAAATAGAAGAAGAAGAAGAGCAATAATCTTGCTGAATGCAGAAGTTGTTTACCTGTTTTTTTTTATTTTTTTTACAGAAAGTGTGGTATGTTTTTAAATAATTGGTCAACTGTAGAGAATTAAATATTTGAAAGTTTACCTCACTATATCGTCTAAACGGCTTTGTCCTGTATATAGGGGGTGGGGGGTTCTGGAGAGTATCCCAGGAGACTTGGGGCAAGAGGCAGGGTGCCAATCAATCGCAGAGCATATTCACACTTGGGAATGCCAATTAGCCTAACCTGCATGACTAGGGCTGTAGGAGGAAACCTACCAAGCATGAGAAAAACATGCAAATTCCATGCACACAGACCTAAGGTGGGAATCAAACCCAGATCCTGGAGCTGCTAACCACTATGCAGCGCTCCACAGTGCTAACCACTACGCCACCTGAATGTTTAGCTAAGTAGTTAAAAAAAAGCATGAATTGATAGATGTCAATTTGAACAGGAACATAAAATGTAGTCAAACTGTTACAACATACTGACATGACCAAGTTATCGAAAAATTTCCCAGAGATGCCCTGGTAATAATAACATTATCCTATCTAACCATTTAAACTTAATCCAGTCTAAACATGGCTTAAAAGAAACACATAAATCAATCATGCAATACCCACTTTTATGCCCTCTCTACAGTCCAGAATAAGGATCATCCTTAAATATTACTTACCCCAATCTTTTATACATCTGTAAGCTTGCGGAAGAAAGTATACAGTTTATTTCCTATCAACTCGACCAACACACGGTGCCACAATTAGGGATATTTGTGTACATTTTAACAACAAAAGTAAATAAAAATATATTTTATTTCATACCTCTCTGTCTCTTGCTCTCGTGGGCTGGTTTTGCTCTCTATTCCTGCAAAGCTGTTCATGTCAACATAACCATCGTTCTCATTTGCAGCTGATGTCCGGTTTTGGTCGTCAAAGAACTCGGTGATGGTGACGGCCCGAGTGGGCCTGCCTTGAGGAATCTGAATATTCTCATAGTCTGAGTTCATGGCTGGAATGTTTTCATAGTCGGAAGTATCGGCACTTGGGAAAGAGATGGATCGAGGCTTGGTGAGTGGGAGTGGCATGAAGGGAGGCCGAGAGCGGTCCTCAAATGACTCAACTCTGGAGATGCCCCTGCTGCCATAAGTCTTAGGTACACCTTTCTTTTTCTGGCTGTCTTTGTAAACCACAAAAGTGGCAGGAAAGTCTGAGCTGCGCTGTGGTTTAATGATGCGAGACTGAGGCTGAGGGGAGCTCCCGTTACTCCTCCGATCCACCTCTATAACCCGAACGGGACCGTGGTGGCTAGATTCGGATGACGATCTGGAAGAGCGTACACTGCCATCACCATGTGATTTGCTGTCGCTTTTCCTCTTAAACTTTAGAGCCAGGAAGCGCTTGAATGATGTCTTGTTCTTTTTTGGTTTGTCATTAGATTCATGTTGAATAAGCAGAGAAGGGGAACTTTTAGTTATAGGTCTCTTGGTGATGTAAGCCAGTTCAAAGGGTGGTGGGATGTCAACAAGAGATGTAGGTGTAGACACACCACTAGAGGACTGGTGGCTTCTTTGAGAGAAGCTTCCGGAAGAGGTAATGACACAAGGTAGGGAGAGAGTGTCATCCGTCCGTTTCACTCTGTTGTCCATTCTGGGTGAATAACTGCCCTCCAAATGGGTAGACAAAGTCATTTCTCTGCCCTCCGCGGAATACGAACGTGGGTAGAACAGAAAGCGTCTAGCGTTTAATGAAGGAATCATCCGATTGGACTCTGAATTATCTGAAACCTGTGCCACATCTCCATTTTGATCCAAGGCCACAGTGTAGTAGTCATGAGTCTGAGACTCGTTGCCTGTCTCCTCAGGAACAGTCTCTGGGACATATCCGGGTACCTTCCCAGAGAGTGACCGTGAACGGGTCACAATGGTCTTTCTGTCCAGAGTGATGAAGTTCTCTCCTTCCGAATCAAAACCTGCCTCCTCGTAAATATGCTCATCACTATCTGAGTCAGAGTCCTCAAAAAAAGGCACTATGTGGCAGTCGAGGTCTTCTATGTCCTCCTCAAATGCCTCGGTAGTGTGGGCAAACACTAAACGGTTTGTTAGCTCAGGAGTCCTGCCTACGTCTAGGCCAGGGGGCACTGTAATATCACAAAGTCTAAGACGCGGTTGGCAGCTGTTTCTCTTACTCACACCAACTTGCCTGCGGATGGCTGAGCGCTCCTTAGTGCTCTTCCCTTTAGTTTTACGTGTCATGTCAATAGGCTCATCCTCATCGCCTATCTCTACGTAATCCTCAGACGACACACACTCTAGCTGCTGAAGGTCTTCATCCTGGCAAAGTGAATCTTCGATGTCAGCATACTCATCCACTGCATCTCTGTTTGATGTCTCACTAAGCTCCTGCTCCAACAGTTCATCAGGGGAAGTTCCACTCTCCTCCACCTGAGCCTGTTGTTCTTCTACTTCTGCTACGTCATTTGATGAGACATAAAAAGGCTCTTGAGTAGATCCCATCTTTTCCTCATCATCCTTTGCTATCTCTTCACTACAATCCTCATCTGTACATTGCAGTTCAGGATCTGAGGTGCTCATGAGATCAGAAGGCACCACCTCTATGACTGAATATGGCTCAAACGGATCCTCGGCTCCCTCTGAGAATCTGAAACGCCCTGATTCGTCTTTGGTGGCACGCTCTGGCTGCCATGCACCTGTGTCATCCAGAGGTCCGATTACATCATATGGGTACTCCTCACACAAGGAGGGCTGACTGCCATTCATAGCCTGGGAGGAAAACCCAGCCACCTCGTTTGATGTATCCTCAGTGCTACACTCTGCACTTGGATTTGGGCCATCGTTACATAGCTTAGTGGCTGTAGTATCTATTGGGGTTCCACAGAGGAACTCCCTCTCATTGAAATAAGGCTCCTCTGTGTCATCAGCAGTGTCAGACGTCAGCTCCTCGGCATTATCTATCTCTGCATACGTACTGCTCTGATTTAAGTTGGATTCCTGAATTTCTTCATAAGGACTTGGTGTGTCTTTGTTGGCCTTTGATTCACACCCTGTTTGATACTCCTTCTCAGCAGGATCACCTGTGCCTGGTTGTGGGTATGCATCATCTGTCTCTTTGATGTGGTCTATAGCAGCTGAAACAGTGGTTACAATAACATCTTTAACCTCAGTCAAGGAACCTGCATCATCTACTTCAAAGTGGCACAACTTTTCTTCTGCGTCTATTTCATCTCTTTCTTCTGCCCCCAACTGCAGGACTTCCTCTGTTTCTTTACCCTCAATACAATCATTGTTGTCGTGGTTCTCTGATAATTGTTCAGAAAGATCCTCTTTGTGGGGCTCACCTGGTGGGTCAGCTTCATCCTGAGTAGATTCTGATTCACTGTCCTGCTCTAAATCCAGTTCTGATGCGACATCTCCGTTACTAACAATGCACTGGCTGTGTTCATCGTCCTGCTTAGTGGAGACCTTTGGCTTTGGAGCAACTGGAGGTTTGGCTCCTCGGGAAGACAGACAAGGTCTTGACATGAGGGTGGAGCGTACTGTGATGGTTAAACGACTTTGGATGTCTGATTGAGGTGTCTGAAATCGCTTCTGATAATCTGTAAAACAGGTAGAAGAAAGAATGAGGTTAAGGATTTGAAGGTTTGGGGACATATGAGGCCAAAGGACTTACAGCCTGAAAAAAAGTGCAGCACCAGTGACCTGCATTCCAATCATAGACCTGGACACTGTGACACAGAAATCATTTTTCTCTAATAGAGTGCAAACTTGCTAAGAGTCAAATAATATTCAAGTCTTGATGAGCTGTTAAGGAAGTCCAGCTACCTGCAATCCCATAGACGCTCATGCAGCAGTATATTTGTTTTCTTTGCATTTGATCTCTATTCCAGCAGAAATCATAATTGATATCTACAAGGTAATCTATAATATCAGTTCTTAGTCAATTACCATGACTACCTGTCATACTACAATATAGCATTTTATTGTGAGCTACTTGGCACAGTTGCACAATGATTACTTACAGTACAAATATAATCATCTTGCTTACAATAACATTATCATACAGTATGTGACCGAGGCCTCATCACACTCTGACGCAGAATGCAGGGGATCTGGTCAAAATGGAATAATGTGCATTTATCAAGTTCATACCTCATATTGTAACTAATTTCCTTTCACACACGTGCTCACAGATCAGATCACAATATGCTCATACAAATCACTTATCACGCACTTACTACATTCTGCTCGCGTCCTGTGGGTTGGTATACATTAATAAGGAATTAGGAGATAAGGAATTGAATCCGGTTCTTCACTGAAACTGACACAGACGCTCTGATACCTGCTGCACATATACCATAAACATGGTAAGCGCCCGGAGTACATAATATGAACTTAATCCCGTCTTCTACGCCGCGGCATGGACCTGGCATGGTCATAGCATGAGGTCATTGTGAGAATTCCATCGACATACAGTAGCAACAACTGAGTGACATCACAAATGACAACTCAATGACTTGCTTTGGCCACGTCCTCGTCTGGCTTTTTTTGAAAATAAATAAATAAATAAAATTGTGATAGCTCCATGTCAAGGTAGATAATTCTACATCATTACTTAGTGGGAACATGACTCAGTGGGACGGGGGTTTTAGGTCTGATGTCAGCAATTTCTTTCGGGAAATATTTTGGTAAAGAAACATTCCTTTTGTCTAGACTCAGCCATAATAAAGCAATAGATAAAGAAAAGTTCATGTCATGTTTAGGTTACACATTAAAATAACTCCACGTGTGCTGCTTTCCAATTGCATGCATGCGTGCTGTAATGCGTGCTAACTTCTACACTGGACCAAATAAAGTGGTTCTATGCTAAGTCAGCACCTTCATCGACTGCAACACTTTTCCAAGCCAAAAACAACTGAAACCGAAATAATAACCCTGTGACCCCAGTGATGAAAACCAAACAGCATCCTTAAACAGGGTTAATGGGAATTTGAGGCCTCTTTGGTGCAACACACCCTTTCTCTTAACAAAACTCATACACCCTTTGCCTCTTCCTGTTATTTAGTACCTGGCTTGACGCACGTCCTTCTAAACTCCCTTTGCACTTGGTGATCTCCCCGCGAAGACGCTGTTTTCCCAGCGGCATAAATTAACTATTTCAGCAGACTCTCCTGGAAGCTCTGTGCACAGGAAGTGCATAGGAAAAGCACATTATCGGGTTTGCAACGTTTAATCTACCTATTTATCACATTTTCTTTTCATTTAATCACAGATCTGACTGATTAACAATGGAAAAGATATGCTTCTGAATGTTTTTTAAAACCTTTTTCCCCCCCTAGAATGTCAAAGAACAATAAAAGAGAGAAACAATACAGCCGTCTGAGTTCAAAACAGGATATGAATTATGCAACAAAGAATTTGATTAAAACAGGACAGAATGGGGGAAGACAGTAGGCTGGGCCTTTGGATTGTGCGAAGCCAACAGGACATGATCTCAGCTGTGGCTGGTGTGAAACATAAGCCATCTGATAATGAGGTAGTAGGTGCATCAGCTGTGATAAGTGAGAGGAGGGGAATGGAAAGAGATTACAGGAATCATTTAATAAGAATAATGGTCTACTCAACCATCTTGGGCTTCAGATATATTCAGTCTTTTGTGTGTGTGTGTTTATATATGTACACACACAGAAAGTGTCTCAAAAAATGTATATACACTTCAAAAAAATATATACAGTCACAAGATCAAATCACTGATGGTGTGACTACTGAGATCTTTAGATTAACACATTGAAGTATATATATATAATTTTTTTTTTTTTTTAGCTCTTCTATATAGTCAAAAGTCTGGACACGCCTTCTAATTTTAGTTATATGTTCTATATTCTATAACAATACTTTAGATACTTTATTGATATTTTAAGACACGAAGGTCAGCTGTTCTGGAACAGTTCTTGCAAGAACGGTATTGTGTCAATTGCATTTGCAAAACCCATCGAGCTCCATGATGAAACTGTCTCTCATGAAGACCTTCCCAGGAAAGCAAGACCAAAACTTACCTGAAGTTCATTTAGAGTCACCAGCACCTCAGATTAGAGCCGTTATGAAGGATTTACAGAGCAGAAGTAGCAGATATACATCTCAATATCAACTGTTCAAAGGAGATGAATGCATATTTCGGACACTTTTAGGATTGAACAAAATAAAGATTTAGAAGGTGTGTCCAACTTTTGACTGTCATACAAAAATCAAAGACAATAGACATTTTGAGACATATGCAATGACCTGTGCGAGAACACATGACGTATGATTGATGCTTTCATCTGAGTGTTTTGCATTGGGTTAATTTAGCACAGGGGATTTCTCTGTGCAGATGCTGTGTGCTGATTAACACACACACACACACACACACACACACACACACACACACACACACACACACACACACACACACCATTCCCATTAAACATTTCTACAAAGTGACAATTCTGGATTTATACTTCATCATTAGCATATTTAATAACTGCTTGAGGCATGAGGATGAAAAGTAAAGACAAAAGTAAAATACTAAGGTGTCTCATGGCATGACTACAGGAGAGTTTTTATGATTATAGCAGCAGATTTCAGGTATAAATCTAAAATATATATATAGTATTTATGAAAAGTTAAAAGTAAATGTTTTAAAAGAAGTTAAATGTCCATCAAAAAAAAAAATCAAGGATTTGAAGGCAGGGTTTATAAAGTAACTAGCTATTCTGTTTTGTTTTACTTTTGCCAAATAAGTTGAGTTTTGAAATCTTTCACCTGTGTTCATTTCCATCCGGATGTCATCCGCCGTGGCGTCTGAATGTCCACATCCTCTTCTTCTCCTCCGGTGCGCCCGAATATCCAACACAAAATATTTCCTTTTAACGTGTCCTTTTATCCTTTAATCCGTAGCATTAAACATCATTTATTTAAATAGTTAATTAATTACACTAAAGAGGTAGAAAGAGAGAGAGCGCGCGCGCGAGAGAGAGAGAGAAAAGGAAAGACGGAGCGCGCGAGAGACAGAGAGAGCGCGTGCGTGCGTGCGTATGTACACACTGGCTGCCTGCGCGAGCGGCGCGCGTGCCTTACTTTCTGCGCTGGAGCGCGGGAGGTGTGTTTTCGTTCGCTCGCGCGCGCGCGCTCTTCCTGAGGAGGTCGAGCTAATTCTAGTGGGGGGGACAACCCACACAAAACAATCCGACCAATGAAGTACTTAATTGAATATGCACAGTGATAAGTGAGTGTGTTTTTATACTTGAGCTCGTAGGATTTAAAGGCGTAATGGGCAATGCAGAGTAGCCCTCTGTACAGCAGTGGTCTGGAGGTTTCACAATGACACAAACATGAATTTTTACAAAGTCTGCTGCTGCAGTGTTTTTAGATCCTTTTGTCAGATGTCACTATCATATACTGAAAAAAAAAATGGGACTAAATACAATGGTCACCACTGGCCTCCACGGTCCCTAGTTGCACTTCAGTTTCCTAAATAGATGGATGGAGTTAGAAATAGGCTCAACGTAGAGTTTAGTGTTTTGTTTAAATTGTTAGTTTCACAAATGAATGTCATAAAATACCACTTAAAATGCCACAATTAATATACGATTATACAATATTTCAGTAGTTTTCACTCTTTTGACTCACTGGTCTAAAGAAGGAGTTTAGCCAGATCATTTAAAATGATGGTAAACATTCATTCATTCATTCATTCTTTTTTTTTTCTTTTCATTTTTTTGCACCAGTTATCCTAGGAACTCAGGTCACAATCCAGGGAATGCCTTGAATAGGGTGCCAACCCCTTGTATGGCACCCTCTCACACAACCAATTATACAATATTAGGCAATCTGGCAATGCCAATCAGCTTATACCACAAGACTTTGGATTGTGTACCCAGAGGAAACCCCAAAAGTATGAGGAGAACAAGCAACCTCCACGCACATTCAAGATCAAGATTCAAGATGCAAAGAACTTTATTAATCCCAGATGGAAATTGCTTAAAATGCATTGACCAGAGGCGGGATTTAAACTCCCAACCTTCAACACAAAAGGCAACAGCGCTGACCACCCAAAGGTATGAGGTTGCAAAAAAATATATGATGTCCATTTGGGGTCATGTGCGCCAAAACATTTATTATAGAGTGTGTCAAAAGCGTTATTAGCAAAATGGCGTTTAGTGTACCTTCTTCTTCTTCTTCTTCTTCTTCTTTTTCTTCCAAGTAGGGGTTCCAAGAAGAGCCATTTTAGAGCGCTATAACAGGCAACCATCCAAACAATCCCGAAAGAGCTCTTGTATAAAAAAGTAATATTGATCAAATTAAATTATGAGATGACATGACACTGTGGGCCACGCGGGGTTTGCGCCAGGCTCTGTGGTTTCCTCCTGCCTCCCAAAACAATATGGTTGGATAGGTTATGCTAAATTGCTCCTATAGGTCTGAGTGAGTGTGTATAAGTGTGTGTGTGTGTGTGTGTGTGTGTGTGTGTGTGTGTGTGTGTGTGTGTGTGTGTGTGTGTGTGTGTGTGTGTGGAAATGTTGCCCTGCAATCTCCATGCGTCCCATCTTGTGTAACTGGGTTAGACTGTGGATGTGCTTTCATACACACTCATATGCTGTATTTGCTGTATGTACAGTAAGTGCTGCTGTTGAACATTTCTTGGCAGCTGTAATATTTGGCACGTTGAGCCTAAACAAGCTGAATGCAAACAATGTTCTTCAGTTTAAGTGAACTGTTTAGAAAACAGCCTTTTAAAACAGTTTTGACGCCAAGCACTATCGAGTAGGTTTCCCAACTGGTCGTCTGTTGCCTGATTGGAGAAAAGTAGCTCTTTAAAAGCCTCTCTCCATAACAGGAAACTGCTCTCCCTGTTTCCTGCACAACAGGCGACACTTCCTTAGCAACTTCTGGACAAAGGTGTTGATGTTAACCCTTCAAATGCTCTCTGAGTCCGAGAGACACAATGCAAGCGGCATGGATCTCGTGACATTTCAACGTCTCAAATGTAAAAGTAATGAATGGAATTATTTATGTATTATTATTATTATTATTATTATTATTATTATTATTATTATGTATATTGAAATGATATTTGGTATGAATGTGGATGCATACTGGTGGCTCAAAGATTACGGTTCTGTGCACTGATTTAAAAAGAACACCTGTACCAGGCCTTATTCATCCAATTATCCAACCAGCCAATCGCAGTGCAGCAGCGCAATGTATTAAATCACGTCGAGACCTTCAGTTAATGTTCATAATTAACGTCAAAATTGGGGAAAATGCAATCTCCGTGACGATGATAGTGGCATGGTTGCTCGCGCCAGATGGGCTGATTTCAATATTTCCAAAACTGCTGATCTCCGGGAATTTTTACACACAACATTCTCTGGAGTGTATACAAAATTGAGCAAACCCCCCATGCACCCCCCCCCCCCACTCACACACACAGAAACACACACAAATACCCTGATCTGCAGAAATGCATTGTTGATGAGAGAGGGTCAGAGGAAATTCAGTTCAGTCTGACAGGAAGTCAAATAAACAAGCACCCTTTGCATCCGTGGTGAGCAGAAAAGCATCTCAGAATGCGCAAAATAAAGATTCTATTTTAAAAAGTGCATCAATGTGCATGCTGCTAATGTCGTCTTTTTTTTTTTTTTTTTTGGTATGCCAAGAGCTATTTATTTGGCTGACATTGAAGTAAGGAAGAAAACACAATGGGGCGTCTAGTTATAGGAAAAAGTCAATGTTGATATGCGATGTGCAATGAAGTTCCTCATTCATCTTACACTACGCCAAGTTTCCGACATTATCATTGGAAAAGTGGAATATCACTATCATTATCAAGTTAAACAATGCGTTAAGCATCCATCCATTGACGTGTCTTTTATCCATTTATAGGAGCATTAATAAGAACTAACAGAAGCGTTCACTGTCCTGCGCAAGCTGGACTTTGCGCTTACACTGCTAAAGAAAGGAAAACTTTGTAGAACAAGTGCATTCATATACAGGAAACCATGCAATCAGAATGACTGTCAGTTTATACAGTTTACTCATTATGGTGCTTGATGGGTTTTGCAAATGCACTTGACAATACTGTTCTTGCAAGAACTATTCCTGAACAGCTGACCATTGTGTCTTAAAATACCAATTGACTGTTGTTGTTGTTGTTGTTACTCAATTACCTAATGCCACATGTGTTATTTCATAGTTCTGTATGAAATCTCAAGAATGTAGAAAATAAATCACTAACTGAAAACCACTGAATTAGAAGCTGTGTCCAAGTTGTATGTAAAATTTATGAACACCTTCAGAAGAAATTTTATGAACGCTATGGTATAATGATACTTATCATGTTTATCTTTTTATCTCATATAACTTTTACTCGGACAGATTTCCACCTTACAAGCCATCTGCATGATCAGTGTCTCCTTTACAATGTGCCACCCCCCCCCCCTCGCCCAAACCTCCACCAGCTGTGTGTCTGCACGCTTGATAAAGGGCAGATTGTAGACTCAAACGCCAAGAGAAAAGAGCTGTCAGTTACGCGAATCTTCACTTTGGCAGCTCATATTGCGGATTTAGCTTTGGAAACATTAGGGGGTAAATGCAATGGGACATGATTTTTTTTGTGGGTTTTTTTTCATGCTCTGTATCTTTCCCGGTTGTCCCAAGGTACCGTCTGTCTCTTTCTCTCTCTGTGTGTGTGTGTCCTTTGCAACTGGTGGAAGGTCAGACGTAACTCCTGAGCAGCGTGATTCCAATAAATCAGCATGGAGGGGAACATTTTTTTTAATCATTGCACTTTCTTAATATGGACCTGAAAAAAAAACAGGCTACATATTCCATAAACAATTTACTTCCTACTAACAAGATATCAATGTATGATTTCGGTGATCCATAGTGTTTGTCTTTGGTATCCCTATAATTGAATGTATTTACTTCCTGTATCACCAGAAGCTTTACTGTAATTGCATTTCTCACCTGGGCGAATGCAACACTAATTGGGTAACACTAATTACCAAAATGTCGTAATGATCACATGAGTCTTGCAAGATTTGCATCAACTGTTCTATTTAAAAATAGAGTTCACCATCTAGGCTAGTTAGATTTTCAATTGCGTCAGTAGGCCATTTTCAGCTGCTGTACCACCTCTTTGTTTGCGAGGCTAAAGATAACGTGATCCTGGCATTTAGCCCCGCCATTTATGGCTTTCAGTGGAAAGAATTCACACTGAATTTGACCCTTTTTTATAATAATAAAAAAAAAAAATCACACAAATATGTTTTTCTTTCAGAAGCGGTCATCGGAAAACAAGAGCTCTGTTTATGAGCGCGGTAACAAAAAAAGGCTAAAGCCCGCGGCTAGAAGAATGAAGTTGTAAATACGCGTCCAGATGCGATACAGGAACATTACTGACGAAAACATGTTTTGGGGCTGAAAACATAAATATCCTTGACCACTGGAGATGTTGGGAATTGTAACACCCCTGCACCCCTCCCCTCGACCCCCACATCCACTCACCCCCCCCCCCCCCCCCAACCCACCTGGGCTGTGTGTATACGCGAGAAAGACAGACTCAGGAAAAACATGTCAGAAACCAGCCACATGCTCACACACACAAAGTACTGACCCAAACAGGAAACTGATTGGGGAAAAGGGGTCAGCGACTTGTTCCCAGACCCCAGAAGTGAAGCATTGCCTCATGTTTCACAAGAGCTGCCTTAAAAAAGACCCGCAGGATTGTTTTTATCCTGCAGGAGACATCAGATTAGTATTTTTCTCGCTCAGTGTGTGCCGTTGTCACCAGATGGCTGGGTCAATTCGGCGGTAATGTTTTTCTCACTGGGTGACTCATTCAATTTTTTTTTTTTTTTTTTTTTAGCCTGGCCATTTCTCTTTATTTTTGAAGAAGTAGAAGAAGCACTGTATTGATTTGTTTTTAACTTTGTGGAGTTACAGTATAGACATTTCATTTACATTACTTCTATATAATTCGCTAATATCCACAGTATTTAACAAAAAATTAAGGAACATGACTGAGGTTCCAAATCAGGGAAAACTTTGTGTTGTTTTCTGCACATCCTCATGATAGTGGTCCTCATGACATCACTATGAACAATGCATGACTAATAACTAAGATCTGTTCAACTTGTCACTTTACTTCCTGTTACAAGTTTTGTGATGATGGGACAAGGATCACTGGAGGAAACATGAAAAACATGAAAAATGTCCATCTCATTCTGGCCTGCATGAGCAGAAATGCTTTTCAGGCATCCCTGCATTATGGCTCAATGTTTTAAAGGTTTTGAGTTACTGATTAGAAGGTTGACGGGTCAAGTTGCCACCTCCGCCATGGTGCCGCTGTTGGTCCCTTGAGCAAGGCTCTTACCCCTGTCTGCTCTAGGGGTGCTGAATAATGGCTGACCCCGCCCATTTTTAAAAAATATATAAATGTGCAATATTGGAATAAAGAAATACATGATAAACTGGTTTATTAAATGGGACCGGCGATCCATGAAGTGGCGGGGTATTAGAGGGTGTGGCAACCCACCGACTGTGGGGCTCAAATCTGGATCCTCAGGTCCAAATGCATATCATTTAACCTATTCTTGTAAAAATAGTTCCCCTTGAAGGTATCTAGAGCCCATCTATGGTTTTATCCAAACTTCCATCTAGAAGCTTTTTATTCTTGTTATTTCTTACTGTCTGCCATTATCACATACAGCCGGGTAATCCTGCTGTGATTATGGGAAGCCATTAGGGTCAGACTTGGTCATATGATTAATTTGCATTACTACATGCTAAAACACGTTAAAACTAAGCTTTAAAATACAAATTCAAGATGCAGTAGAAGGAGAAGATTGGAGTCCAGAAGCTACGGTATTCCCGTAAAGGTTAGACAATGGAGAAAGAGAAACAATGGGAGAAAAAGAGAGAACGGGAGAGAGCGAGTGGGTTTTAATGGTGGAGAAAACCCGGCGTCAGCAATCCCAAACATTTCTCTCAGAGCGCAAACGCGGGAACACTATTCACACCTTCTGCTTGTTCTACTCCCCTAGGTGACAGAGAGAGTCAGCACTTCATCAAAAAAAAAAGCAAATAAAGACTCTATTCTCAGCAGCTTTGGGGGCTGATCAATACATTACTGTCAGCCTGCAAGACAGCGGTGTCCAGAACCTCTGAGATTATAGGGCTATATACAATGCAGGTGTTGTGTATGCTGTAAGTCAGTCTGAAATGGACACAGTGATCATCTGGTCAGATGAATTAATATCATTATTGATTCATTAGTTAATTAGTTATACTACTCAAACCTGATGAAAAGATACAAACGGTGTAATCCTTTTTTTTTTTTATGTTATACATATGATACTGTACAGAAAATGTGTGTGGCCAAAGAAGCTACTTCTGAAATTTATGCAACATGAAAGTGATTAATCTTGCCTCCTTAAAATTAAAATTTACTAACTTTAGCCGTTTTGTAAAGATGATTTTATATGTGCCCCAAAAATGGCCATTTTTCAGCGTTATACTGAAACAATAAACATTTAAAATCCAAATTATTCATATTTCTTTATGAGTATTGATAATAAATTGGTCTAAGTTTCTAGAAGAATATGAACTGTAAATATTGTAGCTTAAATTATTATTATTATTATTATTATTATTATTATTATTATTATTATTATTTATTTTATCTGTAGTGTCCGTAACCATGTCAAAATCATGTTGCGATATCTAAACAATTTGGCATTTTTAGAATAATACACATTTTCAGGTTTATGTCTTTTTATGTGAAATCCAAATTGGCAGAGTTTCATCTGATTGACAGTTAAGATCATTGAAACATTTGAATTCAAAAAAGTTACGGACACTACAGAAAAGGGCATGAAATGTGTTTCTGTTTATGTGATAGAAATATAAATATGTATGCAAATTTACAAAAAAATAAAATAAAATCCTGGATCGGCACATAAGAAGCATTAAATGTTATGAAAAAGGGTGTTTTATGATCGTATATGAAAAATCACTTTTTCACCAAGGTGAGACACCTGGCTGTTAACCCAGTCATATTAGTCCAGGTGCCAGCTCATTGCCAACCCGAGTGTTTCCCTTCTACCTTCTCGCGTTGTTGCTGTACTTGATTGCGTGATTAACACCGCTAGCAACAATAATTAAACATCCCGCACAACGCCGTAATACCTATATGATATTAACAAGCAGGCAAATGACTGCGGTAATTTCCATAGCACATTTAATTAGCACGAGGGGGCATTGTCTCCGCAGTGATTCAGTGTTTTGATACTTGCGAGGCAGTTACGCAGCTGTTGCTAATGAGCTTTCTGATTATTGCGATGGTATATTCTCCGTTCTGAAAGGCCCTCGGAGTCAAGCTCTTGCAGCAGCAATTTAATGGCGCTGACTCGAGCTCTCGAGGAGGGACATAAAAAAGAGTCGCATTGTGGCCTTTAAAGCAGTCGTGCGCTCGCCTCAGGATTTATGCCTGCTCCGGTGCTCTGTCCGTTTTGAGAAATGGTCTGCGGCACGCTACCTCGCTGCCCTTTTCTGGAGCGATTCATTTTGCTGTTTTGTTTAATATCATAAGAAAAACTCCGGTTTGTCCAGATAAGCGCACTGTGTATGTTCTTGGGTTGGAACCAGGAACCAGCAAATGTGTACCGGCGAAACAGGTGGAAACGGGGGATTTCCATTAGCATGCTAACTAAACTCGAGTAAATCGCTAATCTGTTTGACTCGTTCAGGTCGCCTGTCTGCTTAAAGAAACAATAGACTTGTTTTTTTTTTTGTTTGTTTTTTTTAAGTGCCTGGTTGGGTCTTGCTTTTTTCCTGTGACTGTTTTCACATCTTTCAGCCTAATATAACTGAAAGGATGTAGATATCACATTTATAAATATCTCTTTTTTTCCCTAGCCCCTTAGGCCTCCCAAACAGGTTTCTTTTGGTTTGAGGTGACACCGAAGGCATAATTAGACATAATTAGGCGAGAATTTGATTTTTTTTTTTTTCAAATACACCTCCCTTAAAAAGTCTTGATATCTTTGCAGCCGTGACCGTGTCTGTTTCGCGCACACCCAGCATTCGGTTCGACACCAGAACAGCTTGACTGAGGCTCTGCGGTTCATCACGTCGGAGGCGTCAGCTGTCTTGTTCTCTCGCCACTGAGATCAGGCCCTCGAATTCACAGATGGCTGTTGTTATTGATTCTTCTCGGGCTTGGTTAAGAGTCAAATTGTACAAGTTTACCATTGGGCAAGGCTAATAAAGTGAAAAATCAGGAAATATCAAAATGTTTTTACTCACTCAGTGTCTATAAAGACAATCCTGTATACTGGTGGGGGTGTGTGTGTGTGTGGGGGGGGGGGGGGGTGAACAGGTACACATATACACACTCATTCACACACTACGGGAATGCCAGTTAGTCTAATCTGCATGTTTTTGGACTGTAGGAGGAAACCAGAGTACTCAGAGCAAACCAACCAAACATGGGAAGACTCCATGCACACAGTCCCCGAGACAGGACTCGAACCTGGAGGTGCAAGGTAACCACTAAGTCACTGTGCCAGCAACAGGTATTTAATGTTGAATTTCATAAAAAAAAAAAAAAAAAAAAAAAAAAAACCCTATAGAATCATCTGTTAGGTTCATGTTCATAGATTAAAGTGAATTGTAGTGTAACCTTAAACACAGCCACTAAGTCATACAGACATTATGATTTCCAGGAATCTGGACCTGCAGGAATTTCAGTGTGGTGCTTATTTCTTTGTGCCATTTTAAGGTAACTGTGTTTTTAGGAAAATTTTTTCCCTAGAGAGAGAGAAAGAGAGAAAGAGAGCGACATCAGCAGTATATCATTAACAATCTGCTCTTGCGTTCATCTCTGGAGTGCAAAGTCGTTCTGAAGTCACCTGAAACCCATAGGTGCTTGCACACGCATGTACAGAGAGAGAATGTGAAAGAGAGAGAGAGAGTCAAGGATGAATGGGCAATGGCACATCATCCTTTATGTGCATGCTGTGATCGCATCAGCAAAAATCCGCCATCCTGAATTTCCATTCCTCTTCACCGGCTCACCTCATTAGCACAAAACAATTCTGCTGCCGTACTGACAATGCAAACATCGTGTCACAGTTTCCAGTGAAATCTTAACATAAAAAAAAACATTTACTGTACAGTATGTACACCATTATATCTCACCGTGTGTTTGCCGTGACGTCACTTTCCTGTTTTGCTGAAAATCTGCCTGGGGGGGTTAAATAAGGATGTAAATACCTCTTGAAGAATAAAAGACGGCACGATTAAAAATAACTGCTTGCAGTATATCTTTATGCAGGAGTATAAGACAATATGGTGGCGATAATTAGACCAGGAATCAAGGTTGCGAAGTTTATTCTAGGAACTTGAAATAAAGCTGAAATGTAGAGTATTGTGGATCCGTCTTATCGGAGGACCTGATTTAATATACAGAAGGGGCAAAGCCATCAGAGATACAATGCATGAAACATTTCCAATGGTGTCTTTATCTAGTGTTTTATTCACCAAGCCTGTTTCCACCTAGAGGTAATTCATCTTCGTCAATCCATCTACTGTCACGTTTTTGCGAGGTGGAAGAAGAAACTAGACACACGACCTGAGCTCGGGATTGAACTTGTGTTTTTGGTTTTTGTTCAATGATTAATATCAGTTCTTCCAGATTTGACAAAACCTGAGAGAATTGTCTTCAGGATGTACGGTATTGCGCAATAGTCTTGAGCCTCCTCACAGTCCTTTATGTTACATTAAATTACATGATGTAGATGAAATTAAAGCAATGAGAAGAAATGATTTACTGTGACAGGCTGCAAAGATTCTAATGTCCATTAAAAAAAAATTGTTTATTTGTCTAACAACTTCAGCAGCGACCTCATTTCCCCTCTTGTCCATTCCAATCACTAATAACCTGGAAAATCTCCAAGTCTGGAGAATTTTATGAAATCAGTCCCTGCTGCAGGAAGTTGTCCATGCGAATAACCCTAAGCAAATAACTTGTCATCGTCTGTCCCTGTATCTCACTGGTTCATGCCTTTAATGTGTGAATGATTCATGGGTCACTGTATGGCTTTAAAAAAAAAAAGGACTACACTGAAAATTAGGGGCAAAAATGGGAGATGAAAAGTTCTTCAGGAAGCCTGGGGAAATATTCGTCAAGACTACATTAAAGCTTGGCTTTCTGGAAGAAATGATGGGTGGTTAAGGACTTTTAGTGTATATCTTTACATTTTTTAAATAATTATTATTATCATTCCCTAGATGGCAAATCAACCACCGGTCATGGAGGGTGAATATTAAACGCCATTGCATATCATCACGAGAACAGCTCTTGGAAAGTCTCCAAGTCTGGAGAATTTTATGAGATCAGTCCCTGCCGCAGGAAATAACCCTAAGCAAATGGAGACATCAGTAGCGTATAGACGTATAACGTTCATACACCAATGTCATATCAAGCAGCTATAGAAAAAACAGCAGTAGTAGTGATAATAACTGGATCCTTCCTCAGTCCAGCCTGACTGTCACACTGGAACTTACGAGTGCTTTACAAATTGGATGTACATGTAATGCTTGGAGCCTCGCTTGCACTTACTCCCTCTGAATTTGTCTTATTAAAGACCAAACGCCGGACATAGAGAGGCATAAAGAAGGAGCTCGCCTTTATTATGCCATTCATCTCCACTCTCCGCATTGTTCCCATGACTAGAATACACATACAATAAAAAAAAAGTGGTGTATACTCTCTTTGGTCACGCATAAGGGCATTGTACTGCACTGACAGCCGGACTCTTGGACAGTGGGGAAATGTGTGTAGCTGGGGTATATATATATATATATATATACCTAAAAATATAACGGCAATAATGCGGTCAGCATGGATCCAAGAACTGCATTGATCTTTACCTTCATTCCCAATGCAACACTGATACCGGATGCCCGTGTGCCTGGCGAGGAGACCACCACCTTCATTTAGAATCTGCTTTTCATGTGCTGTATAACGACGTTAAGTGTTGAGTGTGATTTCTCGACGCCAGCAGGAGACAGACAGGATCTTAAGGGCGCATATTTTCATCATCTTTATCTCCATCACAGCACTTTTCATCCCCCTCCGTTTATATTCCTCGTTCTATAAGGACTAATTCATTTAGGGCCATCGGAGCCGTTTGAACTCATTTGGCCGTTATTAAAAGATCGCGGGCGATACGACGAGGAGCGTTCTCGCAAATTCGATCAGGCACACATGGCTGGAAGAAAATGATCTAAACGAATGGCACTTTGGCTCGTAAAAAGCGGAATGGGTTGTCATAGGGCTTGATTAGAAACGCAGCTGTCTGCTTGCGTTAGAGAGTCTGCGACATGTGAAAGTTGTCCTGCTGGGTTTGGACAGAGTGACCTTGAGACGCCAGTGTGAGGGAGGACGAGCGGGGAGGAGATAGGAAATAGAAGTGAAGAGAAGAAACAGAAGCAAAAGTTGAGATTTTCGTGGAATAGAATTGAATAGCATAGAAGTATGGTAGCGACAGTCGTCTCAATAAACACACGATAGCCATCAGTTTGTTTTTCTCAGTCAGTTAGTTCATCAATAAATAAATCAAACCCGAGTGTTCATATTGGCTGCTCACATTTACAACGCAACATCTCTTCACATCTCAGTGCAATAATCAATATTCCCTCCACTCCTCCACTCTAATAACACACGATTGTGTGCTGCTGCCACGCGTAATTAACTTACGCATCCATGAGTGTATCGTTACTTTGTTAGCAAACACTCAAGAGGCTCTAATTTACTCCAGTCATAAGATAAGTGATTATTCATGTTTCATGGCCACTTATTATTTGAATATTTATACCTATGTGGTGTTCTTGATTCTGATTGGTCAGAAAGTGGCGATTATTTTTGAGTGACAGGGAGCTGTAGCTGCTACAAGGGCGAGTCAAAAATTATCAGGGCTGGTATTCACAAAGCTTCTTAAGCCTAAAAGTTGCTTCTAGTGACGAAATTCTAAGAAAATTCTTAGAATTATGACATTTTCTTAGAATTTCCTCTTAAATTCAGGACTAAATCTTAGTAAAGATAAAAATGATTCACAAAACATCTTAGACCTAAAAACAACTCCTAAGGTAAAAAAAAATGTTAAGAGTAGAGAGGAGGACTTTTAAGAGGCTTTAGAGTTTCTATAGCAGAGGACAAAATGGCGGAAACAAGAAATATTCTCCAAACACTCTGAAATAGATAAAGGAATAAAATCAGTATGGTAAATAAATGTAAGAACTTAATTATAGTAACTACTGCATGGAAATTGTTTGCTTCAAAATTAGACACGTTTTCATTTGGCTGTTTTAATTATCTTCAAGATATTTAGCCTATAACAGAAACTCTACATAAAGTAGCCTGTAATCATGATTATACAACTTTTATTAATTCTAGTATCATATATTCTATTGCTGCGTCGTCCCTAGCAACGGGGTCGACCACACCTCCTCACTAAGATAAAAGTTTTTGTACTTTCCTTACTCAGAGTTGCTCTGAGAAGTTTCCTAAATCACTTTTAGTCTAGGACTCCCAGCTAGGACTTTTCAGGCTGAGATAGGAGCTCTCTGAGAGAATTCTAAGAAGCTTTGTGAATACAGGTCCTGGAAACTCCCCCTATAGGGAGTTTTTGCTAATTAGTGCGGATGTGCATCGTCATGCGAGATCACAACGCCCTTGGATAGCAGTTCTCCAAAGTTTATTCTTCATCTCTTCAATAAGCATCTCACTGTGATTGTTGAACCTTTTTCCTGATAATGTCCAAAACACTGGCCCTTGGGAATCCCAGAAAACTGTAAGCATTGATGAATTTTTCAGCTGATGGTTGATTTTTGAACTTGAGGATGTTTCCGTTCCAAACTCCGTTAGCCGTTTACTCTCAGACTCGTAGTGATGAATCCATGTCTCGTCACCAGTTATGACTTTCTTTAAGAAACTTTCACCTTTTTTATAAGGTGAGACCTTCTGTGAGTCGTTTCGGCACCAGGTACTGTACACCCTCAGACCATAAAAAATGAATCACTGCAGAAGCTGATCTTCTTATGCGCAAATCGCAAGTGGGGTATCTCGTTTTTACTCACGTTGCATTTATAAATGAACTGATGGAACACATTCACACCTACACAGCAGTGACTGGGGAGACGGGAGTCTTGAATGTAAACCTCTGATTTAAGACGCTGATAGACGATAAATGGGGCCAAGGGAGGTTTATCAGTATGTGTGTTCATTATGTTCCTATCACATCATCACCTGTCTACATTTACAACAACAGTTTGTTCATTAAATTCGAGTGTACAGTATCGTGACTCACACCACTTCACCTGCTAGCTGCCTGAACGTCATTGCGGAATAAATCTCTTGCTGCTGAAGGTATCCTACATACGATGCGTTATAACCGAAAGCCGACCATCTTACAGTCACTTTATTGCCCAGAGCTCAGGGGAAATGTTCTTGAACATCAGGAGCCGGTTTCCACATATGCTACCGCGGTTTACTGAAAAGCTTTGAACTCTATTACTCGCTAACCTCTCGCCCGCGCGAAACATGTCTGATTTGATTTATGTGGCAGTTTTTTATGTTGACTACACTCAGGGAAACCTCAAACATGCATTGATCTTCCTGTACAAGTGTGTATGTGTGTAGAGTCTTGACCTATCCTGGAGTATTAGAATTTTTTTTTTTTACTATTACGGCTGTTAGCTTCACTGAACAATGCATAGTATCCAATGAATAGCATTGTATATGATGAATAATTAAAGAAAAACAAGATTTTTGTTAATGATGACACTGTAGGAAGCAAGTTACCAAGTGTGGAGGTGAAGAGTAACATGTGCTTCCTCCACCCTCCTCCTTCCTCACACGCGAGCTGCATATCCAGACACAGATATATTTTTTTCACTCCTTATATTTGGTAATGATCTAAATAGACAAACACAGAATTCAACTGGCAGTCTAAGGATATAATAAAACACTTCTTGCCTTTTTTCCGGCCTTGGCGATGGTTGTCATGTAAAAGAATTCACATTATACTGACACTTACGTATTGACTTTTTTCCCCTCTAACCTATAACTCAATTATACCAGACATCTCCGATACACAGATTGTCAAATGGAGCTTTAACTCGAGCACCTCATGTTACATAAAGATCTGAAATTGGATAGATGTGAAGGAAGAGAAGTGATGTCCTTCTTTGAAATAAAGGATTCCTCAGAAGCCACGGCAAGGTTTACTAAGGGCTCGACACATCCTTTACGACGGAAAAAAGAATTTCCAACAAAGACTCAAATGTACAATTTATACTTAACCTCACTCACTCACCTTCTATAGCGCTTAATCCTGTATTCGGGGTCACGGGGGGACCTGGAGCCTATCCCAGGAGACATAAGGCACAAGGCAGGGTATTACCCTGGACAGGGTGCCAATCCATCGCAGGGCACAGACACACACATACACTCACTCATTCACACACTATGGCCAATTTGGGAACGCCAATTAGCCTAACCTGCATGTCGTAGGACCGTGGGAGGAAACCCACCAAGCACAGGGAGCACATGCAAACTCCATGCAGACAGAGACGGGAATCGAACCCGAACCACGGAGGTGCAAGGCGACAATGCTAACCACCACCACTGTGCCGCCCATAGTTAACCTCATTACATGTAATTTAAAATAAATCCTGGAATGTAAATTGTATGTCCATCAAAAATGTATACCCACTTTTTTGGGGGGTTTGGAAAAGCTAGTGCGCTATGTACAGTGGAGTGAAAGTTATAATCCTTTGTTTCATGTTGGCTGGATTTGGGATTCAGCCTCGTGTTAGAAGCTGGTTAGCTCTGTAGCTAGCATTAGCCATGAACTGAACGCAATTCTGAATGACTTACATAGAAGGAGACAAACTGTTGTTTAAGATGCCGTGATGTTATCAGATGTGTTTTCTTGCTGAAAGTGAACCTGTGACTGGTTTTGAATGTGGGTTTTGGCAGGCAGCTGCTCTCCCCTCTTTCCATTCCAGCAGACTGTACAGACCTAGTTTCACCCATGCTGTGAACAATATTTAATGTAATTATCAATAGTTAGAAAACCTATGATGTGGAATGATACATATAGTTAAACATCCTGGTGCTGTTACCATCTATTATCAGAACTCGTCGAATGCCTCTCATCCAATCAGATTACTCGGGCGGTCGTGACTAAGCGCTGTATAATTTTCGCTTTTACAGAATTGCAGAAGTAAAAATACTATCCAATCGTACAAAATGTTTTATGAAAGTACAATATTTGAGTAAATTGAAATTGCTTCTAAAATGTATAGTACCTTTATTTATTTATTTGATCATCTGGAGCCTGGAGCCTATCCCATGCGATTTAGAGCATGAGGCAGGCTGAGAATCCATCACAGACACTACAGGCAATTTGGGAAAACCAATTAGCCGAATCTGCATGTCTCTGGACTGTAAGAGGAAACCCACCAAGCACAGGGAGCACATGCAAACTCCATGCACACAGATGCAGGAATCGAACCCAGACCCTGGAGGTGCAAGACGACAGTGCTAACCACTACACCACCGCGCCTCCACGACAGAAATCTTACCAATCACCATATCAATTGAAATGACTCAAATGGTGATGTTTTCAGAATATTTATTTAAATAGTCTCCAGAGTCAGCGGCTTGTAAAGCTATGAACAGAATCATTTCCGTCCCTTGAAAGTCACCAGGACAGAAGAGTTTATGCTGGTTTCTCTATGACATAACAAGCGAGACAAGACCCGCTGTAAGAAAACCTGAAGTTTTTTTTTCATATTGATGATATATCAACTCATATAAATGACAAAAGCTGTGTTATATAACATGACTGTCATTTCCAGGAGGCACATGGTCCTCTCTGCTCGCTCCGTGTTCTGTGTATTAGTAGCATTAAAACTGCCCGCGAGGCTGCACTGTTTTCACCGTGGAACACTTCTGACAATAAGTACACCATCAGGATTTTTACAGCGCTCATTACGTGTCTGTGAGTGGATGACTGAGTGCGTATTAAAGCATGCAAACCATCCTCAGGGTTGCTCCTGCTCACATCCTCAGTGATAGTCTCCTCTTTCTTTTGCTTCGGTTGCATTTTTTTTTTCCTGCTTAGTCCTCTCTTTCGGTGTTCGCTCGTTCTGTTTGTGCGGCTGATTATGGTCTTATTAATGCCCGAATGCATTTTTCATTACAGCTCCGTCTAGGGGTCGCGTCTGGGGGTCGAGACGTGAATGGAGATCGATGAACAGGATCTGCATTGTGTTGCCGCCTCTTTGGAGTCTGTAATACGCAAGAGCGAGTTTTTTTTTTCTTCTTCTTTCTTTTGGTATCAATAAATGACTCGTGGATGGCGGCGGGAAATGAAAAAGAAGTGAATGGTGTTGTAGAGGAGCGGGAAGATGTCGGGAAGAGATACTACGCCTTTAATGAAGTGCTGGGTAGGGAGAGGACTGGAGGGAACGCTGGGTGCTTTGCTCACATACTTTTCAACATAAGGGGAATCCGTTGAGAGAGAGAGAGAGTAGAGAGCTATAATAAAACAATGCACCAAAGTATAAACAATATATGGTGTATGTATGTTCAAGGGAGTAACATTCACACTACAATAATATTAAGATTATCATCAAAGCTACACATAAATTGTTTTTGAGTAAAACCCCAGTTACAGCATTTGTAAAAACCAATATGTATCTATTGAAAATAGAATCGCAGTGGACTAAAGATGAAACTGTCACTGATGTTGTCCAATATACTGTAATCTGTGTGTGATAACTATGATAACGATTTTCATTTTATAAACATAAAATACATCAAAGGCCATTCTGACCCTTCAAAGAGTCTCTGGTGTCTTTTGAAGAGATTCCACGTTATTAAAAAAAAAAAAGAAAGAAAAAAAGTATGTACAAGTTCAAGGTGTTCGAGTCAAACCAGGACTCTTAGCTATGGGAGATTAAAGTGCCCTTTATTTTTTCTATATAACCCCCTGCTACACTAATGCACTCATCCCAATGTTTCACTAGTGCTTGGATACCATCAAGGCAGAAAGTTTGCTTGCGTCATGTCTGAAACTCTGGCCTCCCAGGAACTCCATGAGGCATGTGGAAATGGCTTGGTGCCATTAAATCCCACCCAAGTTCCTGTAAAGTGCAAAGTGGTTCAGTGGGTAGTATGAGGTTTTTCATTGTTCTGCACAAACAGAATGTCTTCGGTGATCAAATCAGGGTATTATTTCATGAGAATGTTCCATTCATGGGATTAACTGCAGTCGGCTCCCAACCACCTCTGCCTTGGGATGCTCGCTCACGGATGTACGGCTTTCTTTAAAATGTTTGCAAAGTTCCAAAGCACCGTACTGGGTTTACGGGAAAGCTCAGTGGTTAAGGCATTGGACTATGGTTCGGAACGTCTCAGGGTCAAATCCCATGACCACCAAGTCGATCCTGTTAGGCTCTTGAGCGAGGCCCTCAACTGCTCAGGTGTATAATGAGATGAAAATGTAAGTTGTGCTGGATAAGGGCCTCTGCCAAAAGACTAAATTTGAATAAGTTTTTTTATGCTTTCATTCACCTGAAAGTTCAACACAAGTCCTGGTTTCACTTGAACAAACATATGACCGATAACGGCACACCCCGTTGTGTTTTAGTCCTCATACAGCCAAATAAAAGACCTAATTCCAGCCTACCCTGCTTTCAGATGATAAGGCTGAATAAAGTACATCTAGCATCTTTGGTGGGTCATAACTCACACTAATGCTCGGCATCCTTCCAGAAACAGCTCTGCTTTTATAAACTCATGAAGCTCGGTTTATAACACTGTCTTTCTGCATCTACTGCAGCACCACAAGTAGCATACAGCTAGTTACCGCTTTATCCTGTGTCCAGGTTTTGTGGGGGTCTAGGGCACATGTTATCCCAGGCTTAGGGCATGAAGCCAGGTAAACCCCTGTTTGGGGTGCCAACCCAGAGGAAGCACCCAGAGGAAACCCACCATGCAATGAGAGAACATGCGAACTCCATGCACAAGGACGCCAAGCGGGATTTGAACCCGGACCCTTGTGGTGCAAGGCGACCACTACATCACCGTGCCGCCTGTATAATGAATAATAAATGTAATTACAACAGAACGGGTGTATATAATCTTTTAAACACACATTATAACAGCATGCTGGAGAGAAATGTGTACTGTTGTTCGTTAGCGAAATGGTTTTTCACTTCCATTTTAGTGCTAGCGGTAATAACTGCCGCTCGGTGATTAACCTTGATCATTTGTTAGCATGGAATCTTCTTGTAAGCCAGGATAAGCTGCTATTAGTATCAGTGCATATTTTATTCCTACTGTTTAGGACGTCGTTAAAGAAAATGTCGTTCACGGTGCTGCATTTCAGGGCTGTTTTGCAAAATTGATCTTTTCTTCGAGGCGCGCGATTTCTGTCTGTAATTTATCTGTCCCTGTGAATGGCTGGGAGGACAGAAGCGAAAGGCTGAACATTTTAAACATCATAATATGACCGTGACTGCACGCCTGCGGTCTGAGCTCTTATTTTGTCAGAATCATTATAACGTCGCAGCAAATGGTGCTAAAATCTCATTATAATGCTACTTTTTAATGCTTATTTTAAGTCGCCTTTCACGACACAACAATAATTCCTCTGGCTAATAGACTTCGCTCCGTGCTCTTGTGTCCTGCTAAACAAAGCGAACTATTCCTTATATCTATATGAACTTAAATGTTACCATCTTCAGATTATGGATTTAAAGACAGTGATGGACGATTACAACCATAATGATGTAACATCTCTAAATATTACCGAGCGCTATAATATTTCTCTCCGCTGTGCCTAGTAACTTTACCTCCTGTCTCTGTTATTGCTGTCTTTATGACTGTGGTACGCCGGCACCGTTAAATTGATGACACCCACTGGAAACTCATAGCTCAGCAATAAGTCATCGGAGCTGTCTCTCGTACCCAAAACCCCCTGATCTGCACACGCACAGGCTTAGCTTAGTGGCTGTAACAAGGCTATGGGAGGTTCCAGGCCTTCGGCTGAGACGATCCATCACGACGGACAACAGGTTGAGCTCGTCCGCCTGAGCTCTGTTTTGTCTCCGTTGTCTCTTGCGGTGCCTGCAAATGAGGTGTGAAGCCTTCGCCGTTAATGAGCAGATCTGACAATGAAATGGATGACGAGTTCGGATATTTGGATACCCAAACCCGGAGTCGTACGGCGTGAGGTTGTTAGGGGAAATTCACCTTGCTCAGCCTTGAACATTTGCCTAAACGGCTCATTACTCGAATGCTTGTAAAGTCACACTTAAGGTTCGGAAACCATTTGCTCTGGGTGATTTTTATGATTAATCGAGACGCGTTTGTTTGCTTAAAGCAAACTAATTGATCAGTTTCTTGGTTACACATAATGCCATTATCCGGTCCTGGCATGTCTGGCATTTGAGGTTGGCATTTGTGATTAGCAACAAAGCTAAAAAGCAAAAAAAAAAAAAAACTCTATCTTTTTAATAAATAGCTTTAAAAAAGCATCAGATTTATCCAGCTGAAAGGGAAATCCATCGTGAAAAACTTGCATATAATTTTTTGTTTAACATTTGTTTCTATATTACCCACAATGCCCTGCTGATACAGTACCTACCTGTTGATAAGACCGGAATTCATCTCATTTCAGGTACTAAATTTACTGTAAACATTAAAGGATGGCAAGACTATTACACAATATTGTAGCTGTGACAGAAAAAGGCTGGTGAACGCCTGATCTTTGAAAACTGACAGATAACTTGCGGAAAAATATGACGCATCTGTTTGCGAGAACTGCACACATGATCATTCACCAACACCACTTGCACGTTACAGGAGCTCAGCTGCCACAGTCCTAAACTCGCTCCAAGGTTTCGGTCATTTAAGGAGGTCCTGGGAGGCCGGCGTTTCAGAGGTGAAGCAGGCAGTCCAGTCATCTGTCCGTCTGGCGTCCTAAAACGTTCTGCTTTGATAGTGTAATAAAACACTGAGATCGTATAGAAAACATAACTGTGATCTGATTCCGATTTTACATAATCGAAAGTCCCAGTTTGACTTGAACGCCCCAGTACCTTGTATGGTCTAGAACGTTTTTAGCTCAAGGAGGCTAACAAACTTCCAAATGCATGGTGTAGTGAGTGCTTCGTGAACCAGCCTCCATCTCAAGCAACTCTCTGTGTCAAACTGTATCATTTATAACGAATCCCCATGTCTTAAAGAATGTTTTACTTCCTTTGCACTATAAAGATTCTGAATTATGTCGATGTAAATCATGCGCTTTTAAATAATGCACAAATACGTGCGCTTTTATGTCGTGTCAAAACCGAGACGTTCGCCCGCGCCTCAGGTGATACTGAGATATGCACGTCGGTCTTTTCCTTACTGAACTCGTAGATTTACGCTCCTTATCACCTCGGCGGAGCGTTTAATTTCCTGTGCGTTTAGGAATGTTAGTGTTACAAGCAAATCAGTCAGAATCAGCAATCGCTCAAGCCAACACGGCATGACAAAAAAAAAAAAAAAAACACGCGAGGAAGTCAGAATTCCTGCCTCCTACCCTGAGCGCAGGTTTATTTATGCCAAGTACAATGGCGCTTATCCATCACCTGATTGAAAGCTTTAAAACAATCCCTTTAGCTAGGACTAAATGAAGTGCGTCAGGGAAAACGTCGAGTTTAATCAAAGCCTACCCGCGCTTCAGGTATACGCTGTACGGCTACAGATCTGGACATAGAATCCTTGGCTCGTTTCCACTCCCCTGGGGGGCAATAAAGGGTTTGTGGGTTTGATCATTTTATCTAAAAGTGTTAATGGCATTGGAACGAGCTCCTGTGCGTATAAACTGATAGAGCGTAGAGTCGGGAGATTAGTGGGATTGTGGATTAGCACAAGAAATCCCGACAGAGCATGACCTCGTTATTCCGGATGAAATGGAACGGACTTACAGTAGATACGCGCACATCTGCTATAATAATTGACTCAAAATCTCATCTCATTCGCCGCTATGACATTAACGTGAACACTGTGCTCTTGACCTGTATCTGCATCATTTATTTCTGTTTTTGCATTGTGCTGCTGTCGAATGATTGACCGATCAGAGAATACGTAAGCAGGTGTAGTTTGTAACATAAATGTCTGTAAATTAATGCAAATACACACTACCAAGCCAAAAACAAAAAGTCACCACCTGGATTTGACTAAGCAAATGAGTAAGAGCCTTCCATTTTATAATTACTGCAGTTTCAACTGGCAACAGGTTATTTAACCCTAAAAGATGCATTGAGTAGCTTCTCATTTCTTAAAACAACCATGTCAGAAGACATATCCTATGGTTAGGGCAAATATGTAAACTATTGTTCTTCAACAAGCAAAGAAAACAACTAGAAAACAATTCCTCCCCGCCACTAGGGGGCTCCCACATTAAGGCTACTACTACCACTCAGCCGGGAGGGCTAAGATTATCACGTGTTTCCTCCGAACCACGTGACGCGGCCAACCGACCGCATCTTTTCGAACCACTCACTAACACACTCGGAGGACAGCGCTATCCGCTTGCGTGAGCTCACAGACACCCCTGACTGGCTGTAGAGCCGTGATCAATGTGGGAGCACTAAATACCTCCCATCCCTCCCATCCCTCCCCTCCGAGAGGGAGCTCGGCCAAACAGCTCGGCCAATCTCTAGACCTCCGGCTGTGAGAGGTTAAAGCATCACCCGGGAATCAAACTCGCGATCTCCGGATGATAGGGCGAGCACTTTACCACTGCGCCACTCGGAGGCCCGGCTTGAGCGTTATTAAAACGTGGAAGGATTGTGGTGAACCATCATCTTCGAAGAAGAAATGTGGTAAAACAAATGTGGCAAAACATCAATGAGCGGTACGGGAGATTAAACCCTTGACATCAAATCGTGAAAAAAAAACAACAACAACAGTAGAAGTCATGGCTACAGTATGTTTAACAGTGAAAGCAAGACCAAAGAGAACTCAGCTCAAGGGATTGGGACTAAACAGCTGTGCAACCATAAGTAAACCACTTATCGGTGAGGCTTGAAAAAGGCATTGGAAAAAGGTCATGTGGTCTGATGAGTCCAGAGTGATGGGGGTATCAGGGTAAGAAGAGAGTCAGATGAAGTGATGCACCCATCATGCCTAGTGCCTACAGTACAAGCCTATGGAGGTAGCGTTATGATTTGAGGTTGGCCAGGTCTAGGTTCAGCAATGTTATCTGCCTAAAAAACGAGGTCAGCTGATGACCTGAATGTACTGAATGACCAGGTTGCTCAATCCAAAGATTATTTTCGTCCATGATGGTACGGGTATATTCCAAGATCACGATACCAAGATCCATCAGGCTTAAATTTTGAAAGAGCGATGGGTCGGCCACCACAGTGTCCAGAGCTTAACCCCATTGAGAATCTTTGGGATGTAATGGAGAAGGGTTTACACCGAGGTCCGACTCTGCCAGCATCGATACGAGATTGACATTGCACAAGCTTATTGAAGCGATGTCACGGCCAGATCTAAAGCAAAAGGGAGTCCATTTACATATTAGAGTGTGTGACTTTTTTTTGCGTTGGGAAGTATATCTCTTGAGATCAGGTTGGTTTGTATAACAGTATTCTCTCTCTCTCTCTCTCTCTCTCTCTCTCTCTCTCTCTGAGTTAACAGCTTTTGCATTTTTAATTACGCAGATCTCAGTACATTTGTTGTTTTAGGATTACCATTAAACAAATCCTGGAAAGCTTATCGTCACTAAAGAAGACCAATCTGTGTTACAATGCGTGATTACACCCATGGCTCTGTTAAATGATTACACCGCTAAAGCCATGCCATGCTTTCCAGGACTACTTGAGCTTTTAGAGCTGTTTGCCTTCAATACTATATCATGTAACTAACGAGCACTCTGTTATACAGCAGATATCTTTAATTGTCCTGGCAATAAATGGTAAACCGCATTTGACTTTTGTGCTGCCCATTATTTATTTACAAGAAACATAAAAAGCAAAAGAAAAAAAAAAGGCGCACTTCTGAGACACGGCAATTAGACGGAGGGTAAGTGCAGGATGATTAACCCCAGTCCCATCATTAAGCCAGAGATAATAGCCTGCATGCACTCCAGTGAGTCAAGTCGGTTCATTAACATGTGCTATATTGCTCTGGTGAAGAGGAGTAAGAAAGCACATCACCTTCGTGAACATAAATGCGATCAGAGCGATCCCGAGGGTGAATTTACACAATTACAGTCAGTTAGCTGTACTTCAGGGTTATGCTAATGCTAAAAGCGTATGGGTGTAGTGGAACAAACAGGACTCACAATGAGCAATGTTCCACCCATGACATGGGCTCCACAGGGAGGAAGGATATACCCCACTTCCCTGTACAGTCTCCCAGAGAGCGAGACAGAGAGGGAGGTGATGCTCACTTTACCATTTAATACACTATCTGATGTAAATAAGACTAATATTTATGTCTTATTATTTGTCCGGTCAGAATATTGCCATATATTTAAGATTATTCTATATAAGTGAGAAACACTGTGGAAGAATGTTCCATACTTTATATACTACCTATATAAGAGATATGAATTTTAACATTTTGGAACATTCTAGTAATTACATATATACAGTACAGAGCAAAAGTTTGGACACCCCTTCTCATTCAAACAGTTTTCTTGATTGTGTTCTTTATTGTGTTCTTTAGCCCAAACGCGTCTCTTCTGCTTGTTGCCTGTCCTTAGCAGTGGTTTCCTAGCAGATCTTCTACCATGAAGGCCTGATTCACACAGTCTCCTCTTAACAGTTGTTCTAGAGACGTGTCTGCTGCTAGAACTCTGTGTGCCATTGACCTGCTCTCTGATCTGAGCTGCTGTTAACCTGCGATTTCTGAGGCTGGTGACTCGGATGAACTTATCCTCCGCAGCAGAGGCGACTCTCGGTCTTCCTTTCCTGGGGCTGTCCGCATGTGAGCCAGTTTCTTTGTAGCGCTTGATGGTTTTTGTGACTGCACTTGGGGACACTTTCAAAAGTTTTCCCAATTTTTCGGACTGACTGACCTTCATTTCTGATGGCCACTCGTTTTTGTCTTCACTTAGCTGCTTTTTTCTTGCCATAATACTAATTCAACCTCTTTGAATGAGAAGGTGTGTCCAAACTTTTGGTCTGTATATATACTTGTACACAATAAAATTTAGAAATCTGAGCATCATTTTAAAAACAATGTGAAGCAAGTGGGCGTCACGGGAGCTTTGCGGTTACCACTGTTGCCTTGCACCTCCAGGTTCTTGGTTCGATTCCATCCTCAGGTCCGTGTGCATGGAGCTTGCATGTTCTTCCCGTGTTTGGTAGGTTTCCTCTGGATACTCTGATTCCCCGCACAATCCGAAGACATGCAGATTAGATTTAGTTGCGTTTTCAATTTTCCCATAGTGTGTGCCCTGCGATGAATTGCCGCCCAGTCCTATTTGCATGGGATTAGTATAATCTGTGGACCTCGTGTGATTTAGTAATTTCTACCCACATCTGAATTTCGTGTGGTGCACTTTCGCACAGTATAAGCGAAGCCTGTGATTTTACTCAAATTTACTGATTTATCTCCCGGATATGATGGCAAGGCTTTGCGTGACATCTCGCTTAGTTGTGCACTATTTTGTTCGGGCTATTGCATGAAAATGTTTTGTTATTATAGGTCTAGCTGGATGTTATGAACAGAAGAGTGTTCCTTACCACATGCTGCTATTACACATCATCCGTCTCCATCTAATCTTTCTTTTTGCTTTCGCTTTTTTATGATGGTTTTCAGCTTTCACTTTCTGCACATTGTATTGTTGTATGAAAATACTTTCAAAGCACTTCAACACAGCCTCCATTCTTTGCGAAGAAGGATAAAAAAAAAAGGCACAAATGAAACAAAAACCTTTAAAGAAAATGATATACGACCCCACCAAATCCCCGCCAAAACACAGACATGCTGAGACTAATATTATCACAGGACCTCAGTGTTCAGTTTTTTTTTTTTACTTTACAAATTACAGACATGGCTGATTCACACGGGATTAAGATCACAGACAATCTCCGCAATTATTACAAATGACTAGAAACCACCACTAAATGCTAATGCAGTGCGAATAGGGTTCGGCTCCAGGCCCCCTGGGACCCTGTATACAGGATAAAGCAGAGCATAAGTGAAGGAAGCAAGTGTTGTTTTTTACAGGATAGATTTTTTTTTCTATGTAGACAAAATTACATTATTGATCATTTTCTGGAGAATTACAGACTAACTTGAACTTTTGCAGAAACTTCTAACAGCACTGTGTAAGATGGATGGCTGTCTGAATTAAAGGCTGAGTATCTGCAAAAACACTGGAAACGCTGCATCCCACGCTTGTTTTTGTGACTGCAAGCAGAACTGATTAGATGTCGCTTGTTTGTTTTCTCCCAGCTTGGGGGGAAAAAAAAGAAAAAGAAAAATGCTGTCCACCTATCAGACTGGAACTTCATCTGCTCCTGATAGGTGAAGGCAGGGGCGGAAGTATGCGAAGAGAGAGACAGGAAACAGGAAGAGGCAGGAATAAACGACGGCTGAAATAGCGAGAGTGGAAAATTCCCTCCCGCTGTGCTAAAGCCTTCTAGTAGAAATGCCACGAATGTGTCCTTGAAAGACTCAGCATTTGTCCTACTGCACGTGTATGAGGAAATGTGATTTAGAAGGCACGAGTTGAAAAGAATGTCAACTTACTCTAAACTCAGCATAGCACAAAATTCTGGTAATGGTGCTAATCATATCTACGGAATTTGTGAATCTACGGTGAAAAACTTATATTAGCCACTTATAAGATTTGTGACTATTAACATATTGATTTACATGATAATGCCCACTTTATCTGGTCCTTATCCTAAATGCAAAAAGTAAAAAACATTGCAGGAATTCTATTTTGAAATTCATTTTGGCGCCACCATTTGGTCATGACAGAAATGAATGGCAGAGGATGATCACCAATTCTACAGTTTTATCTCACCACAATGGTCTCATCGCTATACCATTACAAATCATTATATAATGCGCGATTAGACATATGATCCTCTCCTCATGAGTTTCCTCTGCTCCACCTGGCTGGATGGAGTGCCGTGTCCTCCATCTTAGAACGGCTCTGTTGGGACAAAGCAGCAGGAAAAACACGCAGGGCAAGGTCACAGCGCACCCTCCACCCCGCCAGGCAGGAAGTGCCGAGGGGCCCGGCCCATCAGAGACAGGAAGTACAAAGTGCAAACCAGCAGCGGCATCCCACCCCTTCCAACCAGGAAGTACACAGAGCGAGCTCGCCCCAGTGCATACCAAAGATCTAGGTTTTGAGAAATGAGCAAAGAGGATATTCTGACTAACAAAATTGACCAAAAAGCTTTCTGCCATAGAACTGAGATTTAGCAGACTGTACATGGTGCTCTTAATAACCTGTGGTTATATCTAATATTTTTTTAGTGCATATTTGCCTGACTGACAAACTGGCTAGTGTTTTAGGAGTGTTACCACATGACCAGAATGTCAAGACGGACATGTAGCTAGTGTTTTAGGAGTGTTACCACATGACCAGAATGTCATGATGGACATGTGGCTGGTATTTGAGGAGTGTTACCACATGACCAAAATATCATGACAGACATGTGGATAGTGTATTAGGTGTGTTACCACATGACCAAAATGTCATGACAGACATGTAGCTAGTGTTTTGGGAGTGTTATGACAATAACTAAAATGTCATGACGGACATGTGGCTAGTGTTTTAGGAGTGTTACCACATGACCAGAATGTCAAGACGGACATGTGGCTGGTATTTGTGGAGTGTTACCACATGACCAAAATATCATGACGGACATGTGGCTAGTGTTTTAGGTGTTACCACATGACCAAAATGTCATGACAGACATGTAGCTAGTGTTTTGGGAGTGTTATGACAATAACTAAAATGTCATGACGGACATGTGGCTAGTGTTTTAGGAGTGTTACCACATGACCAGAATGTCAAGACGGACATGTGGCTGGTATTTGTGGAGTGTTACCACATGACCAAAATATCATGACAGACATGTAGCTAGTGTTTTGGGAGTGTTATGACAATAACTAAAATGTCATGACGGACATGTGGCTAGTGTTTTAGGAGTGTTACCACATGACCAGAATGTCAAGACGGACATGTGGCTGGTATTTGTGGAGTGTTACCACATGACCAAAATATCATGACGGTCATGTGGCTAGTGTTTTAGGAGTGTTACCACATGACCAAAATGTCATGATAGACATGTAACTAGTGTTTTGGGAGTGTTTTGACATGACCGAAATGTCATGACGGGCATGTGGCTAGTGTTTTAGGAGTGTTACAACAAGACCGAAATGTCCAGACAGACATGTGTCTAATGTTTTAGGAGTGTTACAACATGTGATGGGTATGTAGCTAGTGTTATGATATGATGTCCTAATAAGGCCACCATAGTCGCGATGTCCTTGTGGCGGGGAGCGGATGTGTTATGGTTCAACAAGTTTATGCGCTTATGACATGCTAAGCTAATTACCATTTTTACAGGTAATGAAGCTTTCAGCATATATAATTTGTTAAATTGTAACACATTTAAGATATATTCTATAAATACACACAACTGTAAGCTTGTTTCCTATCAATAGGTTGCCAGATAACAGTGAATTCACAAAGTCTACTTATGTGGATATGTGCTATATATATATATATATATTTCTCATTGTATATATATATAAAGACAACAATGAGAAATGCTTTCACAAATGATCAGATATTAACTGGTCCACCGTAGAAACACTGCAGGCGCTCACGTGTTGAAGTAAACACATCCATCACGCAGTAAATAATCTAATATACGTCAAATGCCCAACAGGAGACGAGGCCCGTTTTAATACGAGCATCAGTACGGGAAAGTTTATTCTAATACATTTGGCAGGCGTGTGGATGTTATATTTTATCCTCTGTATGATGTGTAAAACTCATTACTCCATTATAGGACACACACACATGGAGAGAGAGAGAGAGAGAGAGAGAGACTGTACACAGCATAATAATGTTGTCAGCTGATAAATCATAGAAACTTTAATCAAACCACAAAGGCAACAGGGAAATAATCACAGACTCACCTCATATCTCTCTCTCTCATTCTGTCGGTATCTCTTTTTGTCTCTCTTTCCCATTCTGTCTTCCTCTGTCTCTCTCTCTCTCTTATTCACTGTCTCTGTCTCATATTGTCTATTGCTCTGTACCTATCCCTCACTCACTATGTCTCTCATTCTGTGTGCATTTGTGTCACTCTCATTCATTTTTTCTGTGTCTCTCTTACTCCGCCTCTTTATGTCCCCATTTGTACTGCTTATAACTACGTGTCTCTATCTGCTAATCTGCCTACGTATGTGTCTTTATATGTATATGTCTATACATTCTGTGTATATCTGTGTCTCTCAATCTGAGTGTCTTTGTCTCTTTTTTCTTATTCTGTGTATATATTTATGTCTCTCTCTTTTTATGTGTCTCTCTCGCTCATTCTGTGAATGTCTCTGTGTCTCTCTGTTTCACTGTGTCTCACTGGGTCTCTTTCCCTTTTTTTTTTGTCTGCTTATTTCGGTGTTTCTGTCTCTCATTCTGTGTCTCTGTCTCTGTCTCAGTCATTTTCTGTCTCTCTCTTATCTCTCATCCTGTGTGTGTCTCTCTCTGTCTCTTTTATTCTGTGTGTATCTCTTTTTGTCTCTTGCTTATTCTGTGCATCTCTCACTTATTCTGAGGTGTCTCCCCTGTCTCATTCTCATACATTGTGTGTCTCTCTATTTCTCTCTTACTCTATGCACCTGTCTTTCTTTTTGTCTCCCATATTCTAATTCTGTGTGTTTCTATTCCTGTATTTCTTTCATAATATATATATATATATGTCTTTCTCTCTCTCTCTCTCTCTCTCTCTCTCTCTCTCTCTCTCTAATTCCACGGTAGTGTCTCTATCTTTCCTCTTTCTTTTATTCTGTGTGTACGTCCCTCCCTCCCTGTCTCCCTCTTTTTAATTCTATGTAGGTGTCTGTCTCTGGGTCTTTCGGACTCTTTATGTCTCTCTCTGGGACTCTCATTCTCCCTGTCTCACTCCTGCTTTTGTAAATGTAACACATTTATAGGAATAAATGTAATAAAGTTGGCCGACTAAATCCAGTCTAAGGCGACGTGGTTTTTAAAACACATTAACTACAGTCACTCACTGAACTTTATTGAACGCTTATATTCTATTCCTGGTTACAATACGGGCGCCTTTAACACACACAGATAAAAGGTCACATGGTTGAGTGTGTGTGGGAATACAAATACAGTCCAGTAGTTGTGTGTGTGCAAGTGTGTGACCAAGAGAGAGAGAGAGAGAGAGAGAGAGAGAGAGAGAGAGAGAGGTCCCTGCTTTTCTATAGAATGATAGAGTGGCGCCCTAAAAAGGTCCATCACCCCCGCTGGTCCCTGTGGGCCGCCCGCTGCACAGCACACACACTTTCAGTTTGATGAACGATAAGATGCTTGAAAAGTAAAAATATGACATTGCAAGTGACGTCTGGAGCGACCCTCAGAGGCCGAGGATTGATAACACGCCTACCGTGTGAGGGCTGAACAGAATAGCCGTCTTCCTTAAAGACAGATGAAACCGATACCGAATGAGAACACTGAAAAATGTTCCTATTCCTTCGCTCTCTTTATATTTATTTAGGACAGCTGGAGCATCGAGCAGTGTAATATTAGATCAATGTTTAAATTCATGCACTTTTTAAAATTATTCTGCGCAACTTCAAATACTATGAGGCAGCATGGTGGCTTAGTGGAGGAGTTCGATTCCCAGCCAGGGTCGATTCCCACCTCATGGAGTTTGCATGTTCTGCCCTTGCTTGGTGGGTTTCTATGTTCCCCAATTTCCCGTACTGTGTGTGTGAGTGTGTGTTTACAGTATGTGTGTGCCCTTTGATGGATTGACCCCTTGTGACCCTCCCCCCTCAAGTCTCCTGGGATAGGCTCCAGGCCCCTGGCAACCCTGTATGCGGGATAAAGCTTTATAGACGATGAGTGAGTGAGTGAGTGAGTGAGTGAGTGAGTATTACTTGAGCCACACCTAAATCAATGTTGCACTGTACTGTAATGTAAACAGTATCATAATAATCATATCTATTCTTTGTTTATGCAGGAAAAAGAAATTCCTTATAATAAATATAGTAAGTATAGTATAAATAATTGAAGATAGAATTTTAAAGCTACATTATATCCTGTAAGTACAGGGGCGTTCAAATCAAACCCAATGTCTGGAGAATGAAGGCGGACAAATGATTGACACTTAAAGAAGACTTCAAGCAGAATATGATGAAGAGAGTCTTAGCCGCTGTAAGATATTTGAATGATCCAGCGTATTGGCTGTCAAACAGGCAGTCTGATTATGGCTACGTCGTAGTGAGGAAACTTTCCACCTCGTTGGAACCCAAGCACTAGTGAAACACTGGGATTAGTGCGTCAGTGTAGCAGGGGATTATACCGAGAAATAAAGGGAGTTTTTACTCTAATAACTGTGTTTTTTGAATAATCAAGGACTTCTCGTACAAAAGGTGTACTGATTTAGCACTTTATTAAGCGACTGAGAGGCGGCACGGTGGTGTATTGATTAGCACTGTAGCTCTGCTCCCACCACCCTGTATAGGTTAAACGGAATAGAAAATAAATGAACAAATGGATGAATAATCAAGTCAGACAAACCGTTTTTTTAATTCAAGACTATAAGCATCTAATGAATATATACATCACTAAAATGAAAATTAAAACGCCAACAAACATTTCCATTTCAAACCTGCGGAGACTCATTTATGACCAGAGTACAGATTTATTTTATTAACTTATTTAACGTTCCTCTTTTAAGGCAAATGTTTCATAGTAATATTTATTTATTGGTGAAACAAGAGAGTTTTATATTCTGAACTGAATTTGGTTTAAGTGAATCAAAGTCAAGTAAATATCCATCCATCTAGACCTGAACGCTGTATTTATTCCCATTTTACAACAGTGGTAGGCCATAATCTGCATGTCTTTGGACTGTGGGAGGAAATCGGAGTACCAGGACACAGGGAGAACATGTAAACTCCATGTACGCAAAGATTTTTATAGTGGAAGATCACTTTAATTGTAACATTATTAAAATTATATTTGCGTATTTAAAATACTACTACTACTACTACTACTACTACTACTATTAATAATCATAATTGCAGCATGGTGGTTTAATAGTTTGGAAATTCTCCCAGTGCTTATTGGGTTTCCTCCGGGGATTCCCGTTTCCTCTCTGTGTCCGAAGACATTGATTGGCATTTCATTCCAAATTGCCTGTAGTGTATGATTAGATGTGTGAGTCTGTGTGTTTGTGCCCTGTGATGGGTCACCCAGGGAGCATCTTGCATTGTGCCCCAAATTCCATGGGTTATTCTCCAGGCCCCCAAAGACCCTACACATGAGAAGTGGTATAGACACTGGATGAATGGATGGAATAATAATAATAATAATAATAATAATAATAATAATAATAATAATATACCACTGGCCCTCACTTTGAGGAATAATAAGCGTGATGGTTACAGCATTTTTTTTTTTAATGGAGTTAGTTTTGTTTATAAGCCTTTCTCGCCATCTGCTGGTGGGGTTTAATTAATAACACTGCTAAAGAAGAGAGATGTTAAAAATTAGAATAGTTCCACTCTTGTAATAAGTCAGATTATGTTAGGTAACCTATTTTTAATGATTACACTCTGAATAACTATTTTCCGTTGACTCCAAACAAGACAATTACAGAACTAAAAAAATAAAACAAAATAAAAAAAAGTCTAAAAATCTGTTTTCTTGCTATTAATGCTGTGATTCTCTTTTATGAACAGCAGATGGCGGTCGTTCACAGATTGCATGCTTTTGATCAGCTGATCCATTACAGCCAATGAAAATGCGCGGAATGTGTTTCCATGGTGAAAGGCAATGCTATCAGGAAGTGTTCACCAGCGGGCTACCTGTTCGTTTCTTTAACTGTCTTAACAAACGGGTGTTACGTTTATATGGTTTAATTTTTTTGTCTTATTTAATATATAGCATATATTTCGTAAAAATGGAAACGAACGAGAGCGAGCGAACATATCGAACGTGTTAGCTTAAAGCTAGGAACAGAGAATAAACAGTTATAGTCTTAACCTAAAAAAGCTTCTATTTTTTTTATGTAATTAATTAAATGGCGTCAAGCTCCCACGACGAACTTCAACTCAGCAAGAAACACGAGGAAATGTAAGTGTTCAGCACAAAGAGAAATAGTTATGCAGTAACGGTTAAACAAGTATACATTTATACAGTTGAATGGGCTTCAGCTGTGTCACGTGACCTTAATATGACCAGACCTGTGGCACCAAAGTTTATTAGAGACCATACAGTTTAGCACACACACAATATAGGCAAAAGTATTTAATATTGTATCCAAAGACATGTACTTCAGTGTGGAGTTGGTCCTTTTGCAGCTATAACATCTCCCACACTTCTTGGAAGGCTGTCCACAAGATTTTGGGAGTGTTTCTGTGGGAATTCGTGTCCATTCATTCTATAGAGCATTTATGAGGTCAGGCACGAGTGAGAAGGTCTGGTGAGAAACTCAGGTTTCAGTTCATTCGAAATGTGCTCAATGGAGTTGAGGACAGGGCTCTGTGTTAGGGCCAGTCAAGTTCTTCCACACTGAACTCATCAAACCGTATTTTTTATGGTCCTTGTTTTATGGACTGGAGCACAGTTATGTTGGAATAGAAAAGGACCTGCCACAAACTGTTGCCACAAAGTTGGAAGCATAACATTGTCCAATTTGTCTGGTTATACTGAAGCATTAAGATTGCTGACTAATTGAAATAATAATAATTCAATAATTAACAGGTTTGGCCAAATACTTTTAATAATATAATATAATGTATGTTCTCCTTAGCAGTGCCAATAATTATGGAATTGATTGTATACAATTTTTGTATCCTTAGATAAAACAGTTTAGTCATTGTAAAGGATAATAAATTAGATTTTGTGAGATTTTGTTCAAACTTGAATGAAATAAAGTCGATGATACTGTAAGAAAGAAGTGAATACTTCAAGGGATGAAACATTCATCTTCTGGTTGCTGATAATAAGAAAAGGGATTACTCCAAATTTGGCCAGAGAGAGTCGGCGTGAGTCATGTCTTTACTGTCTCGCTGTGTTCCTGCCCTGCAGTTTGGGGAAGAGAACTGTTTTACTGCAACAGATGGAGATTTGCTATGAGCAGCAGAAAGCCAAGAAAAAGCATCAAGCTGATATGTCTCAAGCTGCACGGGAAAGGAATGCTGAAATACTGAAGGTACTTTAAAAGCATTTAATAGAAATTCAGTATACATGTGACCACACTAGGGACTAGAGCTCCTTTAATGGTCCAAACATGTGGAAATGGCTTGGAGCGAGGTCAGGACTGTATGTGGGATGTGGTGATAACTCCCGGAGTTCCTGTAATGGGCGATGGGTGCAGTGGGCAGAATGAAGCTATGCATTTTATGCGTTGTCCTGTTTGGCGATAAACCCAGGCCATTTTTGAAAAATACTAGTGCACTAGTGAAACATAGGAATAAGTGCATTAGTGTAGCAGGGGATTATATAGAAAAAAATATTTTTACTCTTATAACTGTGTCCTGTTATTCTGCACAATCAAAAGTCCCAGTTTGACTTGAACATTCTTCATGTATTTGTTTTGTTTAATTGATTTGAAATCTTAATTTATGAAATTGTAAATATATTTGATTAGACGCAAGAAAATGTTCACTTGCCGAAATGTAATTTTTTGGAGGGCGGGATTGGGTTACAAACTGTCTAATGCATTTCTAAAACCCTGATCCAACAATTTCACAGAAGAAATGTGGTCATTAAAAAATAAAAAAAGCATGCATTTTTTAAAACACACTGTGGCCTTAGGAAAATCACTTTTTAGTGATTAGGCTTATCAGAAAAAACTTCCTCCTGTGTGCATTGTGCCTCTAGAGGCCGTGTTTTTAATATTAAGTTATTTGTCACACATCCTTTACAGCTTAATGAAATGATTTTTTTCACATATCCCAATGAGGAAACTGGTGTCTGAGCATAAGGTTAGCCAGGATACAGCGCCCCCGAGTGGATAGGGTTAAGGGCCTTGCTCAAGGCCTCAACACTGGCAGCTTGGCAATGCTGGGGCTCGAACCCCTGACCTTCCAATAAGTAACACAGAACCTTAACTACTTGAGCAACCACTAAGGATCTGGGCTTGCTTCAGTTCGTCAGGTCTAGGCTCAGCATCGTTATCTGACAATAAACTTAAATCAGCTGATGTATAGAATGTATAGGATATTCTATCAATGAAAGAGTGGTTCTGTGCGCATGTGGAATTATTCTCACACGTGAAATCTTCAGCATTGCAGGTTTTGGGATATGCTAGAGAAGACTTTATAGAGTACAAATACAAAATTCTAAGAACTACTATTAATGTAGTTCTGGATATAAATAAATGACACATGCACACCAAAATGATGTTAAATGAGATTCAGTGAAATATCAGAGGGCATGGCCAGTTTTGCTTTATTGGCTTTAGACAATGCCATACCAATTCGAAATGCTCTCTGTTACGCCTCTCAGCCATGTAACTTTTTGTCACTTAAGAATTCAGGTTAGTTTGTGTAATTTTTAAGCATACAGTGTTTAAGCCTGTACTAGTAAACAGCTATACAGTGGACTAGAATTTAAATTGATTAATAAGTTGGTGTTCTTAATTCAAATTTCTGTCATGTTACAGGATATCCAGAAAGTAGAAGAACATCTTCGGACACGACCGCTTCTGCATCCTGATGTCCTCAACCTTCAGGTATTCAGGCTTTCTAAAACATAATGAATTTGTAGCTTAGAAACCAAACAGTAGTGATTAGAGCATTTTCACACAGGTAGTTATACCCTTTTTCTTTTTCTTAACTAGTGAATGTGTGAGATTTTCCTGTACTGGGTAAAAAAATGGGAAATGTTGTTACTGTGCATTAATTTTGATGGAAACCTAAAGGTAGAAATTGCTAACACAAATTCACAACCATTGGACTCGGGGTGAGACGGATATAATGCAAGTCTTACCAAATATAAAGGACGATAGCCAAACTTACTTGTCCAAAATGGAAAGCATGGAGATATGACCAAAATGTGTTGATAAATTTGTCTGTATGTATTGAAATTCATAATTTTCTTAATGTATATGGAAACTAGCACCATCAAAACAGATTTTTTTTCTTCTGGATAATCACAGAGCGTATAGAAAAAATAATGTTAATGTTAAAAAAATATTACTGTTTACACTATTCAACAGTTTTTTTTTTTTTTTTTTTAGCAGAACCTAATAATTCTCTGTGAAGAATTTTTATATGCTGTACTTAAAAATACAGGAGGGATAGCGTTATGTATGTATGTATTTATGTATTTATGTATGTATGTATTTATGTATTTATGTATTTATTTATTTATTTATTTTTAAAGAGGATTACTTTTAGGGAATGCTTTCCAAACTTACATTTACATATGTTTAGCATTTTCAGGTAAACTGCGCTTTGTCATACTTTAGATATCTGAACAGAAAGTGGTGTGACCATTCACACACATCAATGCTTACCAGCCAACATTTTCAATGAATGAATAAATAAATAAATAATTGCCATGTTTTTGAATGACCTGTCAGATTTTATCAAGAGTTCCATAAGCATCTGCACTCTGTGATGAATGTTGATGGTGCAGCTAAACTTTAACCTGGTTATGTGATTGACACTTTCCATGTTTATCATATGCACCATTATCCAGAGATATGATAGGCTGTTTATGAGCCAGGGAGGTAGCATGCTTGTGGTTATCAATTACATAACAAATTTACTTGCCGAAACAAAGAGCTTGATTCCTCCTCCAGGCAAGCAGGAAAGTTTTAATGTCAAGCCCTGCATTGTCTTTCTAGACTATGACCGTCCATCAGGGAAAATACTCTGGTCATCCTGTATTGCCAGATAACCTCAGATCATAACACTGCCTCTAGAGCAGGGGTCTCAAACTGCTGGCCCGCTAATCAAAACATGTCTCTTTCCAAATCAAAAAGGAAGGTGGATGATGAACACAGACAGTTCCGATAAAGATGGACATTGCAGTATTTTTTGTGGAGTTCAATGGAAATGCTACATGTCTGATATGCAAGGAAAAGGTCGCCGTTCTAAAGGAATATAATCTCAAGCGCCATTACTCAATTAAACATAGAGAACAATATGATAAGTACCAGGAAGACGAGAGAAAAAATGAGCTACGCGGTTGCAGAGCGATCTAACGTCCCAGCAAGGCCTTTTCCATAAAGCCAAAAAGGACGTTGGTGCTGCATTTGAAGCTAGTTATGTGGTGAGTGAGTTGATCGCTAAAGCAGGAAAGCCATTCACTGAAAGGCAGTTTATGAAGGATCGCATGTTGAAAGTTGCTGATATTCTATGTCCAGAAAAGAAGAGCTTGTTCAGCCATCTCTCTAAGACCGTAGCAGAGCCTATTAGCGAGTTATCGAATGACATTTATGATCAGTTATGCGACAAAGCTAGAGTTTTCAATGTATAGTCTGTTGTGCTTGACGAAAGCACAGACAAAATCGACGGTGCTCAGCGAGCCATTTTCATTAGGGGTATTAATGACCAATTTGAAATAAAGGAAGAGTTTCTAAGTTTGTGTCCAATGCACGGCCGCACATCAACCAAAGATATATTTCATCAGCTTTGCGCCGCAATTGAGCTCGCTGGTTTGCTGTGGAACAGACTGGTAGGCATTACTGCTGATGGCGCCCCGTCTATAACAGGCAGAAAAACGGACTGGTGGCGCTGGTACAAAGAAAGTTAGAGGAGGAAAATGCAGATCCAGCAGTTGTTATACACCAACAGGCACTGTGCAGTAAATGCTTGTCATGTCTGTTGTTCGGAAATGTATCAATTACGTCAGGTTGAGGAGTTTACAGCACCGCCAGTTTCGCGCCTTTTTAGAAGAAATTGAGGCACCATATGGTGATGTACTTTACTTTATTGAAATATTACTGAAATGTCTAGAGAGATTTTTTGATTTAAGAGCAGAGGTGAAGAAATTAATGGAAGATGGCAGAATGGATGTTCCTGAATTTGATGATCCTAAATGGGTCGTGGACTTTGCATTCCTAGTGGACATAACCCAGGAGTTGAACATCCTTAACCTGAAGCTCCAGGGCCCTGGTCAGCTCATCACAGCAGCATAGCAGCATATAAAAGTGTGAAAGCCTTCTTCACAACACTAAGATTGTGGAAAACCAAGCTTTCTTGGAAAAAAAAAAAAAAAAAAAGCTCAGTGGTGATGAATATGCCTCTGCTGTTGGAAACCTACTGAAGGAATTTGATCAGCGTTTTGTTGACTTTAAGGCACACTGTGACACTTTCCAGCTGTTTGCAGACCCCTTCTCAGCTGATGTGAAGAGTGTCCCAAGTGTTTTGAGTTGCAGTGCAAGAGTGAGTTAAAAACTAAATTCAGAGAGGCATAAGGAAAAGCAGACAAGACTGAAGATTTTTTTGGAAGCACAAATCTGTGTGAGAAACTTTTCTCAACTATGAACTTCAATAAATGCAAGAACAGGTGCAGGCTTAGTGATGCCCATTTTCAAGCTGTACTCAGGGTTTCAACTGTGACCTCCTTTAGGGCAAACGTGGCTCAGTTGTGTGAGCAGAAGCGCTGCCAGGTGTCGGACACGAAATAGATTAGTGTGCAAATGTATTCTTTGCATTTTCAATTGCATGCATTTAAGATTGCATTTGTTCAGTGCAAGATTGTTAGTTCAGTTTATAAGTTATTATAAGTTAAAATAAAGTAAAGAAAACCATAAAAACTAATATATAAAACAATATAGAGACACTGTTTGACAATATAAGAAAATATGTTTGTAATGTAATTTACATTAAATTACAGCTACTGTCTAAGTAAGTAAAGAAAATTTACAGAAATATTGTGCTTTCTTGTTGTGCTTAAATGTTCAAATGGCCCTCCTATGTGTTGTCAATCACAGCAGTGGACCCCAACCAATTTGAGTTTGAGACCCATGCTTTAGAGGCTTGTTCATGATGGGTGCATTCCTTCGTGCTCTTTTTTTGTTAAGACAAATTAAACTAAACACTCAATCTTGACAAAGAGAATAAATGTGTCTGTATGAACAAAACTGTAAGCAGGAGACACGTGCTTCAAATGATGGAGGATTTACATCTTGCTTATTATTAAGCTCAAAACTTTTGTAAATCTAACAGAAAACTTTTAGTTTATTTTGACATATTCAAACGTTTACACACAACGTTACCAAAAGATATGGAAACGATGCACTTTGTTGGGATTATGTTTAATATATAGTCTGAAAATAGTGTTCCATACTCCAAAGGAATAATTATACAGCTTTTGGCCATAATATATGATTACCTTTAAATTAAAGAAATTTCTTTAAAAGAACTGCGCTTAGGCTTCCACTATAATTCGAGACAGGTCTTCATGCTGTTATCTGTGTTTTATCACACAAACATTACAATTCTAATAGACAGAAGTGATATGAAATTTTTTTTTTGTATGTTTTAGACTTGTTATTGGGCCTCGGTGGAGCAGAAACTTCCAGAATGGGAAAGCTACTTGCTAGGGAAGAGCCAAGCCCCGGTGAATGTAGAAACGATCTCATGGGGACTCCAGGAACAAAGAGGCAGTAATAATGACTCCTCACCTGTACGGAGTAAGGGCAGACCTCCTCGACCCAAACCCAGGTCTGCTGACTGATGGGAATTAGGAGAAGGTAGGGTTAAACCAAGGATCCCTTTTATTCAGTGTCTAAATATGTTAGCAAAAAGTATTTTTAAAGTGTGGAAGTAGGTCTTTTGTAAAATTCTGGATCTACTCTTAAATTTTGACTTTTGCCCTACCAACACTTATTGGACATACAAAGAGCTTTAATCATGTGCTCACCCTGTTCACTTGAGATTTCATCACCTGACTCTCTCAGTTCAGGCACAAATCTGCCCTGGGTGCAGTAACACATTTCAGGTTACATACTGGGGAATCTGACAAAATAAAAACATTTGGACTTTTTCTACCTACAAAGTCGACATGGTCAAATGGCAATCAATTGGGGCTATAAGGTGTGACGGGTGACATGTTGGTGTAAAATGTGCACTGTAAGAACCTTTCCACTAGGTGGCAGTACAGCCTATTAGTAATACAAAACACTTAACGCCACTTTTTTTTTATGGATGTATACATCACTTAGTGTGCATATGTTATTTGAATGAAATAGTTGCACTTGTAGTTTAAAATCATACAATTCCTTTATAATAGTCCTCAGTTTGTTATGTGTGAAACATTTGTAATTATGTACAGTATGTTGTCTTAGGCTAATGAAGGTAGATATTATTTATTATTTATTATTATGTACATTAACTCATTCTATTATTTTGATATGGTAAATATTTCATATATTAGGTGTAATAATAAACATTTAGGTGCTTTGAACTACTGATCAGAAGGTCCCAAGTTCAAACCGCACCACCACCAGATTGCTGCTGTTGGGCCTTTGAGCAAAACTCTTAACCGTCAACTGCTCAGTTGTGTAATGAAATAAAAATATAAGTTGCTGAATAAGGTTGTCTACCAAATGCAGAAATGTAATGCAAATGTTAACAATTTCAGCTTTTAAAGCAGGGTCTAGGGGCCCAAGCACCACCAGGGGTCTGTTTTGTTTTGTTTTGTTTTAATAAACAGTGGTGGAAAGTACTTAATCCTGAGTATTCATTCTGTAGCTGTTAGACAATTTGTCTAGGTACTAAAATTAAGTATGTTTAATGCAAAACATATTGGTTTATAATGAATGTCAACTATGACCTATCTTTTCATATTTCCAGTAAATGCCCAGGAAATTACTGTACATATTTATATAATAAATAATTGGATTCCTATAGTAAATCTATGCTGAGAGTGTCCTTGAAATGTATTCAGCATTTTTCCATATTATAAATCATGCATAGATTTTTTATAGATGTTTGTGTTCGGTACATTTCTACTTTGTGTTTAACTTTCTGGAAGTGATGATTTTATGTAACCTTCTAAAACAGCATGTTTACGACCTACTCAAATTCATACTCAGATTTGCAAACCAGGAGCCACTTCCTTTTACTGTTTTGACATTTGGACATCACTCTGATGGTGTACTTATATAAAGTAAGTGTGCACAGGCAGGTCTGTTTGGGAATTTTTTTTTTCTTAATCCTGATCCCTCGGTAACGATGAGGTCATGACTCAAATCCTCTGAGTGCTTTCTCTGTTCACAGTAATTGCTCTTCTTTTGTCTCATTGATGGCTGATTTGAGGTCACCCACTTGCCATATGTTCATAATAACACAACAGCAAAGAGCTGCCCAATATATGCCATGAGATTAGGTGTGTTTGGGTGCTTTGATCATTGAAACCTTGTGCATTGAAAAGCAAGAATTTGGATGTGATGATTTTCTTGCAACTAAGTAACTAAGTATATGAATATGCTTCTTTTCTCATTTCTGTCTTTCTCTTTTTCTCTTGCCATGTTATTCTCTTTCTCTCTGTCTCTCTTCCACTTTCACGGGTTGTACTGACCAACATGGCAGTCCCCAGCTCGAGCCCTAATTGCGATGATCAAACCTGCGCCGGATGACGCGGAGTGGCGGCTTGACAAATGCGATCATCCGGATGGCCGGGGTTGAAGTGGCGCTGGTTGGCAGCTGCCCATGTTCCTCAGCTGGGACTTGCTCTTGCCCCGGAGGTCAGGGCACCAGTCGCCCTGATGAGTGGCTAGGGAACGAGAGTCTGGGGTGCCAAGATGGAGGTAGTCATCAAGACGGTGAATTATCTAAAAGGGTTTTGAAGAGCACGATCTGGAGCCGTTCCAAATGACGGGTTATACATCGTGTATACTCACGAAGAAAGCCCCTCAAGCTAGGTTGGCCATGGACACCACCATGAACAAGAAGGACAGAATAGAGCGAGTGGGTGACACACATACCTGGGCTTTAGCCAATTCTTTCTACTTGATGTCTTTATTTCATTATGGGGTGCACTATCAGGGCCTTGTATTGTCAACAGTTATCATGATTTCTTGTTTGGGTTTTCCTGTTCATGGATTTCTTTACAATCAAATCCACTTCAACTAACTGTTTATGATGCAATGCTTTATTATCCTCACACAGCCTGCTTTTAAACGTTATGTTGATTGAGACTGCAAGCACTTGTGACTGTCCTACACCACCTGTTATTTGGTCAGTCAACAGCACATTGTACTCATAATCCCGCATTGTACTTCCCAGATCTTAGCCCGTGTGTTAAACTGAAGATCAGCTTTAGGGTAGATCTGCAGGTCCGAGTTAATTAACCTCCATCTTTTGTGACACAAGGGAGTGGAAGTGAAGGGGGAATCCTGGGTCAGAGGATTAACACCGGACATCTCTGCATTAGTGCTCCTGCCAAACAATGAGACTGTTTCCAGATCAGTTTTGAATAGCATCCAGAAAGAACATTTTAATAGACCTCTGTTGACTGAATCCTTGCACAGATGTTTTTTCCTTGGAGGATAAGCAGCCCCAGTTATGTTCCCATTTATTTTAAATTGCCAGGTTGTCTGCATTGATCGTTGTCTAATGGGGGATTTAGGAGGGGGAGATGGAGGAGAGACTTGTGAGAGCTTTAGTGAATGAGGAGCAGATTGTTTTGAGGTCAGGCCTTCGTCTTTTTTTTCCCCCAACAGACTGTGTGTAACGTGTTGGGCGAGAGGACAGAAGTTCCCCTTCAGCTGCCTAGCCTCAAGGGCCAAAGACTGCTTCTGAACGGAGGTCATGCCAAAGACTGACATTGATGTTATTCCAGCGGGGCAGAGAGCCCACGTTCTGCTCCCATGCTGCTGCCTGGAGACCTCTAAGCCATAAAGCACCTTCTCAGAGTGTGCCCTTGATGATTTGAGGCCTTGTGGGTGTATAAGATGGCTTCAACTCAAGAGCAAAAGCTGTCATTGCATCCATTGAGGGCCTGGAAAAGCATAAACAGCTGTACTGATATGTGTTTTTAAGACACCTGTTCATGTTAATATTGTAGTACATCATTTATCATAATCACATTGTGCAATTCACAAAATACATGTGTTTTGTAACTTTTTATCTATGCATAAGATTTTTTTTGTGGCAATGGCAGCAAATATATATTTATTATCAGTTTATTTATTTATTTACTTTTCGTGAACCATCTGTCCACGTGTAAATGTATAAAAAACACATTTAAATATGTAGTTAGGATCAAAAGGTCTGGTTAGGCTTCTTTTATTGTTAACCAATCGAATAAACTTTTCTCGTTTCCTTTAACATTCCCTGTGCATTTGAGTGTCATTTACATAAAATATGATCATACACTAATAAATTTGACTTCGTAATACAAATGCAGAAATAGACCAATAAACAGTAACTGGGCAAACTGGAGAAAATTAGCTTGCATCCAACCTAATTAATAATTTTTCCACATTACCCTTGCATCTAAAGAGTGTCAAGATCTGGATTTGGAATGATGCAGTGTCTCCAGAACATTTCGATGATTAAAATGCTTGCAGAGAAAACCAAAGTCTAAATGATGACAAAGCATCCCAGCCGCATTCCCTTCTCCTTGTAATAATTTGGCTGCAGCACAATGCATACAATTATCTAAATAGAGATTAAGAGCTTCATTTAATGTTAAAATCAAACATCAGAATGTAGAAAATGTGTGCTCTTGGTGACTTTAACCATGGCATGGTTGTTGGTATCAGAAAGGCTAGTTGGAGTACTTTAGAAAATTCTGATCTCCTGGGAATTTCACACAGAATGGGGGGGGGGGGGGCATTCAGTGAGTGAATAGTCTGTGGGTGGAAAGATCTTGTTGATAAGAGAGGTCAGAGGAAAAATGCCCAGATTAGTGTGAACTGCCAGGAAGGATATAGGAACTCACATAGTCACTCTTTAAAGCTGGTCAGAAAAGCATTGGGGTGGGCAAGAGCAGAAGATCCTATAAGATTTCAGTGCGTCTGTCTCAAATTCCTATTCTTGTCTGATATGAGAGAAAAATTATATTGTCTTCTGCAGTTGTAGCCAGTCTACCTCCTCAATATTTGGTGCTGCTTTTCTCCTCACCACAATCGTAACAAGTGGTTATTTGAGATACTATAGACTTCCTGACAGACAGTTCAGAGCGTTCTGGTCATTCTCCTCTGATGTCTCTCATCATGTTGTTTTTGCCCCATTCTGTGTAAACACTAGAGACGGTACTGTTTAAACGTCCCAGTTTCGGAGTCAATAAAACCAGCCTGTCTAGGACCAACATGGTTAAAGTCACTGAGATCACACTTTTTCTTCATTCTGATGTGAACGTAACAGAAGCTCTTGGTCTGTATTTGCATAGTTTTTATGTATTATACTGCTGCAGCATGATCACATGATTAGCTGATTGGATAACTTCAACAATGACTGCTGTGCAGGTGTTCCTATTAAAGTGTGAGGTGAGAATATACACACACTTCAGTAGAAATAGTAAAAAAAAAAATAATAATAATAATGATTACTCAATCCTGTCTGTTTGGGGGATTTTTTTTTAAAGATAAAGTTAAGCGCTCGAAATTGTGTCAAAAATTAAACTATTGGAGGCTTGTATAAATTCTGGTGTGATTTGAACAACTTCAGACTAGAAATCTGAAGAATCTTTACCTGTAATTCATTCATCCAAACAGTTCTAACCTTCTTTTAAAAATTTTAATGTGCAAATTGTAAAAATTGCAAGATTCACACCATAAGGTGTAACGCTTAAGGGTAGCACTCATACATAAGGGTCGCACTACATGACTACTGACATAAACCTATAAATAATTATTTAAGTGTGTCATCTGTTTTCGTCTGTCAACTCACACTGGTGTTTTTGTTTTCTTCAGAATTTCAGTGAAGGTGGTACATCCTGGTGGTGATAATATGATGATACAGTGACATCTAAGGATGTGCTATTGTGTCATATTGATAGTAGTAGTGTTTATGAAAGAGGACAATGACATGAATCTAAAATTGTTTGTTCTGATGTCCACATAATTTTATATGCTTTTTTTTGTTAAATAGTTAATATAGTTTTACTTTTTTTCTGTAGTAATAATAATAGTAATAATAATAATTATTATTATTGTTATTATTATTTAATAATTTATAATAATAATAATTATTGTTATTGTTATTATATTAATTATTGCTGTTATTATTATTATTCTTATTATTCTTCTTCTTCTTATTATTATTATTATTATTATTAAGTGTTTGTTTGCTTTTGTCAGTGGTGTTTATTTCAGCAGCATTCTTGCACATATCCTGTATCTTATCCAAATATGTTTGAACATATCTCCTCTTCTTCTTTTTCTTTTCACTTTTCGTGTCCCCGGTTCTCTTGGTTCCGGTACCGGAACCGGAGAGCGCGCGCAGCTGATGTCGCTCATTAACTTTCCCCCCGGCTCTGGCGCGAGCGCTTTGTTGCCAAGCAGCGGCGTCGCTCTTCACGAGCAAGCTCGCGCAACAAGAAGGCAGAGAGAGAAAGAGAGAAAAAAAATCTTGGTCTATAAGGAGGACGCTTTAATGCGGTTTAATTAGAATTTCATTTGGTCTAAACGCGCGGGCAGCGGGAGAGGGGAAGAGAAAGGGGACGTAGTTAACATTTGCTGGACTTAATTGGGACCTTTTCTTCGTCGCCTCTTAGCAGAAACGCGCCGACACTACCCCCGTTAATCTCCCATTTACAATCGATTGAGTTGGCCAAACAACAAAAAAGTGCGGCTCTTCTTTTCTTCCTGCGCCGACCAGGCTTTTGTGGCGGCTCCAATGCCTCGTTTTTTGGGGGGCTGATCTCGGCCTCTCCGTTGTTGACGGTTCATTAATGCGCTCTTGTTCCCCTGCAGCAGCAGCAAATCCCTGCGCCGCCTTTCCGTAATGAGCTCCGCCGGCAATTAACATGTTTCTAGGAGCAATGCTGGTTGCTCAGATGTTTCAGAGGTAAAGTGCGGAGAAAAGGGCAACGAGGCCGCCTCTAGGTTGTTTACTCCTCTCTCTCTCTCTCTCTCTCTCTCTCTCTCCATCCTCTTCTCCTCATAGATGGGCAGCTTTGAGCTGCTGCTTCTTCTTCTTTCCGTCTCGCACAAACATGGCTTTTTGGTGACACCCTTCCCACCAACTGCTTTTGTTGATTTGTAATGATCTAATACGCCGTGTGTGTGTGTGTGTGTGTGTGTGTGTGTGTGTGTTGGGGGGATTTAGTTGAACATGAGTGCATTTGATGGCGAAATAACTTGAACAGAGTGTGTAAATAAAAAGTCAGCGGTAAAGTTCCATTGCACTGGGCATGGGAGGGTTGAATGACTTACGCTTTAATTATACAGAACCCTTAATGTGCCATGACTCAGGGCTCAGGGCTGATATGTTTGTACCGGAATGCGGATGGTGTGGAATGAGGAGATACAAATGACTTAAATATAGACATAGCATAATGTATATTATATGATATTAAAGTCATCTGTATAGAGATAGAGATAGATAGATAGATAGATAGATAGATAGAGTAGTGTTAATACATGCTTATAGAAGTATTTGGTATAGGACTTTCAAATGTTTTTACATGCATTTAAAATAATGTAATAGATATTATGTCCTGTTGTGGATGTAAGGAAGCTAAAATTTCACGATTATTATATATACAGGAATTGATATATACAAGGAATCAATCAGTCTCTCTCTCTCTCTCTCTCTCTCTCTCTCTCTCTCTCTCTCTCTCTCTCTCAGCATCACAATTCTCAGGGTCATCATTTAGTTTGGCTGAAAGCTCCTAATATTCGAACCTTACTACTGCTACTACTTCTTCTATTATTATTATTATTATTATTATTATTATTATTATTATTTAAATGTATTTACTTAATTGGTGTAGCTTATATAAAATAATGCACAAATAAAACTTTGTGTACATGTGCTCTAAAAATATTTGGTATCTTATTATTAGTAGTAGTTGTAGTAGTAGTAGAAGTAGTAGTAGTTTGTTTTACATATAAATCTCATTTTATGATTTTGTCATTTAGCTTATGGTGTAAGCAGGGTATTAAATATCGTCTACGTTTCCAACAAGCTAATTTAAAAGTAAAACTGGTCTCTCCTATTTTTGCTAAATAGCTAATTTCCAAAGATTACCTCTTATGTTTTACAAGTGGCACATACGAATCTTTTTTTTTTTTTATTTTTTTTTTTACTCATGCACATTTTTTAATTATCGGAACTTTCTGTCCAGCAAAATTCGTCTCCGGAAGATTGTCCTAATAAAATTTCCGATGCATGAATGTTCCAGATTTTTAATGCGATACGTCAGTGTAGTTATTAATGCTCACTTGTGTCACAGTGACTTTAATGACAATTTTCAATTCTCTTCCAAGATGGCGTCTTCAAATCTTAAATTATTAGTCAGAGCATCAATAATTAGTCCTTTTTACAATATTTTATATAAGGATTGTATGGTGTGACTCTAGTGACATTTTATGCACAAGGAAAAAATGGATAAATAATCTCTGGAAAGCCTACTGGTGTTTGTAAAATTGTGACTTAGCTTTGAACTTTGACACATCAAACATTTAAAATTCAAATAATTTGTCATGTTATATCTTAAAATAATAATAATAATAATAATAATAATAATAATAATAATAATAATAATAAACTGTTAAGCATCATGTATTCCATATAGATGATCCTGCCCAGGCCATTCAGTCAGTAGTGTTTAGTCTTGCTCAGTAATTGGGACGCGGAGATTGGTGCTCACGCGCTGCTCTTCCATTCTCTCATCACGGTTTCCGCGAGCGCGTTTAGGATAATATTGTTCCAGGAGTCGCGCGCGGAATTCATCCCGCCTTATTAAAGTGATTAAATGTGGACTTTCATTATCGACTCGAATCACTTTATGAGCGCGACTGGATGCGCCGAAGCTTCCCTCCAGAGCCTCTTTACTTGATTAAGATAATGGGAGTTTGAAGAGTCCATGTTTTATCTGTTAATTTGAGCCATTAATCGTAAGTCGAGTGCACGTGCCGGTCGGACGTCCGAGTGTGTACGCTTCACTGACTCCGACATTGCATTATGAACGAGTATGCTGTTGCATTGTGTGCATGTGCATGTGTTGGTAGAAAGTGGGAAGTGTCGTAATTGAGGCAGAATTCAGGAAATTAGAAGAGTCGCTATCACTTAGCTTGAAATGTGTCTGGAAACGTCACTTTCTTATTATATTCCTGTAATTTCCTGAAAGTGCATCAATGCGTGTATTAAAATGGAAGTCAACATACAAACCAAATAAATCTAGACGTCTTGGAACATAGTCGTCTTGAATCAAATTTAATGTTAAATTAAATGTTAAGATTTTCAACATTGTATACAACTACGCTCGCATATTTTATTTTAGATTATATTAAATAAAGCAGAAATAAAAATGAGCCTATGTTAGAATTTGTCGTCTCGAATGTATTTACAAAAGGTGATGTAACTGTATTAATATTCCACTAATGGTTGCAAACACGCATTTTACAATGCATAAATAAAAGTAAATAATCATAAATATTTTTAAAGTACTACCTTAACATTGGGCCTAGACATGTTTTTTTTTTTTTTTTTTTTGCAATATCATGTATTAGACGAATAAAATGCCTTCAAATATTTTTTAAATAATATTTTATTCTGTTTATGTACAATTCCGCTGTGAAGTGATCCTCTCATCCAACCATATCCGACTTCGGGTTTTCTTTCTCTTTTTGTACACCAAGCAGCTTGTTTGTCTCTCAAGTCCGTTTAAGCTGAATCTCAGTTTTGTGTTCTGGACGATTCCTCACCCGTAAGTAAGCAGGCCGCGTTGTTTTCGTGCAGTTTCCGCACGTGTTTTTTCAAATCAAAGTTCCGACAAAAGCCTTTCCCGCACGTCCCGCACGTGAACGGCTTCTTGTCGTTGTGCGTGTGCATGTGGAAGGTCAAGTTGTAGATCTGGTGGAAGGCTTTGCTGCAAATAGTGCACTTGAATTGTTTCTCGCCGCTGTGCGTCAGTTTGTGATTTTTGTAATTGCCTTAAGAAAAGAAAAATAGAATTATTAAAAGGATTTTAAAAAAAATCCGAAATCAGAAAAGTTGCATTTGAGGAAAGGGTTGTTATTTTCTTAAACACTGCTTTGCATGCTGAAGTCAAGAAGTTGTCAAACTTGCTCACAATCAAATTCCCAAACAGCCTGAAACTGTCGGATTATAAAAGAGACAGAGACCCTGCGCCTTGACCCAGGGAAAAAAAAATTAACATTAAGTGACAGTTCATATTTACATCCAAGCTCGTGTGGATGTTTATGTCGCATTTCCTTGGGCTTGAAACTAACTTTAACACATCCAATTTCTTTGACCTTCAAACTTATCAAGTTTTAATTCTTACCTTTTTGGTGGAAACCTTTTCCGCAAAACTCGCATACGAACGGTTTGTATCCGGCGTGGATTCGCACGTGCGTGTTTAACGTCGAACTCCTGTTGAACGCTTTTCCGCACTGGTTACATTTATGAGGTTTTTCCTGTAAAGAAGTGATTATGATTCGTTTATTGAGCCTACATGGAGTTAACGTTGATGCATATTATTAAATCAACGCAAATGCTAAAATAACAAAATAATAATAATACAAAATGAAGCACATGGCGTTTAATGACACACAAGACGGCACTCACTTGTGTGTGTATGATTTTATGTCGACACAGTGTGCTGGCCTGGCGGAAACCTTTTCCACACACTTTGCAAACAAACGGTCTGGCGCCTGTGTGCACTGGCATGTGGCGCGTGAGGTTGTAGTGCGCGTTAAACACCTACGAGAGGGGGAAAAACACGCACGAATTTAGCAAGAGATAAAAAGCAAACCAGAAAGAATGGTGACATAGCAGTCCAAGGCATTAATGATGCTAGAGAAAAATATTTCCATCTACGTTATTGTATTAATGTGCATGCCACTTGAACACAATAAATGATAATAAAAAAGGACCACTATTTAATAGACATATTTTGATGTGTAAATAATTATTGCATGTTTTAGCCATGTGATGAAAAATCGGTGTAACGAATTGCAATGCAATATTTTCCCAGTAATTTACCTTTCCACAAACTTCACAAGTGAAGTTCTTGGGCTTGCCGTCCGCGGGACAGGTATTCGCCTTGCTGTGCACTTTGGCAATGTTCTTCTCAGAACCCAGCCCGTGGTTCTCCTTCATGAGATGGTCCAGTTGTCCGGGCAGACGCTCTTTATGCGGATACTGCGGCGTGGGCACTTTCTCAGACAGTTTTGCGCTCTCAAGCAGCAGCAGCTTTTGGTGCGCAGTCATCGCCTGCGCCTGCGAATTGGCAACCACTGAAGAAAACAAATGTCCGCTGAGCAGCTCGGATTGGTGATACGCAGCGTCCATGTAATTGAAATAGTACAGAGATGCGTTGCCAGGCATGGTCATGGCCTGATGGATTACTTGAGGTTTGATAACCCTGTTCCCTGGCAGCAAGTCCGTTTTCGTGCACGCACCGCAGCTGGATTTGCACGTCGCCGCGGCCGCCGCCGAGGCGCACAGCGCACCCCGGAAATTCGCTCTCCAGAATTCGGAGTAGTTCACCAGCGCTTTGGTCTGGAGATCGTAGGCTAAAGGTTGGATGGGAATCATACAAGGCATCGGCGCACATAAACCTGTCGCCCGTTTCCCTTCAGTGTTGTCCGGTCCTCTGCGTTCCTCCGTCGTCTTGGACATGATCCTGTCTATGGAGAAAGCCAAGGGTTTTGGAGAGGACTCGACCGCGCTCCTGGGCTCGAGTCTCGGGCAGGACATGACCGTGTCCAGGGGCAAAGAGCTCGCCATTGCTTCTTTTTTTCCTGCCGAACTTGGTATGAGCAGCGTCCTTCGCCGGTGTCTCCTGCTGGAAGCCAGAGAATCAGGGACACTACATCAGTTTTAATAAGCACCTCGCTTTCACAGTGTCACCCCCTCCCTCCTCCCATTTACATTCAAATGACCATCTCGGGAACAATAGCATCCAGGGGTAGCAGATTAATGCTCATTAACTAGTACACACAAAATTAACAGGACATTACAGAGCTCGTTAAGGAAAGAATAAGACAAAATTCCCCCCCCCCGCTCCGCGGCCGAGGTCACTCGTGGCAAACGCACAGCCAGCAAGGGGATGTTGTAGTTTACCTTTTTCCCCCTCTGCCAGCAAGTGGTGTATTCACTGCTAACTGCGTCTCTGTCACATTTTCCACACACTCTCTCTGATGAGCTCCCTTTTCTCGGGGTGACACGGGAAAGCCATCGCCATCTCCTGTCCCCTCTGTTACCGCCCATTTATACGCGGCCACGGGGGTGGTTATGTTATGCACCACAGATAGTTATTAGTTATGTGTCTGGGCCCAACTCTAGTGTCACTTGCGCACACACACACACACACACACACACACACACGCACAGCTCATATCTATAATGTGCACGTGCACCATGCGCATAATAATAATACTAATAAATATTTTTATTATTATTAGGTCTATTATTAGTATTAGGTCTGTTTTTTCCTCGCTGCTTTAAGGTTATATTATTATTTAAATTAAAGGGTACAGCCCCATATTCTGTAATGTATATTTATTTCAAGATTATGCCTTAGGTCTATGATAACTTTATTTCTTTTATTGTAAAGAAAAAAATCATTCTATTTAGATTTTTTTGTTTATTAGAGATTAGATTTTCTATCTAATCTAATAAAATCTGCAGTTTTTATTATTATGTAACAATTTAACAATCTTTATGTTTTCCCACGTTAAACAGATTTTTAGGAGTTATTAAGATCTGTCAGTCGTTGTGTGTGAACTCATTTAAAGTCAAACGTTTTTCTTCTTTTTTTTGCCTCCGACTTGTTTCAGTTTTCATCTCCACACTTTAATCCTCGTCATTTCCAATGGCATTTTCAGGCCCGTTGATACTTGCTATTTGTATAATGAACAAGGTCCAGTTTCCACCTGTTTAAGGAGTAAATTGCGAGAGCAGAGCCTCCCTCGGATCCTATTAAACGTTTTTTTCCCCTCCTTCGTCCATTCACAAGAGCCAATTTTGCAGCGCGATTCAGAGCTCAGACTCGGGAGAGAAAAAAAGAAGCAGCAGCTCTTTCACTTTTAGCCACTAAAGCACTGCGTGGAACCTGGTTTTGTGTTTTTTTTCCCCCCGAAATAAAAGAACGGATTAAAGGAGGAAAGAAAAGACTCTGCTTGAGCAGAGGTATACCAAGCAAATAAAAAGAGGCCCTTTTAAAAAGCGGTGCGTAAAAAAGAGAAAAGTTTGCTGGAATCCCGAGTTTTGTGCGCTCGCTACAATGACCAGTCCCCCACTCTGTCGTCTTTTCTTCCTGAGGACCTGCTTGAATTCATTTGTTTGCAGACGATTTTACCTGAAACTCACAACAAATTGTGACCAATAATTCCCTCAAGAAGAAAAGCAGCTCGCTTTTCCAGATTGCGTCATTGATTTTTTTTTTGTTGTTGTAGATTTTGCGTTAGAATTTTTTTCAGCGATTTCAGTCAGGACGTATTTGTGTTTGAGTTATTTTCTGTGATGTAGAAAAGAAAATGTTTACATTAATTTTAATTCATATAAATAAATAAAAAGACGCGTTTATTACAACATCCCCTCTTTTTTGTCAAGTAATCTATACTACTCTATACTAATTCACTAGTTATATTAAGGCCCGACAATTCAAAAATAAATGCAAGAAGAGCAATTTATGATTTAGTAAGTAATAGTTACGTGGATTATAGAATTTAATTTATGTCAGTGAAATAATTAATGTGATTGTCCCCCCTCTTTTCTTTTTTCTTTCCTCTATTTAAAGGTCCTTATGGGAAGTGAAAATTGTCTATAGGAATCGATCAGTCTAGTGAAGCATTTGAACACTGCAGAGATACAGTAAACTTTAGAATGCTTGGACATTTGACTTTTATTATAAGGGTTCTCTTGGTCATCTCAATTATGAAGAATTACAATGTTAAAAAATATAATAACATACTTATTTTAAGTAATATTAAAATAATTTCAAATAATAAAAAAGTCAGACATATGTGATCCCCATATTTGCAGCGTGTGTGTCACGGTGAGTCTGAGTGAAGGTGAGGGAGGGAGGGAGGGAGGGAGGGAGAATGTGGCCGATCCCGCACCTGCAGCCTTTAAGCGGCCCCCGCTCTCTGCACTCATATGCTAATGATCCGCCTCTAATTTGAGTTTATTCAGACGCAATTACCGGCTTGTCCACACAATAAACATTGATCCTATTGCTGTAAACTGGGCTCAGCACTCAGCGTTAACACGAGCAGCGAGCGCGCGCAGCCGCATTTACAACACAAACACTGTTTATATGATAACGTTTATTCAACGAGAGGAAATGATATTTCAAAAGCTGTTTAGAGTGGCACCCCATCCCCATGCATGGGCGGATTTATTTGCCTGTTTGTAATAAATACAGAAGGACAATATATACATGGAATATATGGAATGCATTGAGTTATTATTATTATTATTATTATTATTATTATTATTATTATTATTGTGAGTAGACATAATAGTGGTAATTGGCGTTTTATTGATACTGCATTGCACCATTATATTTATAAAACACGAATTAATTTATATTAATACCCTTGTAAAATTCTCCACCTCTCAAGAACTAGATTTTTACAAATATCTGTTATTTCATTTTACTTTAATATTTAAAGTAGTTTTTGATTGTATTATGAACTATACATAGGCATAATCAGACAAATGTGTGGACCGCACCAAGTTTATTTATTTATTTTTTAACTTTGTTAAAATATTTTTTCAGTATTTTTGTTGTAGAGGAATACATAAGGCAAACGTATCAAATAACACACATGGAATTGTATAATAAATAAAAAAAAGTATTTAAAAATGAACATGTATTTGATTTTCCATAGCAGCCACGGTTTACCTGTGTTTAGCTGTGTGCTGAACATATACAGGAGCTCCTTCATGATTGCTGGAAATTTTTTCCAGGTGACTACCTCATGAAGCTGATTGAGGGAATGCCAAGCATGTGCAAAGCTGGCATCAAAGCAAAATGTATCTACTTTGAAGAATCTCAAATCAATTTTATTTTACATATTGGTTAGTACATAGTTTCATGTGTTAATTTCTTTAGTCTTGATGTCTTCTGTATTGTACTACAATGTAGAAAACAGTTTTTTAAAAATTCTGATTGGCATAACCACTTTAGTTTGTTTAGCTCTTAGAAGATCTATTCAGGTATATATTTATTCAAGTATACTGTATATTTATTCATCTATTTCATATTGTGATTTGAATTCATATTTAACCATTCAAGAGCTTCTTAATCACCCAAAGTTGAGAAAGTGACCTTTGAACAAAGTGATCTACTGTCACAATCCACCAAATCTCCCTCTAAAATCATCTTTACTCATTGGAGAGCTTGTAAAAGAATTTAAACCCCACTTTATGGACGTTCCCATCCATCTAAGATATAATCATAAAACACTAATGAAAGATCTGAACCTAATTTAAAACTAAAATATAATATATAATAAAATTAATATTGTAATGTTATGTTACATAAACTGTTAGACTGGAGATGTAATGGACAATCCTGAGCTACATGCAGCTAATTATGAAGCCAAATCCACGTAAGTGGGCAACATCTTAATGAGGGAGGAAGAAAGTGGGAGGAACCTTCATATGTCACATCAGGGCTCCTTTTAAAGACAAGTTAAGAAAAGACTTTTCAACCCATCTGTTCATCCTAGATCAGTAAATGAGCCCCAGCCACAGGAACCGTTATTTAACACATGCCATCCAGATCCAAGCCCCAATCTTTTTTTTTCTTCTTTTTTTTTTACATGCTGATTACATATCTGTTCTGCATTATCAATCTACTAATAGCAGATTCATTGAAATTTGTGTCGTGACATCTGGAGATCAGCCAGCGAACATCACCATGCTTTGTTGTAGTTCTGTTATATAAGTGTATTATTTGTTCTCTTTCTCAGTGTGCGACAAACTCATGAACTCATGAGAATTTGTCTCTCATTTGCTCAAAAGATACTGAAGTGTTTCATATAAACACTGTCATGGATTGAGGACGGTGTAATTACCAATCTCGAGAAGGTGACAACAGGCTTTGTCATAATAGAGAGCAAGAGGAGAGGGGAGTGTTTGTGTGTGCGTGTAGAGTTGAGAACATGCCTTGGCTGGGCGATGTGAACACACCCACACACCCACACACACACACTGATTGTCTATTAATGAATGGCTGAACAGCATCTACGGTTCTCACGGGTTGAACCCGAGTCCTCCTAATTACAACCTGCAGCCTGAGACGTCGATTGTGCGTGCCAAAAGAGGTGCGAGAACGCGAGACGTGACGTGTGAACATGTCACTGTAGCTACTCACCTTTTCCTCCATGGGGAAATTTTCATTGTCTTGCTACCGTTTCTGTATAAGTAAAGATTTGGGATGTAGCCTTTCATATAATAGTTCTCCTTTGGTTTTTTTGTCCAATCAAGATTTCCGTTGTTTGCTCACAAACCATTTTTTTCACTCATAAATGTGAATATAGTTTACTTTAAAATGATTATGTAATTAGATTGCATTATAATTGCATTCTACAGTAAGGAGAATAGAGAGCACTAAAAGTACAAAAGGTGTACACTTGACAAGTGAAGACGCAATTCATTACCTTTTTTCCCTTAGAGTGTGTACATCAGTCATAACACAATGGTGCGAATGCTCACTCTGCCCCCTAACCCTTTAACTAACACTTCTTACATTCTTTACAAAAAAGCTATAATGGCTTTAATGACTTTGCGTGATTTTGTAAGGTTTTGTGTAAATGGAGTCATGTGGTTTGTTCCACATAAGCCACTTCTGGTGTTAATCTTACATCTAGACATTTCTTTCAATTAAAGTGTGCAGTATTTCCTCACTAAAAAACGCAATATTGTTATACCATATGATACGTTATGATAAAATACATTATGTTAAATTATGAAACATTACAATGATATGATACGTTATGATATGATGTAACACAATTTTTTTTTCCCACAATCAACAGATTATAATTTGCTTGTTTACTGAATTCGTTATTCTTCCGTGTAAACACATATCCGTCTGTGCCTGGCGCAACTAACTAACCGCGACTGGCAGAGCTGGCGACTGACAGTCAGCGTAATTAACAGGGGTGAATGTAGTTTTCAATTTTTACTGGTACTATGTAGTTAAAAGGTAAGGAGAATAAACCACGGGGGTGGTGGACAGTCCTGCTTTAGTATATCAGCCCTGTTACCTTCCATGGTTTGGGGGTTGAGTCCCAATGGACAGCTAATACACTATGTAGGGTGTGCAATCCCTTGTTCCATACACCAAGTAGTGCCATTGTTCAGGGGTTAGAGAGGGATTTGGAATTCAGCCTTGTGTTAGAAGCTAGTTAACCTTGTTGCCATGCGCATAAATAAACAACACAATGGCGATTTGGAATGACTTAGAACCAATTACTAGGGAGGCAAAGTTTTGTTTGAGATGTCATAATGTTATTAGATGTGTTTTCTTGCTACAAGTGCTTCTGTGACTGGTTTCGAATGTGGGTTTTTGCCAGATGACTGCTCTTTATTCAGTACTGCAGATCGTACCAACCTACTTTCACTCATGCTGCGACTGACAGTTACTGTAACTAACGGTTGTAGAACACCTATTACGTGGAGTGATACATTGAGTTCAAAGTCCCAGTGCTGTTACCCGTCTGTAATCACCACTTGTGGAATGGCTCTCATCCAATCAGATTGCTTAGTCAGAACTAAGGGTATAATTAATATGATTAATTTTGATATCACAGCTTACACTGTTATCCTATGATATGACCACATATGCTATATGATACACAACAGCATGTTCAGACGATGTTGAGGAATGACAAAATACACTATGATGCGGTATGATACGTTCTGTTTTAATACATAAAAATATGGTTTGAAACAATAGGGCACTGCACTCTATAGTATGATACATAAATAATTTCAAACTGGATATGCTACAAAATGATAGGTTATGATATGTTATAATACAATAGACTATAATAGTAAAAGAATTACGTACTGACACATTACTTTATAATATGCTATGATATGTTGTAAAAATGAAATGTACAAGTATGATAAGATACATGGCCATACGATACAAAGCAATATGTTCAGTTATGATATGTTATAATATAATGCACTATGTTCGGCTATGATATGTTATGATGTGGTACGATGCAAGAGGTTTAAAAGATGACCACTCCATTGGCCAGTGATTAAAGATTTGGCGATACCAATTGATTGCTACATATGATATAGTAGCTTCTGTCTGATATGTGATCTTTTCAGTATTTGCTGTAAGCCTAGCGTTAATTCAAGAATGATGGATGACATGAAGTAGCACTTTTTTAACATTAGCAAATCTATGGCCAAATCACATTGCCAACCTATTTGGAGATCAGTTGAAAAATGTTAAGAATTTTTGAACACATTTTTTGTTTGTCCTTTTTTCAAAATGAATGCATTTAATGTAGCGATTCGAATCGGCAGAACATTACACTCATAGCATTCACTTTAACATGTATAAAATGTTTGTAAAAAATGAAGTATATTCATTTTCAGATTGAACAAGTGGATATTTGAAGTGCAGTGCTTCTGGAGTGCAGAACTCGCCTGTTCAAAACTAGGCCATTTTTATGGATTTTTGTTTACTGCTGTGATCAGGGGAAAAAAGTTCGACTTTTTTTGCACACTATGCGACAATAAACTAGTGCATAGCAAAAATGGATCTCCGAGTCCTTTTGTCAGCCGGGACTTTTGTCCTGAAGCCGCCTGCATTTCTCAAGCCTGTCAGTGTGTCTCAGCTCCACTCCCCATCTCTCTCTCTCTCTCTCTCTCTCTCTCTCTCTCTCTCTCTCTCTCACTCACTCTCACTCACTCTCACTCACTCACTCTCTTTCATTGGCTGTCGGTTCAGTTCTCTTCAACGCACACACTCGCACTCATGCAGATTTATACAACTTGGCACTGTGTCACTTAATTCTTAGCTCATGTTTTTTCCCGTTTGTATGTGAAGTGCAGAGTGTCTTGCGACCCTCGCCACACATTCTGTCAGCTGCCTGTTCTCTTTGCTCTTTTCTGCTTTTAAACTGTCTTTTAGCCCACCTTTCTTCCCTCCACTTCGTTTTTTTCTCCCCTCTCTCTCTCTCTCTTGCTCTCTCTCTCTCTCTCTCTCTCTCTCTCTCTCGCTCTCTCTATCCTTTCAATTAGCAAGCATTCCTGCCACTTCTGCTCCGGTTCCCTTTTTTCTTTATCTCAATCTATTTTTCTGACCCCGGCCCGAGTGCATGAGGTTCTCCATAATGTTAGTTCTGAATGGCGTAGGCTTTTCCAAAAACGAAAGGGGGGGGGGGGGCATTGGGCGCACCTTTGATGCACGAAGCAAAAGGGCCTCAACAGGGTTTTCTTTTCTCCCAGGACAATAGTGAGGACGGCAAGATAGGAGGGAGAGGTTGGGGCAACCTGCACGCCCCCACGTCCACTGCCACTCATCTGTCCACCGAATTAGATCTGAACCACAAAATGGACAAGAAGATGTCCCCTCTGGTCCCGCAGAGCCCTTGTTCGGTCCTGCAGGGTGCTTTTGGACGGGACGTGGACACAACATGTCCGGTCTGCGTATTAACAATCGCCGGGGGCTAGAGAAACAGGTGCATTTAAAACGAGGGCGCAATTGCATTTGCATAATTCTCAGGCGCACATAAGGTGAACGCGCTCCAGGGTTTGATTACCCACTTTGAGAAGATGTGAAGCATATTTGTTTGTCGTTAGGCCTCAGGATATTAGACAATGTGGAAAACGTCTTGTCCAGTGGCTGAGGACGTAAAGATTATGCATACCAGGCTGTTTTTCTTTACCAATCATTTCTCAGTTTAAGTTTTTTTTTTTAAACACAATATTATGTTTAGCTCAAAAATCTCAAATAAATCTCACCTAATTTTTGTATCTAATCTCATGTAATTGACAAGAAGGCAGGCAGTCATGGAAGAATGGTGGTTACTAGTTTGTCTTTGAGTGGCAAAAACCACAATAAATTCTATGAAAGGGTTCAACATGACAGAACAACTTGTCCCTCAAATCAGGAGCATGTTAGGAATAAATGATTTATCTTGGTACCAACCTTGTTTCTGTTTAAACCCACAATTCTAACATAACGGCAGCACGGTGATGTAGTGGTTAGCACTGTTGCATCGCACCTCTGCGGTCCGGGTTTGATTCCCTCCTCTGGTCTGTATGCATGGAGTTTATATGTTCTCCAAGTGCTTGGTGGGTTTTTTTTTCGGGTACTCTGGTTTCCTCCCACAGTCCAAAGACATGCAGATTAGGATAACTGGCGTTCCCTAATTTGCCCATAGTGTGTGAATGTTGACCGGAGGTCCTTCCACAGTCGTAAAAATGGGAATAAATACAATGGTCACCATTGGTCCCTAGTTGGATTACAGAGGTTCCTAGATGGATGATGGATGGCTAACATAATGTCACCTGACATCTTTCAGAAAATGACTTTCTGCTAAATCAGGATTCATTATCAAGCACAACATGTGAATGATGTTAGAAAAACACAAGCATATTATGATAGATGATACCAGTGGAACCTCATGAAGCTTCCTAAGCCTCTATTATCTTTACAATTTCTCTTAATGAGATGAAAAACTTGAATGATGTGGTTGAGAATGGCTTTGATTACCAGCGTTATGTTCTCCATATGTCCCCACAGATCATCACTGTCCCTTCGTCTGCTCTATCGTCAGTACAATTAAGGACATTGACTATGTTGGAACATTTCGAATTGCCAGTTTGTAGCATGTTTAATACAAGTGAAGTTCTGGGAAGACCTGTTGGATGTTGCTTTGGGATGGATTCGAAACCAGTTAAAAAAGGGGGAAAATAAGATTTTTGCCAGAATTGTTGTTTTGTATTTCAGAGATCTTGGCGTCTGCCTAAAGGTGTCCAAAATGAGAAAAAACGGTTGTGAGATTAATAAATTTGGTTTGTACCCAAATACAGTTTTTCCAAATTTCTGTGATGTTTGTGTGCCGCAGTCTTTAAATGCATTTCCTGGTAAACCAGGCTGCTTTTATTTGTGTTTAAAATACATACAAAAGGCATATTTGCTTTAAAGAAAGCCTGTCGTTTTCAGAAAATTATATAGAGCTTTCCCAAGCCGGCACACAGAGAAAGCACTATCACACACTTTATAACCGAAAATCAAAGTGTGTATGTCATGTCGGCTTTCTCGAAATCTACAGCGGAGTCCATCCTGATAGATCAACTCTAATACATAATGCGGTCCCTCGGTCACCCTGTTTATCTGCTGGAGCGCATTTGATTAAAGAGCGAAGCAGATCATCTGATTATCATCTTCATCTCTCTCTCTCTCTCTCTCTCTCTCTCTGTCTGTCTATCCCGATGCCAGGACACAGCGTACGATTGCTTTAAGCAGTAAGCTATTCATTTGGGGGAGAAAATAATTATGCACAGATAAGAAGGTAGGCATTAAATAAAACACCAAAGTCTAAGAGGCTTTAAGCCGTCCTTATTGAAAGGATCCGACTTGGATCTACCTGGTTATATGCCACTAGTGTCTATGAACATGGCAGCTGTTGCAGCTATACCTCTCCCTACTTGAACACAAGCTGTCGAGTAAACATTTATCAAGGTGAGAGCAGCACAGAGTTTCATGCGTTTCGACATCTATCAGACCTCGGCAGGTGACGATCCTCTCCGCCGACTCGGAAATGAAGTGTTTAAGTCGAAACGCGACATGGGCGCACAGACATAATCTTATGCTGCTTTTTCCGTGTATTTGTTTTCCTCAATTTCTACATTTCATTTGCCTAGCACATCCACTCGGAGGTGGCATGCTGCGTTTGATGGTCAGGGCTCAGGGCCCCTGGCCCTCCACCCTCCCGCTCTGCACGCATCGCGAGGACGAACCTGGAGCTGACTCACGCTGTGCCGGTCAATTGGAGAATCTTTTATTTGCAGACTGTTATCATTCCCATTTCCTAACCTGATTGGAGCTTAAAAGCCACAGCAGCACGGATCGTGCCTGACTAAATCTCTTCGTCTATTAATCTGTCGCCAGGCACTCTGCCGAGCAAAATTGCTGCACCGCGACGGGATTTATGAGCAAATTAAACGTATGATATCCGAGCCGGCCCTCGTGGCACTCCCATTCGGAGAGCTTGTCGTGATTTTCTTTCGCTTTCCTCTTTTGATTGCACGGAAAATCAGGAAGAGAGCGGTGTTTTGTGAGGGCTTATGCTACTAGAACTAGGTCACAGCAGCAAGCCACGGGTAACTTATTCCAACAATGAGCCTCTCTCATTAGTCTTTCTCTGCCCTGTGCCCTGGTGCTCAAGAACGGGCAAAATTGGGTCTGTGAGCCGAGGCTTTAAATAGATGAAATGTCTCTCTTCTCTCTCTCTCTCTCTCACTCTCGCTCTCTCTCAGGTACTGCAGTGCTCCAGGGGTGCCAGATGGAGCACTTTTAACTTCGTTATGCTACACAATGCGAATCGGTTGGTGTCCAATTGCTAGTGGGTAACTAAAGGAACTTGTGTATGTAGCGCTGGAAAGAATTACTAAAGGGAAATTGCTGTGCTGCACTATATCAGGAACCACTCATCACAAGAGTCAGTGTGAAACACTTGCCTATTTAAAGTTCTGGTCTAAGACTATGAAATGTTTTGGCAAATCTTTTTCTGTAGCTCCATTTATACCTCGGAAAATGTGTTTATGTGTTTATCAATGGCTTTAGGCTTTTGTTCTTTAATAGGCAACACGGTTGAGCACAGAATTAGCAGGTACACTGAAAGTTGGTAATTTGCATACATAACAGTAATTTGCTCAATGGTGTTGCACCTAGTAACCAGGTGGTCACTAATTAGTTCTAGCTCATCCACCTGAATAGCTATGCTAATTAATAAAAAAAAAAATAGTCAAAAAAATTAAAATAATGGTTATGAAGGCAGTAGCAGTCAAGAAAGTGTCTTCTGTACATGATCTTCAGGAAGCAATTAAGATGTCATGGATTGAAAGACAAAGAAAAGGTACTGCAGACATCTATTTGACTCTATGTCCAGCTAAATCCAACAGGTTTTGAAAAAGAAATGACTTCATACTAAATATTGGTTGCTGTATAGCAATTTTGCCTGGCAAATTATTCTTATTATCTTGATTGTTGTTGTTGTTAAACAACAACTGAAAACGGCATTACAACACTGGGTGGCATGGTGCGTAATGGTTAGCATTGTGGCCTTGCAGTTCCAGGGTCCAGGTTCGATTCCCGCCTCGGGTTTGTGTGCATGGAGTTTGAATGTTCTCCCCGTGCTTGGTGGGTTTCCTCCAGGTACTCTGGTTTCCCCCCACAGTCCAAAGACATGCAGATTAGGCTAATTGGTGTTTACAAAATAGCCCGTAGTGTGTGTGAATGAAGAAAAACATTCACTTGTTTCTCAGTACTTTGGTTAATCTGAAATGTAAAAAAAATAAAAAAAATCAGGAGAACGTAGGCTACTTTTTCTTTTTCTGCAATCTTCAGAAAATTTAGATGATGTGACATTCTGTTGACTGGGAATATTCCAACTATTTTCTAGGGGTGAATGTTTTTAGGGAACAAATTACAAATTTCATACACTAAAATGGATGATTTGTGAAGGCGCATGTATCATCCACGAGATTCGCATTTTAATGGATACGATTTTAGATTTTTTAAGGTTATTTAGTTCATTCATATGAAAAACAGATTGCACTTTTTTAATCGTCTTTGGGTCGTTCTAACACACCCAGATATTGTTCTCGTGTTGTGTTTTTGCACGTCTTTTTATTTTGTTTTTTATTTATCTTTTTCCAGCCCTCGTCCCTTATAAGAAGGATTTCTGTTTTGATGTCCATATGAAATAATTAAGTCATCCCATCCTCCTTGCATTTATAGGGCACTGCTCAGTCTAATCCCACCATCTCTTTTTTTTCTTCATCTTCAGGAGGGACAGATTTGTTTTTGAAATGCTAGGAGAATGGTTTTAATCTGTGAGAGGTGATCATCTTAAGCATTCTTTCAATCTGCTTGGATTTAATCTGGCCGTCTGAACTTCATACTTTATTACGGGTGAAGAGTCAATAATGAAGGTGTACGCGACTCGTAAAATTTCAGAAATTTGATGCGAATCACTTTCTCTTTGCTTTTTTAAGTAACCTACAGTATACCAGGGCTTATTTAACAGAAAAAAAAATTAAGACCCAATTCTGTGAACAAACATTTTAATTTAGCTATTTCATGAGGGTTTTTTGTTTTTCCTTTTTTGGGGAAAGCAAATGGAGGATGAATCTGCCATTCCACAAAATTCAAAGATCTCTCTTTGAATGTTTTTTTAGATAACCTCAATGGCCTTCTGCACCAAGGGCGATACGTAGCATCAGGCATAAAGAAAAGCAACAATGATGAGATTATGTACTTTGCTAACAGATAAAATATGTAAATCACAAAATAACGTAAAATCATAAAATATACTGTTCATATTATTCGAAGTATATAATAATATAGTTAATATAAAAAAAAAAGATGGCCGTTCCCAGTGGCTTGTGAAACCAGAGATACTGTGATTACTGGTTGACTATTCATTTATTGTGTAAATGCAATATAAACACTACCTTTAAACATCCCAAACCAGTTAAATCCAACATAATCAATTCATTTGGCATACAGTTGAAAAAAAAAAACCCTCCAAAGGAGACTATGCACAATTATGTACTATCATATATTTACAGTACACATAAGAAGCTCCGCACATGTTTGCATTGAACAAGGGACACAACAGGTCATACATTCCTAACCATCTGACGCAAAACATCGCTTACAAATAGTACGCCATATTGCTTCAAAACATTTAGGAACGTGTTTTGGACATTATTACTCGTAAAACATCGATTTCGATTCCCCCGTTTGTTACAACAATCTTCTGACAAACATTAAATATAGATATACTTTTTTGTTTTTTTCTCTTGTCATATCAGTAATTAACATTGGCCTCCGTTATCATTTGTACGACTCGAAAAGAAACATTATTAAGGAAGCATGACGAACGTAGTACATGCAGCTCTTCGGCAGACTACACCAAACACGGCTGCTCCACGGAGCGGTTAATTGTCTTCCTCTTCGCTGTCCTTCATGGAAATGCCCTGCATTCCTCCGTCCCTCACAGATGCTGTGGCCTCCTCCAGCATCAGCCTGTTCTTCACCGTCTCGTACATCTTGCTGTTCAGAGTGGAGTCTAGGACGCCTTGCAGACGGAAGTCACGGTATTTTTTCTGAAAGGGTCGAAAGGAGGTTTAGTCAGCGTGGAAAATAACAGTTTATTTCATGACAATTCGGGGGGAAAAAACAAACTTTTCCATTCAAATGGATTTTCCAGTTTAATTTCAATCATGCTATTTGTTACATGATCTGATATCTGATATACAGTAATTAATCCAATATCCAGTCAACTATTTTTTTTATTGGTATCGGCTCGAAAGTTATGCTACTAGGTAGTATAACTAAGTTAGTTATCTTCCACTACTTAACTAGAGTTCTAACCAGATATGCCTTCTTTAACAAAAAGCTCATTTCATCCAATCAGGAGAATTCTTATTCCCTTAGTGTTTTTTGCTCTATTGAGTATCCTTAAACAAAATTTACTCATATTCTATGACTGATTAGAAAAAAATATATACCTGAAACAAAGCTAAATCTATAATTATGCATTAAATGAAACATCTGTATAACCGCTACAGATCTTTGCTTCTCTCTCTATATATATTTTTTCTAAACAAATATTTAATTAGTTAAAAAATATAATGTTAAATACAAATGTAAAAGATTAGGACTACTTCTTCCAGTTCACTCAATCTATACATACTGTAAATATGGATATGCACAGTGAATTCCCTAAACCTAAAATTAAACCTAGAATGTCACTCTTTTTATAGTTATTGGAGCAAACTGCCAAAAGTGTAATGTACGAAGTACCAATATTGTATAGAAGTAGTTGGGTATGTTTGTGCTTCACTGCTTTTCACTCTTCCCTCCATGTTTCTTAGGAACCCTCAGTCTTGTTTGACTGAACACTGTGTAGTTGCGGATGTCCTTCAGGTTTACATAACAGAGGAAGTGAAGGCTGACTGGTGGCTTCACGAGACAGAAATAAACCTGTGATGCCATACTACAAGGTCCTGCTCCTGCTGCTCCCCGGAGATCACACTGCAAGATTTAGCAGCGGAGCTGGTCTTACAGAGGAAGACCAAGTTTAGCGCATTTACATAAAACTAAATCGATAAAAATGTGGGAACACTGTGCCTTCTAGGTTATTTACACTATTTTTAATAGAAATTCTGCCTGTTTATTTAACAGTTGTTTACTAGTTGCTTTGAATTACTCAGGAAATAAAATTAAGAATTAATAGACAGACTGTGTACCTATCACCCGAGACTGGTCATGAATTATTAATCATGAAACTATATATAATTCCATTCCATATATCCACATAATCATCAATTCAATCCAACTATGGAACTGACTCTACTTGTGTAGATTATGCAACCTTATGAAAATTTTATTCATAGCAAATAGACCTTCCACTGATGGTCCAAAAATATGGTATGCATGTTAAGATATTAATAGTGGAAAATCTATACATCAATAAGCCATAACATTAAAACCATTAAGGTTTTAGGTTCCCCATGTGCTGCTGCAGCTCTGGCTCCTCAGGACATGACTCGATTGGACCTCTGGGGGTGTGCTGTGGTGTCTGGCACCAGGACGTTGGATCCTTTGGGCGCTGTGGGTTGTGGGTCCTTGATCAGACTGGAGGAGATCTGAGGAGTTTGGAGGCAGGTCAGCAGGTGCTTTGCCTACTGGGCCCCCGTGCATGGTGGGCTGAGTGTTCAGCTGCTATCCGCCTTCTATTATGGCCAACGTTGACTTTTTATTGGAATTTGTGTTGCATTGACTTTTAAGTAGGATCGGACCAGACAGACTGGCCTTTGGTCCCTACAGGCATAAATGAGCCTTGATGATGCCCATGATCCCGTAGATACCTTTGATAAGATAAAAAGTTTGCATTTCCCTTTTTAAATGTGCATTGTTTGCATATCTCCAAGCTGCTTGATAAACCTCAAAAGGTGTCTGGATAATTGCAGGATTATATATTTTTGAAGATAAATGATAAAAGGTATACTTTCTCCTAGTAGCCAGGGGTGAAGCAAAGTTTTGCGCTCAGCTATATGGATAACATAAATAAACACACATAAATATCATGTATTACCTTTACAATTCGGATGAGGATTTTCAGCTGGTACAGGTGAAGCTGCAGGTCCATGCGATCTGTTAGCCAGGTTCCCAGTAAGTTCATCGTGCTAGTGTACCATTGCTGAAACACAAATGCAGTTTTTTCCAACAAGACACACAAACACAGATACACACACTGACAAATATGTGAATAAGACAGGCAGCTTTAGTATAATTTAAGGTAAAAAAAAAAAAAAAAGATAATGTTTGCAATCTTTAAAACATTTAAAAAGTTATGAACATAAATATTGTCTCTTAGGAGAACATTTCTAGTCAGCTGGCTCAATGAATCAACTTCAGTCACTTTCTGGTTAAAAGATGTGACGCACAAAGACCCACTTGAGCAGAGGCTATAGACCCAAGCTTCAGCTGATGCTTAAACAATTTGGTAGCAAAGTTTTAATCGAGACCAACCCTGAAACAAAAATGTAGTCAAATGTTAAGCAATTTAAGACCTAAGCTTTAGTTCACTTTTAAATAACACCAGACAAAATATTTCACCTAAAATTCTTAAACTACTCTAGACTAAAGCCATACTCGATCAAGTCTTTATTAAATTCAGCAAACTTAAACGACCCTTAGCTTGAACCAAGACAACCTTGAACCAAGGCTTTAGTCAACTTTAAAAGCATCCTGGAGCACGCTTTAGGTGCTCAGGGCGTTTTCACATTAGACCCGATTGATTTGTACTGTACCCAGGACGATTGCTCCCCCCTCCACACTTGGAGGCTAGCCAGTCTTTACATTATTATCATTATACACTTGCGTATTTTCACCCTCTGACACAGGAGTTGGTAGTATACACATAGTTGGTTCACAGGTTTTCCTTAAACATAAAGAGAAGAAAAGAACGGGGAATTCAATCTTTGTGCTATGCCTGATATTATCAATATTTCGGGAAAAAATGTAAAGAGCAACGCTCTTGCGTGCATTCCTACTTTGACAGCTATCGCTGTGTAGGTCAGAGAATGAGATTGACAAACAAAAGAGACAGGCAGCACTGATGCTGTCGCATACACTTCTGATTTCAGGTATGATTGGCTTCCATATCTGATTCGATCCGTGCCCGTGACTCGGGCAGAGTTCCAGAGTACGTAACAATTGTGTTTTCCTTGATCAAGTGTGAAAACACCCTTAGACACTCCTGGATTAAACTCTGAAACAACCCTGGTCTACAGATTCAGCAAGCTTACTTTGGACCAGTGCCTTAAGTGACCAACAACCCTCGACTGAAGCTTCTACTGACTCTTCAACATTACTGGGCCGAAGCTTCAGGCGGGGAGAAGAACACTTCCTTTCAGCGAATTACTAATTGACACCATGCAAGCCCACAATCTGTCTCTGCTGCTCGTGGTCATAGACTGAGAGAGATGCTCAGTCTGCCATCAGCCCATGTTAGCATACACTCATCACTCTCCACTCCTCTTGTTTTACCAGAGGAGAAGCAGGCGCATTGTCCTTACTTAACCCAACTATCTTTTCCTTTATCCTCTCATTTTGTCCCTGAAACTCGCTGAACTCAGGGCGACTATTTAAAAGCAAACGCTCTTGGCTTTTGGGTTGCAGATGTTGGACTGTGGGGAGGATCTGGACTGATTGGTTGTGATGGAGCTGAGTGGTTGATAGGTGTATGGGTGAAATGAGCAAAAAAACATGAGTGTTTTTAGGGGGATCAATCTTGATCCAATGTACTGAATTAGGGCTCGTGGTACTGATGCCTCATTAGACACATTATCTCCCAGGTAGCTATGACAAATGCAAGCATACTTTAGATGATTCGAGGTTTACTTACGAAGCTTGCTTAGCACTTGCATTAGTACCACATGAAATGCCTGACAGGTCCTTCACCTTCTAGATAAGTACTGTATGATCTCATCATTTTCATGTACTTCCTTTACGTGGGGCTCCATAGCTCGGAAGAAGCATTGCCATGGAGAGGTTGAGGAGGATCTGAAGGAGGTTTGGTGGTGTGGTGCTTCGGGGGCTCTGTGGTATCTTCCGTGTGGTGTGTGTGTGTGTGTGTGTGTGTGTGTGTGGGAGTCAGGGCTCGGTGTTAATCTGGGAGTGCTGTGTGCCTGTGAACGCTCGGGCAGCCGGTCCGTGATAGACCCCCACAGAGAGGCCAGGCCTGGACAACTTCACAACTCACACATACTCTCTCTCTCTCTCTCTCTCTCTCTCTCTTCATTTCTCTCTGCCTCTATTACACACTCTGTCTTCCGTTTAATCTGACTGATCTCCATCTTCTGTGTCCTTCACCTGTTCCCAGATACCTTATTTGGGCAACATTTGCTTACAAAAGCACAACATGACAAAGCAATGTGGCCAAATGTGAGCATATCTTGAATATATATATATAAAATACATTGTTAATAACATACACAGACGTACATCATAGGCATGATTCTAAAGTTAAAAATCTTTTAAATAAAATTAAATAAATAAATAAATATTATTATTATAATTGATGGACACTGAGGCGAGCAAGTGCAGAAACCAGGCCTGGTCTGGCTTGCAAAATGAACAGTGCTGGTTGTGGCACTTTGTTCTGCTATGACGAAAGGAACAGAAGTCTCTCTCGGAGGGCATAATGTACCGCGGCACTTTTTGGATATGAAGCAGCGGGAAGCTGGCAGCGTCTGCCAGCCGAAACAAGAGTATCGTGCCTCTGAATACGTAATGAAACGGATATGGAAAAAAAAAAAAACTGTGATCATCTAATGAGTTCCATCTGATATTAGGATTTATGTGTGTGAGTGTGCGTGTGTGTGTGTGTGTTAGGCATTACCAATACGTGCACACACATGAACATCTGCAGGCCCCCCACACCTCTACAAGGGAGTGTTGAATGGTTGTGCGACCTCCTGCCCCCTGCAACACCACACATACACGCACCAGAAAAACACCCAGTTTTCGAGCGAGCCTGCTTTCACACTCCAATCTTTGACATGTTACAGGAAGCCATGGTGCCTAGCAGGGGGCAACAAACAAAATTCAGTGCAAGGCTGCATGCTCCTCCACACCCATCCCATCCCATCCCATCCCATCGTATCCCATCACACGCACACACACACACACACACGCATATGTATGCTACTTTTACTAACCCTACGCACACCTGACTCTAGGCAGTGGGAGTCGGTCAGGATTCAGATCAGGCCTTTGTTTGTGCGACCTGAAAAAAAAAAAATCCCTCTTTTGTAGTAAAAGCAGGAATTTTGTAGAGTGGAGGAGGTGGAGACTCGGTGGGGGGTACAGGGGGATTACAAGCAACCTGTGACTCTGCCTCTTTCTGCCCTTACTGGAGGTAGTGTGTGCTTTTCAATGAGTTAGCGTGTGCATGTGCGAGTATGAGCTTAGAGCGTGTGTCTGAGCGAGAGGCCTGCTCTGTACGGCCAACGCCGCTCGAGAAGCTCTCCCGCTGGGACCCAGCTGTGTCTGCAATTAGCGGGAGGGATGGAATGAAGATTGCCGCTAGCGTTGACGCTAATGCGAAATGACAGGTTGCTGGAAAGCTTGAGAAAGCCTGACTCAGAATTCCTTGTCTCTTTTAACTCCTCGCATTCATGCACACAACCTGTTCGAGAGAGCACCAAGGATCCAAGCTCAAGTCTGTCTGCTTTTCTTGTCCACCATCTTTTTTTCTTTTTTTTCTTTTATTTTGTCACTGAGCTCAGGCTCGGAGCTGAATCAGGCCCCCCGGTGCAGAGGACTCTTTAAAACTGACTACAAGACATTATGCTCTTAGGACAAAGGGACGGGCTAATCCTACCTGCTCGCTGTTCACAGCCACTGTTGGCCTATTATTGTGTGCTTTCTGGCCCCTGAGAGGAGGTCCATTGACGAGGGAACTCAATTACCATGGTAACTCACACCGACGAGCTCACGTCTATCTCTCTCTCTCTCTCTCCCTCTCCCTCTCTCTCGCCACAGTGGGATATCCTGACCCAAAGGAAAACTTTTCACAGCGAACACACGACCCCAAACATGTTCCACTATCGCTCCATTGTGTTAGCACTCAAATTCAGCCTCTCTTCCTCCTCGTTTTTTTTTTCCCTTTCCACATTCTCCATCCCTCCTTCTCTCTCTCTCTCTCTCTCTCTCTCTTTCTGTCCGTAGAAAGAGGTCCCCCTGAAAGGCGGGATTGAAGAAAAAGTTTAAGGCTCAGCAAGCATGTGAGGTTCAAACCGCTTTTGATTGAGCGGCGCGTACAAAGTGGAGTCTTTGCATGCCTCGTTGGAGCCTTAAGTGCAACAAGCCTTCCAATGTTTCTGCTCAGGCCTAGCGCTACGTCTGTGAAGGGCCGCTTAATCTTTTTGACACACAGACGGGCTTAGGAAAGTAAGAAAAAAAACACACACACACACACACAAGACAAACTGTTTAATTTATAAACCCTTTTGATATTTTAACAAGCATTCGAAATAATGTGTCACCACAGTTTTTTTTTTTTTTTTTTTTTTTAGCTTGTTGATCTACAGCTCTGGATGAAAAAAAAAAGGAAGAAAAAAAAAAGCCCCTCTACTATTGGACCTCCAGTGGACTCTGTTCTTATGCACAAGAGCCTGTTCACTAAATGGATAACAGTATGCAAACAGAGCTCTCTTCGCCAAAACATGCTCGGAGAGAGAGAACGAGCTCGTTGGGATGAACTAAACGCTGGGAATTATAGCCCACGTCCGTGTCATTGAGTAAACACACAATGAGCAAAAAAGAGGAGCGAGGGAGAAAAAAGAGGATGGAAAGAAAGAAGCGAAGGAGGAGGAGGGAGGAGGGGGTCTGTGAGTAAGGAGCTGTGAGCAAAAGTGCTCACAAAGGAACGCTTAGAGGCGGATTGAGACGCAGCCGAATGAGGAGCTCAACACTTCTGGGGCTCGGTCTTGAATGGGGTCGGGAGGGGCGAAGAGAGGAGGGGGGGTGTGGGGGGGGTGCGCAAAATGGAATAAGCCAGCGAGCACTTGAGAATCCCGCAGAGCACCTGAATGGGCCGCGGGCGGGCGGGGGGCGGAGGGGGTGAGCCGAAGGTGAATGGCCTGCCTTTTGGGACCAATTTGTCTCTTTTCTCCCTCCGATTCCCCCTGCCTCCGTGCTGACAGATGTACAAAGGCGGACCCGCGCTGAGACTCTCGTATACGCGCACCCGCTAGCAGCTGTCACTCCTGTCAGACGAGTTAATCAAACAAATACCACCATACTTTGGTTTACATCATGGAGAGAGAGAGAGAGAGAGAGAGCGAGAGCGAGAGCAAAGTGGTTGGCTAAATTTCCTGTTTAGAAAACCAGAATGACCCCAATCACGCGATCCCTGACTACAAATATATATATTTCCTTGTCATCCAAAATTAGTTCCTATTTGCACTGTAGCATTAACCCACCAGGTCTACTCTCGACATGCTGAGAGCTGGAAGAAAAAGAAGAAGGAGAAAAAAAGAAAAGAAAAGAATCCAAGCTCCTGCAATTATCAGAAACCTAAGCGGCTTACAGCAGCAGCAGCGCCGCCTCCATTCTGGACGAAGAAAAACCTTTTAACATGTTTGGAACAATAACCATGGGAGTACCTGTTGGTTTTCCACCTCTTTTAGTCTTTAAATTCTTTTTTTTCTTTTTTTTTGTAATATATGTCTCCACCCACTTATGTCCTGGCTGCATTTTGCTAAGCTTCTTAATTTAAAAGGCTAGTCTGCGGTGCAAAACATGAAGCGCAATCAACCTTTATGATAAGATGACTACCGTAATGCCATCAAAGGTTTGAAGAGATTAAATTTTTTGGGCCAAATATACCCTAGTTACTGTATACCTGAGTAAACCTGAGGACAGCTGTTGAATTTGGGTGTTCAACGCAGATTAATTATTTCGATCTGGACTTCACCTTCGAGAGATCGTGACCTCTAGATCGAGTGGTGTGCTTTGGCGAGTTAATGAAAGCGTTCGCTTGGATCAACGAATGAAGTCATGAACGCGACTGCAAAGTGGTACCAGGCGGTGAAATGGTATAGCTAGGCAACAGAACCCGAGAACAAGCAGTAGCGCTATAGACTGGGCAGCTACGTCAGCAAGGTCGTCAGAAACGCTCGGAATCAATCACTGCCGTAATCCCAAGCCCCTAGAAAGGCAGATTAAGGGTATAATTGACCCGTGTAATCCGATGGCATATCTCTGGATGCCTGAGTCGCTGATCTAAGCTCAAGTGCTCTAACACCACACACGCACGCACACACACACACACACACACACACACACACACACACACACACACACACACACACAAAAACACTGGGATTTTTTTAATCAATGATCTCCGAGCTCAGCCCGAATCAGACAGATGAGCGCTCATGTTAATCCCAGTTTCTTCAGCCACTCTTTAAAGGACTAGTAGGAAAGACATTGGGCAAAATAAATGAATTCCCTCACCCCTCTCTATCTGTACAGAAGTACAGGAATATCTGTATAGAAGCAGAGAAACATGATACGGTCTCAGCCATGAGCTTCACGCAACACGAAATGACTGCATGCTGTTTTAAATAACGAATCATTGTTTTTGGATCTTCATCACAGCAGACTGACAAAGTGGATGTGACATGGTTAGAGTCAATAATGAAATATAAATCTTTGTTAATTTGAGAGGTGAAAGACAAAAAAAAAAGAGACAAAAAAAGTATATTTTTATATTGCAGTGGTGCCTCAATGTATGAATTTAATCCGTTCCGGAGGAGCGTTTGGTATTGCAAAACGCATTTTCCCATAGGAAATAATGTAAATGCAGATCATTTGTTCCAATTTTCAACACTATAATCATATTTATTGCATATAAAAACAATCAAAACATTTAGAAACGACATGAAAATTAAGTAAAATATTAAATAAATCGATGTTAACCTTCAACGTCAACCTTCATTTATGATTCCTCTTGGCACTGGCTGCCTTAAAAAACTGAAAACTGAAAGCGCCTCCATTTTCTCCATGCTACCGTCCTTGGGAGCCATGGAGCTGAGTCTTCACTAAATCTTGCACAAAACACAAAAAACCCACAAATAAAAATGTAATCTCACTTCGCATGGCTTTCCAGAGACGCCAACAAGTTTTGAATGGCACCCGGATACCATAATAAATATGTCATATTTAATAACTATGTAATAAAGTATGTTGTAACAGTAACGTTTTCTGAAAGGAGCCTCCAGCATCAGTGCTGATATTTTTAGCTACTGTACAAGAAAGTTTTCAGGACTTTGGACTTCCAAAAAGAGCGAGAAAACCCCACTAGCGAAAAAACTCGTTTCATGGACGTTCACCAACATTAAATGCAACTCCAAAGAGATAATCACAAATACTCGAACTTGGTTACCAGCAACGAACCAACATCATAATCTTTGATGATTTTTCTATAAAAGCACATCTTGTGTCAAGCGTTTTATTTCATTCCTCTCTATGTCTCACACTCATCCTTGTACAGTATAATCAACACATTTAGACATCAAAAGCTGCAACGTTAACGATCCTTAAACTGTTCTGTAACCGTTGTTGTGTTTGACGCACAGCCGTTTCTGAGCCGAATACTATTACAAAATGGCAGAACAGACAGGCACTGAGCGTAATCGTATTGTGTCGTACACGCTGGTGAGAAATCCTCATCCTTGACCCCAATTAACCTCCGCCGAAAACACTCCGTGCCTGCTTCAGGACGGTTTCCCGCCTGGGCTTATCATCCAGTTAGTTCAGATCAGAAACGCCCACGAGGAAAACTTAAAAAAAAAAAAAATCATCAAATTAGAAAGAGAGTTAAGAAACTTTGAGCGTTCAGGGTGAATCGATGAAACGCAACGGTTCTGCGAAAGCATGAAATTACGATGGACGACGGGAAATCAAAACAAATCAAATCATAACAAAACAAAATCACCCCCCCCTTGGGATTATATTATGAGACTGGCTTGTTGTCATGAGCTTTAAATCAAATGGAAGGAACTAGAATTGTTACACATTAATGCATAGCATCAGAGGACCGTTAATAGGCTTATGCACACCGTATATGGAATAAAACACTCCAGGGAGAGCTGTTAGAGGAAAATAATCAACAATGGTGTGGTATGGTGTGGTGTGGTGTGGACATGAAGCAGATCCTTTTTTTCTCAGGTGAAAGCGTGTGCGAACAAACAAGACATATTTCTTTTTTTGGCTACTTCCGTTTAGTATCATGGAACATCTGGAGGACATCTGCATGATGACTTTCCTGTGAACAAACACTTACCAACTCGAGAACAACTGGACTTCGACCTCTGTAAGTGTAATACTGAGAAAATGCTGAAGAATCCCTATATGATCAAAATCAAAATGAATATGATATGAAGACATTGAGAAGAACGGTGGTGAGATGGCAACGCCATATCAAGAAGGTGTGTGCATGCATGGATATTAGTGTGTGTGTGTGTGTGTGTTGTTGTTTAGATTGCTTGGCCTGTTTGTTGCACTCTCTGCTGGTATAGCCACTTCAGCAGGTGGTGAAAGGAGCCAAACGTGTGCCCTGCATACCCATCTGGGGTCAGAGGGGGGGGGGGCCCGGGGAGAGGGGGGCCCGAGGGGGGGGGGGGGGTGTGGGCATGAGATGGGGTGGAGAACTGGAGTGGAGAAGATGGCTGGATGTCTGTGAATGCATGTATGAGGGGAATTCTCCAAGGAGGCGGGTCATGCTAGTAGATGTACACAGGAAGATTAGTCGACTCTGAATCATGCCACTCGAGATAATGTGATAAAAACAACTCAACAGGAAGGATAAGTTCCACTTTGATTCAGGTGGAGAGGAAAGAGAGAGAGAGAGAGAGAGACAGAGAGAGAGAGAGCGAGAGCAAGAGAGAGTGGGGGGGGGGGGGACAAAACAAAACAAAGGAAATGCAATGAGACAGGCACAGCGAGAGGGAAACAAAGAACGGATGGGAATATAAGGAGTGATTTCTCTTTTCTAGTTATTTTTTTCTCCTGTTTTGCACACACACACACACACACACACACACACACACATTGCAACGCATAAGCTTTTTTAGAATGCCGCACAGACTGTTCAGAGTGGAATAAAGAGAAGCAGAACGTTGAGTAAACCTCAGACAGGTTTCAACAGAGAAGGTATAACGCTTCAAAATTAGGGATGCATCGATAATGATCCTGATATTAGACATGAGTCTGATGACATGCTTGTTTAAAAAAAAAAAAAAAAAAACAGAAGCATCTGATGTGATACTGATCCTAGTGTATGATGTCGCAACTAATGAACAGATGACACTTACGGGACCTGATAAACATCGTGAACGTAAAACTCACCACGAAGAGGAGTTCATCGCCAGCAGCAAACGCAGGCTAGGCAAGGAAAAGTGCCAGCTACAGATTCTGTGCAACCGATATGATGATAGATCATCAATATCCTGATAAATTATGGCAGTAAAAATATAATAATGTTTTTATAATAAAAATAATTGTTTTTTTTTATGGAAGCTGATTGGATCTCAAGATTTTGTATTGAATCGATTAAGCGGTAAAATGATGCATTTATTTGCTTATTTAGAACGTCTTATTGTTTTTTTTTTAATCTAAAATCGAAAAGTCTTTGTATTTACTTTAGTTGTACATTCAATCTTAGTAAATATTAGTTTATATCATGTCTGATAGACATACCATATATCACAACATATTGTGAAAATATGAATATTTTGTCGTAGCTCACACCTTGCTAAACGCAAAACTAGCTAATACACTTCATTGAAAATAAACTCACTAAGATAAATCATTTGTTCATTGATGCTCCTGATTGATTAATTATTTATTGATGCATCCCTAATGAAAACACAGCCAACATTCTCTCATCCACAGTAATAAAGAGCTGTCTATATATATTTGCAACGTTAATAAAATCCACACATTTTCGTTTTTTTTTTGTTGTTGTTGTTGTTGTTGTTCGAAGCGCTGACCTCAGATCAGCTCCCCTGCTCTTAACTTTTAAGTAAACACGGCTGCACCCGACAAACCGGTCCACATGCATGACAAAGGATTAGGAGCAGGAGGAACGGCTCTGGTCATCGTTTCAGACGGCGCTCTCGACGCTTTCCCGCCCCTCCGTCCCTCCCTCCTCGTTTACCTCTTTATTTCACTTCCGTTAAGCCTTTAAGACAATAAGCTGCAGGTCTGGAGGGTTTCTCTTTCTCTGTTTCTTTCTCTTTCTCCGTCCCTCACCCCGTCCTTCCTTAACGCAGAGATTTACTCCAGGGCCGGAAAACGAAGGAAGCACCCTTGACCTATTGTTATTCTGTTAGTTTTCTCTTCATTCGCCGGTCAGTTCTTTCCCTTCAGAATATTAAGTCTGTGTATTTGACAAGCGTTGGTCTTTCTAATATCAGGACAAAAATATCCACCACTGGCATAACTGATCTTAAATGATTACAAAACACATTTACACTTTTAACCCGAGTCTAGACAACGAAGCAGTTGTCCTTCTTTAGTCTTGCACTGGAACTCAAACGTCTTTTATCTGTGTGTGTGTCTATACCATTGGAAACATTTCACCTTTTATAAGATGCCCTGGAAATAGTCAGCATAAATGATCAACTCTGTCTGGTGATATGGAAATGAAAAATGCTCGTATTTAACCAAAAAAAAAAAATAATAATAAAAACATTTTTTCCTGCATATGGTTAACTTGGATTTACTTCCCCATTTAGATCCATTCAGACCATTTCATGGCAGCATGTAGACTAACATCATACCATCAAGGTACAATGATCAGAAATACATTAGATCTGTTCTGTGGATTAAGATGATGGGAAGTTTGAATCATTTCAGTGACTCGGTTCTTTGAATCTCGTTCATCAAAATGAACGAATCTTTTCTTGAGTCATTTAGTTTCATTTCGTTCTTTCGATCAGAAATGAAATAAAATGTTACTTTTTCAATAAACAGACCCCCAACACGTCTGCACACGTACATTTTGGCGCCAGTTCTAGTAATAAAAAATATTACAAAGCAGTTAAGGACATATTATGATGAACAGTTCACCTCTCATATCCTCTGGTCCGATTCGTTCGTTCTTTTGTCACGTGACTCTCATAGACGCCAATTACACAGGAAACAGAATTGAGCGGTTCATCTCATGAGTCTTCTGGTCCGAGTCATTCGTTCTTTTAAATCTACTGCGCTGCATAGCGTCTATGGGAGTCACGTGACAAAAGAACGAACGATTCAGACCAGAAGACTCAAAGGTAACGACTCAATTCTGTTTCATGTACATAACCTACGGAGGTTTTGCGATGCTTTGCGCATGTGCGCCCAGTAGAAAATGAACTAATCACTCTGCGAGACTACTCGTTCTTCTGAGTCACGTTAAAGACTCATTCAAAACAAAACAAAAAAAACAGATTGCTCATGAACGACCCATCACTCTAGTGTTTTGGTCAGGTTGCCACTGTTGGACCCTTGAGCAAGGCCCTTAAACTACTAACAAGGAGTTGGGATATGCGAAGAATAAAGAATTTATGTAATTAATAAAGGCTGAAGTTAACTTAAACAGCCTTTCATTTTTGTCTGCTTTATCTGTGAAAAGCAAAAATACATCAGGAGTCTCCGGTGTCTGTGTAGGAAGTCAAAGTCAAAAATCACAAACGCTACGACTAGACCATAGATTTTTTTTTTTAAATTGCTGATATTTCCATATGTGGCAAGGATCAGCAAAGAGAAAAAAAAAAAGAGATAGCATACTCTCCCTCGAGCCTGTCAGTCAAAGCGAGATTAGTTTTCATCGTTAGCCTGCTGTGAGCTGGTGTATGCAGAAGAGGGCTGATAGCGCTTTTCTTTGCGGCTGATGTGTCTCAGCAGAAGTGTGCGTCTGGCTGATGGCTGGGGATTTGTGAGGAAATAGGAATGGTTTCCAGACCATTTTTGCTTCTATTTTATTTTTTACGTTAATAATTTCGTAAAACTCCAGAGCTCCAGTGCAAAGCTAAAGAACCGAACGTCATCCATCAGGCTGAACAACTACACTAATAATACATCTAAAGGTCGCGTCAAATGCGTAAAATCCTGTTGAAGATTTTACCCTACAAGTATTTGCTTTTTTTTTTTTTCCCCCAAAAACACGTCACTCTGAAAGGCGAATGCAGAAAGGAGCCAAGAGCAAAATTATAGCAGCTTGCTTTTTTTTTTTTTTTTTTCCAGAGAGTAGCACACCAAAGAGGAAGGGGTCAAAGACCGAACAGAGCCGTAAGAGCACACAGAGCGAAAGAGAGGGGGGGGGGGGGGGAAGGTGCAGACTCAGTCAAAGGGCAAAGAGACACTTAAAAAGGCAGCTTTAAAGAACAAGGGGGTAAAGAGGAAAAAGAAGAAGAGGAAGACGTAGGTCTCAAAACGTGACCTATCCCTCCTAGCTGGTTGTCATGTCACATTTTACGGGACCTCCTCCTTGCTTTTGTTGTTAGTTTTTTTTTTTTTTTTTTCCTGAGGAGGAGATGAAGCAGCAGTTACTTACATCAAATAATCTTTCTATGTACATCTCCTCATTGACCTTATCCCGCAAGATGTCCTGAGAGTGGCGGACGAACGTCACGTAGGCGTCGGCTACATCCATGCCGGGTTTCTGCAAAACACACACACACACACACACACACACACACACACACACACACACACACACACACACACACACAGAAAGGGTTCGAAATAAACAGATTTAAAATAATATTAACAATACTAGTTGAATTATAACAGGTGTTTGGGTTCAGTTAAATGAGCTGTCATGATCTGTGAAAAAAAATGAACAAAGTAGTATTAGCAATTATGGAGAAGATATGACTGTCGGAGTGCTAAGAGAACCGAGGATAACGCAAGATGGTGAACTCTTTTGTTTGCTTCGTCTGCATGCTAAATGAAAAGTCTACGTTCTGCCAGCGGGCATCAGAAGGTCATCAGAATTGGTAATTGACAGTCGCTGCAAATTGAACTTACTTCACACCTCGGAAGATACTTTCGAGGGTGCAAATGAGCACTCTGTGTGTGTGTATATGTGTGTGTGTGTGTGTGTGTGTGTGTGTGTGTGTGTGTGTGTGTGTGTGTGTGTGTTTTTTCATATGTAATTTTATTTTCTGCATTAAGCAAACAATTACCATGGAAACACAAAGCTCTTTCACCTCGAGGGCACAAAGAGAGAGAGAGAGAGAGAGAGAGAGAGAGAGAGAGAGAGACTGCATTGACGGGAATTGTTTTGTGCCCTGAACGTGTTGGCAGTTAAAGGAAGCAGCGTGATGCGATACTGAATGCAGGATGTAACGAGTCGGACCCCACGGCACACGCTTTTGTTGCACAACACACACATTGCACTGTCTGTTAGCGTGCAAGAGAAAGAGAGAGATAGAGAGAGAGATGAAGAGAGCGAGAGAGAGAGAGAGAGAAAGAGGGCCACATAGCCGGCCACGCCGCTCTCCTCACATGCATATGAATGGCCATTTGGAGGTAAGAGACGGCCATCTGTAGACCTCGCCGCTGCCAACAGACTGTCAGCTCATAATAACGAGCCCGTAATCAGGCAGGAAAGCAAACACGAGCGTTAATAAGGATGAGCTTAATGAACACTGGAGCGATAATCTGTACTGATGTGATGACAGTTAATGGCCGTATTTGGGAAGCATTGGTGTGGGATGAGAAGAGCGGAGAGCTCACTCACAGGTACGTCCACGTATTTTGAGGCGGCTTTGACCTGCAACAGAGAGAGAGAGAGAGAGAGAGAGGAGAGAGAGAGAGAGGATGGTTATGATGGACTGATCCGCTCAAATAGGTTTATGAACATGTAGCAACTGAGCTGATCCTGGATCTGTTCCTCATGTGGTCTTACTGTGCAATCCATACGACTTTTCACAGTTATGTATCTAATTACATCTATACAATAGAACCCTGCTTAAAAACAGTAAGAGTGTAAACTAGTTAATAAATAATAATAAAAAATATTCAAATATAGTGGACAAAAATCAATTGCTTAAATATGCCATGGGAGGAAGCAAGAAATAAGTAGAAGAATGAATTAAACAAAATTCATCCTGTATATTAACAAACATGCAGACGAAAAAAAAACAATGAATTAAAAGGAATGGAATGGAATAAAAAAAATTAAACAAAGTAAGAAAAAAACAAAAACAAATAAGGAGTGGATAGATAGATAGATAGATAGATAGATAGATAGATAGATAGATAGATAGATAGATAGATAGATAGATAGATAGATAGTCAACCAATGAAAAACAAACAAACAAGTAAATAAGAAATGCGAGAAAGAAGCAGGAAAAATAAATAAGGGAAGGGAGGAAGAAATGAATGAATAAACCAATGAATAAAACACCTATCCTGGGAAATAATTTCATGCACGGGTCAGTATCATGTCATAACTTGATAATTTTTTATTAATTTATTATTAAAAAATTTATTACAAATAAATTGTGTAAAATGTGAGAGAAATGCAATTTCTTACAGAAATTACAGAATCTTACAGTAAACGAGAGGAAGGAGGAGAAGAGCGTGCCCTCATCGTAACGGGACAGTTTGGCCAGAACGCTCTCCAGAATCACCACAAACTGCAGAGAGGACGAAACGAGGAACACACAGGAATCACAAGTGATTCAAATAGAACACACTCCACATGAACAGTCAGTAATGATTTTATCTATCTGTATATATCTGTCTGTCTGTCTATCTATCTTTCCATGCTTCTGTCTAGCTATCTACGTATCTGTCTGTCCATCTGTCTGTATGTATATATCTATCTATCTATCTATCTAAGTTCCATTCCGGGAGCATGTTCGTAAGTGGGATTCATTCGTAAGTCGGATTCATTCGTAAGTCCGACACAGAGTCTCACACCTTCATCTCACCTACGCCAAGTCAGCGTGGCTTTTTTCACTGTGATTTTTTTTTGCAGTTTTGGCGTAGTGATTACGTTTCCACGTGAAAAATGAAACCTCACGGAAGGTTGCGGAACGTCGGGCGGTCACTCACCGATGCCTAACATCGCCTCATAAACCACATAGGGGAAACAGGGATGCTATACACCTTCGACACAAATATACAATGTAAAGCATAAAAAACTGAACACGCCAGTTTGGTGTTTTGGTTCTGCGCTATACTCCCACGTTACTGCACCACCAAATCGTGAGGGGAATCCCGGTGACGCAGCGTGGTCAGCTGACCTCGTTTAAAGACGTCGTTCAGGCCCTCCAGTGGCGGCGATGCGAGGGAGGACGTCAGGGAGAGAACAACACTTGAAGGTGTTTACAACGTGCTTGAATTATTTCTCAGAGCTGTACTGTACTGTGAACGTTGAGGATTTTCCGAAATTGGGATTAATCTCCATCAGGACAGCTTTACAGGACAGACATTTTCTATCATCGTGCTCCCGGTCTGATTCATTAAAATCGGTCAGGGTGACTTATTTCTCCCGCACACACACACACACACACACACACACACACACACACACACACACACACACACACACACACATACAATATACCAGACATTTTTTACATTCACTTACACACTGGAAATATTGTATATAATTGTAAATATTAGTATCTGGTGCACTGCACATGTACAATACACATGAGCTACTTCCGTGATTCGTTCACATCTACAGAAATTCGTAATTCAAATGTCCGTAAGTAGGGGACTTCTTGTATCTATCGATTACATTAAATTGTACGCTTGTCCATGATTGTCCTTATATACATCATCCATTTATTTATCTGCCTATATATGCACCTATCTATCTATTCATCTGTATGTATTTCTGTCTATTTATCCATCCATCTTTCTATCTGTACATCTACTTGCATGTATTTGTTTGTCTGCCTGTCTTTCTCTCTAAATTATAGTGATAATAAGGTGTAATGTGTGTAAGACAAATGAAGTTTACAGATGGGGTTTGTTTTGTACCTTCGCCACCAGTAAAGTAATCATCTCCTTCACCGTCTCCTCGATGAGGTGGTCGATTTGCGAGTGATACTGTCGCTGCAGAGAGACATCACCACTGTTATTCATGATAAGGACGCTAAGGCAACTGCACCAGAGTGCATGCGCTACACGGTGAGACATAAGTTCATGCCGTCCCGCCTCGGCTCTCTGGCTGCCCTTAAACGCCGATGGGCCTTGTGGGAGGGTTTCCACCCCGGGACGAACGTGTAAACTATGTCTCTTTGTCTCCACACTCGCTGTGAAGAGGGCTTCTGGGTAATTAATTCAGTTCAGATAATTATTACCTGTCTGGAGACGTGGCGGCGATGCGAGGGCTCTCAGCTCTAACACATGTATATTCAGAAGCAGCTATCACATATGGTAATGGAATCAAAACAATCGTCAGAGTGTCAGAGGAACGGGGAAAACTGCTACCATCGCTAATTATACATTTGGGAGCCGGGAGTGAGAATTCAATTGAATTGTTAGCCACACTTACCCGTTCTCTAACAAACTTTCACAAGAAAGGAAAGACGGAGGAGACACATGTCACGGTGAAAACCCAGAACGTGGCAGAAATCAAAGAAAACCAGGAAGTGAGAACTTTGATTAAACTGAAAGTGATTCTAAATACAGAATATTCATTCCAAAAAGCATAAGAACGTGAATGAAATCATCCGTAACTAAATAAACAATGCAACTGGAAGAAAAATTGAAAAAGACTGATAATAAAAGGAAATATCGATGATTGACGTCTAACTTTGCGCACGACTGATAGTAACAGAAGGAGAGTCCTTAGCGTAAGTAAAGAAAGAACAGAGGAATGGAAATAGAAAGAAGGAAAAATAAGGAAAGCATCAAAAAAAGAACAATTTAAAAATAAAATAAAATAAAAACAGGAGTGATGTGTTCATAAAAGAAGGCAAAATTGGAAAAGGACCGGAGAATAAAATAAAGTAAAAGGAATCATTAAAATAAAGACTGAAGAAAAGTTTGATGAATGAAGGAAGGAAGACAGGAATGAACAAATAGATGTAGGAAGGAAAGAACGGCAGAAAGAAGCAAGAAAAGATGGATTAGTAGAAACAAATGAAGGAAAATGAGGTAAAAAAAAAATGGAAGCCAGAAAAGAAAGTAGGAAGAAAGGAGAAAAGAAAACAGGAAAGAAGGAATGAAGGAAATAAAAAGGAAAAGAATGAAGGAAGTTAGTGAAAGGAGGTAGAGAGCGAAAAAAGGAAGAAGTGCATGAAGATAAATAGAAGAAAGGACTGTGTGTGTGTGTGTGTGTGTGTGTGTGTGTGTGTGTGTGTGTGTGTGTGTGTGTGTGTGTGTGTGTGTGTGTGTGTGTGTGTGTGTGTGTTCGTGTTCTACCTCCTGGCCGACCTCCATGGCACACAGTTTGGCAGCCTGGGCTCTGGCGTCCACCATGACGTTAAACATTGTGCAGATGGACTGAGGGACGCGGAAGTCTGTGGTCCGACTGCTCTTCTGCAGCTTCACTTCGAAAGCCACCCTCGTCCTGAGAGAGAGAGACAGACAGATGGACAGACAGACACAGATAGGCAGTCAGAGAGAAAGGGACAACCAAACAAATTAGAACGAAACAGAGAGAGTGTGTGAGTTCGACTTCGAGCCTACAGCTGCCTACAGAGTCGCCGCACTTCTGACCTTTTCACACACGACTCGATCATGTCGCTGGACATGAGTTTAAGTCTCGTCTCCAGGTGTTTCGCGAACTCCTCCTCGGGCCAGTGCAGGTCCCTGATGAACGTCTGCAGAGCGTCCAGCTTCCAGAACAGGTCCTCAGACGTCCCCGAACCGTTACTACACAACCAGACACACACACGCAGTGAGAGCAGAGCACCACCAGAAGGATAGTGAAGGCATACAAAGGTGAGCATGTGGTTGCCTGGGAAAAAGCTTGTCAGACATAACAGATGAAAATAATTGGTGTTTTTTTTTGTTTGTTTGTTTGTTTGTTTGTTTTACAGTTACAGCATTTGTGACAGCTCAGTTTTAAAAAAACAAAAATATATTTCATGAAAATGATAGAATGGTAGAATGGGAGGAAATAACATCCAGTCTGACTAACGATGCCTCAAACAACCAGGATACCAGACACACACACACACACAGCTATTAATTAATATACACTAGTTACAAATAAAGCCCATGAACCACCATGCCCAAACTCTTGACCTTCCAGAAAGAAAAAAAAAAACACCCAGAGACACCATCGTTTTGTCCCAAGACCAAGCAGGCTGATAACTTTGCACTGAAGGAAGGAGTGTTCATGCATGTTGAGCTTAAAGATGCCGTACATTCCATCTGTCATCTGTTCAACGTTGTCACCTACTTATCCTATTAGTTTAATACATGAACGATAAAATGATCGAACGTATCAGGAATAATAGCGATTCTCTCTCATGCTACAGTAATTCTTGCAGCTAGTTTGTCCAGCTGTTCCAGATGTGATCTCGTAGCAGAAACCCGACTCACAAGTCAGGGCAGACGAGACTAATTCGATCAAGGTTTACATGAGTTAGTCCTTTTATTTGTACTTTTAGACACACGCAGGAGCATACGTAAGGTATGAACGATCTTCAAAAATCAAGAAACTTCATGAATAATAAATTTCTCATGCAAATGACTTCTCTAGCTTTAGAATCGAGTCCTGTTGTGTGATATAGCCTGAATCCTTGAGTCTGATTAGACAGAAAGGTATGCGCTATTTTTGACAGGGTTATATTAAATTGTTGTTACTGATATGTTTGTTTCTATAGTAAAAGCTCACTCACAGTCAAATATATGGCAGAAAGAAACAGAGAATGACAAACAGAGAGAAAAGGAGAGAGAGAGAAAAGGAGGTGATGAGTGAACGAGTGGTCGCATGTCATGGCCGTAATGTTGCACAACTTCAGATCCAACTGCAACACATAAAAAAAATAAATTAAAGATTCTAATCGTTGAAACACTGTGTATAAGCGGAATAACGCATTCTTTATCCATAATCAGTTTTACGAACACTGGGAATCTTACTTGTGCTGAAAAACAGAAAAAATAGAGTGGACTGCTAATTGAACCCTGAAGAACCCCTTTTGCATGTATACAGTGCTACAGAGTGAAACCCAACAAGATCACAACAATCAGGGAATGAAAGTACGCTGTGTGTAAAAGCTTAGAGGAGGAAAGGAAAAGGATCTGGAGTAAAAAAAAAAACGAACTTTTTATGTACTGTATTATAACACACATACAACTGTTTTTTTAAGCATGCTTGGAGCAGGAAATAAAGATAAACATTTAACCATCTCTATAGTACTAAAGTTAAGTTCCCATGCTGTGGCCTTGGAATAAACATTGATATAAAATTTATTTAAGCCACAAATGAATACAGTGTATAAATGTATTTAGGATATAATCTGAATTGAATGATTCTAGTCTTTAAAATCCTCTTCTTTTGAACATTATTTTTATCCCAAGGCCATGTTTGCACGAATAAAAAAAAAACCCTCGTTACACACTCTGCGTCCGATATGGCCGTCATCCAGCTGGGGGTGGAAAAGAGAGGTATTTGCACCGGTGGCAGATTAACTGACACCGGCAGATTTGGAACTTTGGGCATTTGGAGGTTCCCAATTGGAAGGTTGACAATGGGCAGATTACTTGTTAAACTCCTGTGACAAAAGACAAGACAGACAAGAAAGAATGTTGTGGATGAGCAGAAAGGGGAGAAAAAAAATAATAAAGAGGCAGCGTGAAGTGAGATGAAATCGCACAGTGTGACTTTACCAAAAAAACAACAGATCAAACAATTGACGGGAAATGACAAGGACAGTAAGAGAGCACGTTAAGACGAGAAGGAAAAAAAAATGAGCAGGAAGTAGACTTTAAACACGTTTCAAGCAAGCGTGAGGATGTGATCACTGAGAAAGAGCGCTACATCCGAACGAACATGTTACTAAAGTATGGAGTGTGAGATATTAATTCAATCCATCGGTTTTATTGTTTATCACGACCTAAGATGAAAAAGACGGAAGAAATAAAGTATAAACAGAAGCGGGCTTCTTACTTTACAGGTTCCCATGACTCACGCTCGAAGCCTCTGTGTATAGACTGGGCGATGGAGGACTCCATCAGGTCCACGTATCTCACCACTAGAGGCGCGTAGAGATCCTGAAGGTGCTTGTGGAATTTCCCGTTACACAGGTTATCTAGAAAGAAGCAGTGACCACCCTTTAAATAAACAACAGAAAACAAGTGCTAACCCTCTCGCTCTTTCTCTCTCTCACACACACACACACACACACACACACACACACACACACACACACACACACACACACACACACACACACACGCTGTGCGTCTCTTCTTTAACTCAAGGTCGATCATGCACAGTAGGTGCTATGTTTGTTTCCTTCCCCTGAATGCTCTTTTCCAATTAGCCACTTCGGTTGCAGCGGTTGTCCACTTGGCCATGTGTCTGCCAGCGTATGGCCAGGATGCTCTGTTTTAGTCCTCATTAGCAGCTCGAACGCTGCCTTGCTTTAACGCCTGCCATGTAGCACATGAACTAAGCCAAAAGTGCTACAGGCTAATCGCAGTAACCTTAGAAATCCCTAATTTGAGATTGTTTGTATGTACTGAATTGAGATACAACATTTTTTTGTCCTTCCTCTCTTTTTTTCTCTCTTTTTGTTTCATTGCGCAATATGATGAATCCATGTCTCGTTACGATTATGTTTATGCTCTTCCATGAGTTGTTTCAGCACCAGGTAAACGCTCGGACCACAAAAAAAAGATTATAAGCACGGCACACAGCTCTTCAAATCACAAGTAATGTTCACACCTGCACAGCAGTGACTGGGGAGACAAGAGCTGATAAGACAGTGGTTTTAATATAACCAGAGTGCAGATCATTTTTGACTCACCTTAGTAACAGTACTTAAATAATACTTTATGTCATATCGTAACACTTACAGAACATAAGCAGGATATTTTTATTATAAGTGACTTAAGCCTATGCAAAAGTTAAAAAGGCATATCCCAACAAGCATCAGTTGATCTGCCTTCATCAATTGTGACACACACACACACACACTTCTCCTGATGGTTTATAATGTACAGCTCTGGAACAAAATAAGAGACCACGGCAATTTACACAAGAAAGTCATCAAGAGGAAGATGAATGGTCACAAACCACTAAGTAAAGCTGAGCTGTTTTAGCTTCTTTTTTTTTTTTTTGCTAAAAAGAGTGGTATAAAGTTACCCAACAGCAATGTGAAAAACTGTCTGAGAGCATGTCAAAACACAGGAAAGCTGTAATTTGCAAATCAGGGTTATTATTCCACTAAATACTGATTTCTTAATGTTATTTAGCCAAAGCATTAACAGAATTCGTTTACAAATGATTTTCATTTTGTTTTATTTGAGTTATTAAAGCTCTGCAAATACGCCATGATCTTGGGTTATTTTAATGTGTCGTGATGATGTCGTTTGCTTTAAATATACACTTTAAATAACAATAGTTATATTTTGCATTTAGGAGAAATATTGTCAGCAGTTCGCAAAAAAATAAAACAAAACTGTTCATCTGAACAGAAACTGATTATTTTTGCAGTGGTCTCTTATGTTTTCCTAGAGCTGTACATTAACCCAATTTTTGAGGTAAAGCCTTATATGGGTGTTGTATAACTTAAATAGTGCTTATCGTTAATTGGAATTTGTTGTTTTTTTATCCTACATATCCTTTTAGTTATTATTTTTTTTTACTTCTTTTATATTCGATTCATATCACTGCTCGACCCCAGCTTACTTACTTGTTTCGTAAAAACGAACACGGGAAAGAAACAAATCCTTCCCCTTCTTGTTTTCTCGTCGCACTATTTTCTTATTGAGAACACGTTTCCAGACAACAACCTGTCAAGCTGTGCAAAAATGCTGCCGTTATAATTAGCGCACTAGAGTGGATGAAGCGGCCGCGCTCAGCACCACGGACAGCTCCCCGTTCGCTCCAGTTCATTAGTGATGTAAGATGGCCTCCAGGCGTCCGTGCTCTCCTACGCCACGTCCGCCATTAACGTAGGAGCTATTATTAACACTACACATGACAGAGTTAACCAGTCCATTTGGCATTTCATTTTTAATTCGATAGTTTACCACTGGCTCTCATGCATTGCATAAGTATTCACCCCCTAGACCCCCCCACCCCTTTGAAGGTTTCCATTTTGTAGTGTGGAAATGAAACAGATGTAATTGGGATTTTATGGCATGAATGTAAAAAAGAAAGTCCAGAGAGTGGAAAAATAAAGGTAGATTAGTTAAATTGCTTAAAAATAACAAATGGAGACTTTATAAGTATTCACTCCCCTGAGCTTTCCCATTTAGGTGTAGTATGGAACTGTAGTAGACTTAATTAGAAAAAAAACAGGCGTCTGTATTGTTAATGTTACAGTACTGTGCAAAAAGTCTTCATTCAGCTCTCATTTCTTCATGTTTTGCTCACAAAAATTAAGACTTTCTTGGAATTTATTGTAGTTCTTTGGAATAGATCGCCAAGCTTCCTGAAGGACTTTTTAACTTACATTTTTAAAAAAGTTTTTGCTTCTCTTTGTCCGTCCAGTTCCTGTACCTGACCAGTTTTTACAGATCTGAGCAATGTTTTGAAACCTATGACTCAATCAAGCAATAAAAAAACATCGAACTTAATTAATGAAACTGGTGCAGATGATAACAGACGATCAGGCTGGTGATTAGTATAATGCTGATGCTGAATGCTGAGTGTTTGGAAGAGACGAGAGGGGAAATGAGGTTGCTGCTCAAGTTGTTATACAAACAACCAATTTTTTTTTTTCGCATTAAAACATTAGTTCACGTTTATTCAATTTAATCTGCATAATGTAATCTGCATAATCAAAACTTTTGCACAATACTGTAGTTGAATTATTTAAAAAGAATAAATGGAAGATTTGTGATTGCGTAAGAATTCACGCCCCTTTATACCATGCTCTATAACGTTGAAATGTTGGTTCTGGTGTGACCAGTTCCTTTAGAATTCAAATTACTAGTAAAATTGAGATGTATCGAGATCTTGTCCAGTGTCCATTTTAACATAAATTCAGCTGGAATTCCTGAAAGGTTCTAGAGTTTGTTTGAGAATAAACCTAAATAGCAGGACCAAGGAGCTATTCAAATATAATATAAAGCATTACACTGGACGAAGTTACAAAAACTTTGAACATCCCACATGGTTGAGATATTAAATCCATTATTGTCTCTCCTGTCAACGGGTATTGGATAGAAGGACATGAGTTCAATCCCAACCACAAGCTTAAAGAGCCAAACCCTTAATCCTCAACTGCATAGCTGTATCCTGTCTCACATGTACGTCACTTCAGATAAAAGCATCAGCCGAATAAGGTTGATTCAACTAAATCATGATTGAGACTTTTCTACAACTTTGTCCACTGTACCATTCATTCCACCCTAAATAGAAAAAAATAATAATTTCGAACTGACCGGAATATTTAGAGTTCTTACAGTCGAGCCGCAGGTAGTCATTGAGCAGCTGGAAGAGAGGAAAACTGTCCCAGCTGTCTGGAGGTTGGACTTCCAGCGCTGCATCCATGTCCACCGCGTAGAGGGACAGAAACGTCTCTGCATGCTCCACCATGAGGTCAGACCACCATGCGAACGCCTGCGAAGGGTATGACATATGATGGTGTATGTATGATTAGCATGCGTTTTTAGTAAGGAATAAAGCACTTGGCGATATTCTGTTATAAGATAATAATCCTGTAAATATTATTTTCTTATAACAGCATGCTTAAAACATTTTTTTTAAAGGGATCGTTACATGCCATCAGTCTCCAAAGATCTATAAACAGCCTCGATGTCTCACTTTGTTGTGCCATATTTTATTAATCCCTGTAGACCTATGACAGCTTTGACACAGATATAACACAGGCAGTCACAGCTTCAGGCATTAACACACACACACACACACACACACACACAGACATGTCTTCTGTTAGAAGAGACCGAGAGTGAGATCTCAGAAGAGTGAGGGATGCGTAGTCTCCTTTCGAATTAAGTGTCAACGGTTTAAACACACCGTACATGCTTCTCCCAGAGTAAAGGAGACAACAGTGAAATGCTGAGACACTTCTATACACACTTTGCTGATGTCGATGTGTACGTGCATGCACCCAGAGAAGTGCCCTTTGACTCAGAAAGGTTCCCATCATGCAGCAGATTCAGTCTCCAGCTCCAATAATCCAAATAATTATATCTCATTTTGAAAACTAAGACATCTGAATCTAATTGCATGTTGTTCTGGTCAGACGGCATGACCCGAGATCGTTCTGCTGCTGATAAGAACACTCTGCTGTCACGACATGTCTTGCAAAAACAAACAAACAAACAAAAAAAAAACATGTCAGAGAAATGAAGGGTTATGTAAGGGGTCATCTATATGTAAGGCGTTTCTTCTAGAGGCTTTGCAGGAAGGAAAAAAAAATTCAACACCAACAAGAAATGTGGTCTGCTGATTACCTGGTGCATGGAAGTCAATAAATAAGATCGATCGAGAGTTAGTACTGGGACATGGTACATCATGGTGGCGGGCTGCACCAGGTGGGAGCAGAAGATCACGGTAAAATCTGCAGTGTTGATTTCCCTCCTGTACAAGAATATTTTTAAACGTTTCTGTGGCGCTAGGATTGATTACAGGATGAGAATTCAACACTTACAATTTTACTGTCTAAGGGTAGGGCATTGGAAGGCTTGTGCAAGACGACGTCAATGAAAATGAGCTCGGTTTCATTTTCAGGGCTCGTCGGGAGCCGCTTCCGGGCAGCAGAAGCAGCCATCCGTCTGGCACTCGAGCCCACACAAGCAGTTTGGTTAATGCCCCAGAGTACAATATAAAATAATAACTTTTATAAAGAAGAGGATGGGGTCGGGGGGGGGGGGGGGTAAAAGGAGAGGAGGGTGAGTATACAACCCATCGTCCAAGCCTAGGCAAGTATAGTACTGGGCATGCAGAGGAGGAGATGGGTTAAGGAGAGAAGGTCTAGGGGCTCTTCTCAGACCTTTTAACATACCTCTTTACCCTTTCGTACGTGTCCAGGCAACCCCGACAAACAGCGAGAGAACACAGTGAAGGTTACTGATCAGCTCGGTAATTCATCACAAACTAGCAATCATGTTCGGGATTGAAGTGCTTCTTTATCTCCTGCCGCTAAAGGCAGTTCCCAAAAATAATAAGGATTAAAGCTATTAGGGGTGAAACAATATGAAAGCCCATCGCTAGCGATTCGCCTTTTATCATTAATCAGTGTTTAGCCATTTGAGTAATGAGGTGTATTTATTATTACAATTCTTTTTTTATTATTATTATTAAAATAAAGCTTAAGTAACGTGATGTTTTGCCTCATATTGTAGTATGGTAGTATTTTCATTTATGGTATGTTACAGAGGAGAGTTAACAGCAAAAGAAAGATTTTTTGAAAAATTTTAATAATTTTAAAAACGTGAACAAACAAATTAATTGAAAAAATCTAGTTTTTAAAGAACAAATAAAATCTATTTAAAACTGAAAGAAAATAAGGAAATAAGCCAATCAAAAGAAAAACTAAAATACAAAAAGAATATTCACTTAAAGAAATTATATACAGTATACATATAAATTTATTGAAGCAAAAAAAAAAAAAAAAAAAGTCATTATTTGCACTCCTACAGCCGTAGCCTGAATAACTTAGCATGGTACACTTTAAATAAAATAAATAAATAAATATATAAATTTCCGCACTTTGTTATCTGGGAATACTTATACATTTTTAACCAAAGGGTCCATGGAGAACCCTAACAAGTTTTGATTTGGGTTTATTATTATTATTATTATTATTATTATTATTATTATTATTATTTAGGCATATATTATTTAATCGACATACCATCTCACCCCTAAAAGCAAAAAATGGGAGCACAAATTTTTCATGAGTGGAAAAGAGTGAATAAATGATGCTCTTCTGTTGTTTGATTCAAACTTTGATTCAAACATTGACCAAAAGTATCTCATTATTTTTTTCATGCACCCCAAACTCCCCCTAAAAAAATGTTAGGAGAACATGCATTTCCTTCTGGAGCATCGTGTCAGACCTGCAGACTTTCCCAAAAAGAGATGATGATTGCTTATTTATATTTCAGTAAGCATACACTCTCAAGTTTTAATAATAATTTTTAAAAAAAAATAAAAACTAGAATTACAAATAATAATATGATGGCTTAAATCATTGAATCATTGTACATTAAGAGGGAATCATCCAGACTGTGAATGATTCTGAAGGTCCATGACACAGCTCAGCTACCGTTCTGACTGTTACTATATCTTTCAATTTCTATAATTAAATGACAAAAATTTAGTAAATGCTAAAAGTGCGGTGGACCTTCAGGACTTTGGCCTCACTGCAGTTTAACTAGTTTTATAGCATTGATCACAGGCTTTATTATAGTCTTAAAGTAAGCATGCAGCTGTGGGTTATGATACTGAGCGATAAAAAAAAAATCCAACATACCAGACATACACAAATTCAGCGTCTGTTTGGGAAATCAGTTTGCATTCGATGAAAATTAAGCAGTCAAATCAGAAAATCAGTGTAAAGACTATAATTAAAATGTTCAGTGTGTATTGGCTTTCTAGGATCCAGAAACCTTTTCAGAAACTCAGGAAACCAAAGGAATATTTCTACCAAAGAAGCCATGGCGTCGAACTTTCAATGCTAACGTTTATTAATTGGCCAAGTTGCGGAAGAAAACACTTTGCATCGAGTGAATTTATTACATGTATGTGATGGCAACAACATGATGGCAACAACAAAAATGTTCTGAAAAATGTTCTTCACTTTGTTGTTGCATAAGTAGAAAAGTAACCGAGTACAGTTTGGATAACTGGACTGAACTGTAAGGATATTAATCCAATGCATTTTCAGAATATAATGTAAAAGTTACAGCTTTGTGCTTGACTTGTGGCGTTAGCATGAAACCGTAAGCATTCCTGAAAATGTATTTATGCTAACTGTAAATGTGTTGAAATTTTTAATTTTAAAAAAATAAAACAAGTACAAATTTAGCTCAGCATTTCCTAGTACTAATATTAGTACTAGTATTAAACAAGTAAACTTTTTGGAAAACTTTTTCACACAGATGAACATCTTAGGGGAGCATTCGGAAATGTCACGGAAATTTTTGCATATAAAAAAAAAACTTCCAGGGTTTTCTTTTACTTTCAGGTATTTAAATGCATTAATTTTGACGAGATATAATATGCGATAAACTTGTTTAAACTTTATAAATATTTAATCATCGTATAATGTATTGTTTGTATTGTATTGTATTGTATTGTATTGTATGTATTGTTTGTTTGAGGTAAAATATAAGCCAAATACATCTTTAGGTTCAGCTAATACATCCACTTATTACATTACAATACAAAACTTTTCTCCTCAGTACATTTTTTCAAAGATTACTACCTTTTATATTATATTATATTATATTATATAAGCCAGGTTGTGTGCTCGCTAGCTAACATCAGAGACAAGGAATAGAGCTGTTTGTTAGTCATGGCTAATGCTTAGCTAATTGCTTAGCCTATGTGTTTTGGTAGAAAAAATAAGCATTAAATTTTACCTTATGTAAACTTAAGAGTTTCAAATATTAAAATTGTAAAGATTTACTAGACTATTTGTTTAAATAAATAAGTTTATTGAGTAAAAAAAAATTTTTTTAAAAAACACCTTCTGTGCAAACACCGGTGCTAGCTTCTCGCTAATTTGTTTAAACAATCTCTTTCTGTTTGTTCTTAGTTAATTGATCATTTGTAAGTCAGTCTCAGTCCTGCACCTTTTTATAAGGCCAAGTCAAAAATAGAATTTTGCTAATTTTACAATTAAACAAATATAATAATTTCCTTTAGCTTGATAGCAAAAATGTGTCATGACTTTAAGAAGTCCTTGAAGAATTCTCATTCAGGAAAGTTCTCCAGAAACTTCGGAAAATTCCAGAACCCCGTTTTTATAGAATTATCTTCCATTCTACACCAGTTACTGTGCTGTATCGAGTGACATCCTGTGTGTGTGCATAAGTTTGTGCACTCCCCTGACTATAAATAATGTAATTCTGTAGTGTGTGTTAATGACGTGAGACACCGCGCATGTTTTTTGTGAAACTCACCTCTGCGTGATGCTCCTCATTCTGCTGCAGCACCTCGATGACCAGCTCGGCCAGCCGGAGAGTGTCCTCCAGTTTTTTGGCAGGCGTTACTAAACGGCCTACATTCTCTGAGGCACAAGGGCAAAACTGTTAACTGTTAACTGGACACAGGCATAACACACACACACACACACACACACACACACACACACACACACACACACACACACACACGCATACACATAGGAATAAAATCTTCTTTCTGACTACTTAATAATGCTGACTACATCAAATAGGGAAAACAATAGAATTTTTTACAGGTAAGATAAAATAAGCAGTGAGCAATTTATCGTTTAAAATTGCAAAATGCATTAATCCTTTCATGCAGTTTCCTGGCTTAGATATATGACATTGTTAAACTACACAAAAAATTTTCAAAACATATTAGTACAATTGTCTTAGAGTTTTTTTTTGACAAACATTTCAGCATATTTGATCTTTGCTACAAAATGTTAAACTTTTCAAGCATTTATTATTTAGAATTAAAGATGAAATGTTCCTAAATATCGCATGCAATATTACGTTTGAAGTATAATAATGCAAAAAAGGCATAATCTAAATAGTGACTCCAGACCTCAAGGGTCTAGGTGATAAATTTATCACCTAGACTTTTGAGGTATTTTAAAAAGCTGAAAATCTAAACTAATTATCTTTTATTATAGCACTTTATACTTTGCTGTTTTATCAGATTTCTATCCAGTAAGAAGAATGTAAGTGCAATGAATCAAATTAAAGCAAAGGAAAATAAGAAAGTATGTTTACAGTTATCATGCAGAATGCTCAGCACGTGCAGGAAGCCGTACTCGCTAATCTCTTGACTCTCTGTTTCTCTCTAAGAATTCTCTCTAAAGACCTTAGGTATTCATCTTCTTAGGTCTTACTGCTAACATGAAATATGTTCGGGGGAATTGTACGGTTAACATTAATGTCCCCCTGATGAATCTTTTTTAGCAGAATGATTACACATAAGACACAGAAGATCATGGGAACGTTCCATCGAATGAGATCCAACGTCATGGAGATGGTGTTACGAAATATACCGACATTAATGAACACTGAGGTTAATGACAGTTAATATGATAATCAGACCGGGGTATTGACTGAGAAGAGTGAATACAGAAATCTAACTGGGTATACACTCAGCGGCCAGATTAAAAGGAACACCTATACACATGCTCGGTCGTGAACTTATCCGATCAGCCGGTCATGTGTCGGCAGCGAGACGCATAGAGTCATAGTGCAGTTACAGGTCGAGAGTTTGAGCTGATGAAAAGAATTATTACGGGTTATTTCTGATGTCTGATGTCATTCTGATTATTAGTAGATTTTTCTAGGGAAAAAAAATCATCTGGTCTTTTTCCAATCTTGATCTTTGCAGAGTCCTGTTCTTGATTGGCAGAAGTGGAACCCAGTGTGGTCTTCTGATGTTGAAGCTCATCTGCCTTAAGATTTGTGTTGAGATGCTTTTCATCTTAACATGGGTGTAAATAGTTGTTATTTGAGTCGCAAGAGCCTCCTTGTCTGCTTGAACCAGTGTTTGCAGTGTCTAAAGTGTGTTTTAAAGATTTCTAGAATAGTCAAAAAGTCTTTCTGATTACCGACTCAAGCATTATCTGATTGTCTTGACCTGCATCTGCATCGTTTTATGGATCACACTGCTGGATTATGCTAAGTGTTCCTATTCAACTGGCTGGTGAATTTACACATTTATGCATCACGCATCTTAGGGATTGTGTTTCGTGGTCCAGTTGTGCTGGAATTAAATGGAATTAACAGGTTTGCAAAAGCTCCACTTTGGCTAAGAACAATGATATAACTGATGCATCCTCGCTCTTCTCAGCCAATGAGTCTTCATCACAGGATACACGCCACAAACTGCAGACTTTCCAGTTAACCCTTTAACCAACCATCCGACTTTGTAAACAACACTCAGTCAGATTCTAGACTGAACCGGTTCCGGTTTAAAGGGTTAAAACGAAAGAAGCGAAATCCGTAGTACAAAAACACCTTCGGACCCGTAGGGCAGCGGAAATGCCTTGCTGTACCAAGTCAGGTATTTCACACACAACACAGAGGGGGTGACGAAGAAGCAGATTTCTTGCCGATCTACTTCTTGCATGAAGTGACATGAATATGAACGATTAATAAAATGACCCGATTTGCAGATCACGCAAAGGCATCTTGCATCTTTTTTTCTTTGTGAGGAATGCACAGGAGATATGATTTAATTCTACACGTTTGATGTAGAATTAATTTGTTACAGCCTGGGGATATTAAGTATATAATACAGTGCTGTGAAACAAGTATTCACCCCCCCCCCCCCCCACCCCCTCAACTGCTTGGCTTTGCAGGATTTTTGCTTTTTGGAAAACCAAGTGGGCGGAGCAATACTGTTTTTCTTTTTTCTGTTCTTTACAGTACTGTATCATTACTGTCTAGTAGAGTCTAAGATATGCTGTCATGGCAGGGCTGTACATGTTCAAGTTACAATGATGAAGCAGTAGTAATCATGGCTCAAGTCATTCCCTCTCTGATTTCATTCTAACTGGAAACATGTATGGATGGCGAACTAGCGGAGGTTAGCATAACGCCGTCGCAGCATTGCTGTGGCTTTTTCAGGCAGCGCTCGAGCAACGCTGTGAGGTGGTTATGTCCGAGTCTGGACAGGGAATGGCTCTTTTTTTTTTTTTTTTGAGTAATTAGTCAAACAAAAGGGTTCACCTGGATCCTTCACCTGATCCTTCTGAGATTTCTCAACTAGAGAACAAAGAGAGAAGGAGGGGAGGAGGAAAAGGGTAGGAAAAGGAGAAGAACAGGAAGAAAGGTCAGCTGCCGTATCCATGTTCTGAGGCTAAAGTCGGAGGATAAGAAAGACAGACAGCGAGAAAGAGGACAGACCGAATGACAGAGAAAGAGCAGAAAATCGCCTGCAGACAACACTTGACCCGTGGTGCTTTTCAGAGGTGAGAATACAGAAAAGACATTGTGACACTTAAAGACATTAGTGTATCGATGTGAGACAGACAGTGATACCAAACGGTAGACAGTGAACACATAAAGAATAAACGCAACCAGTAGTAGTCATGGTTTAAACAGACAGACAGACAGACAGACAGACAGACAGACAGACCCAACGTACAGTCATTAAATTTATATAAAAAACCTCCTAGTTCTCCTAGTTCAGTTCCCTGAGTGAACCAGTATGCAGGTTTCGTTCAGTACCTGACCTCTGTCGAAAAAGCTTGTGACATGGCTGTGGTGCGAAAGAAGGAAGTCAAACAGAAGCAAAAGTAAAAATGCATTCGAATCGCAACAGACAAGAAACGCACGAGTCAGCAAGAGGAACCAAAAAAAAAAAAAGAAAAAAGAAACGGAAAGAAAAGCCAACAGATATAGCGTCAGAAGATCCAAACAAACATGGGAGGCTGATGGAGCTGGACAGACTGACTGGCTGAATGTTTGATGCTCGACTCAGCCAGACAAGCAGACTTTTCCTTTGTTGTTGTTGTTTTTTTGTTTTTGTTTTTTTTTTTGTTAGGAAAAAAAAAGGCAAGCAAAAAGAGTGACAGGATGTTATTGGTCAGAGGGCCGGAGTGTGGAAAAGCCAGGTGAGGTGCTGACAGTGATGAGGAAAGGCGCGAGAAAAGGCATGGACTGGTGGTGGATGAGGGCAGGTACTCACGAATGGTTAAATCCATCACTTGTGACGCCAAGCAGTAGACAGGATGCTCATACATTTCTCTCTTTTTCCCTACAAAAGAGGACCGAGCATGCAAGAGCAGGGGTCAGAGGAAAGACAGACAGAGAGAGAGAGAGAGACAGAGACAGAGAGAGAGGAATTTTCCATGCATGTGTGGTAGAGGTTCTGGGGGATTTCGTCTGGAGGTTTCGTCTGGGTAAAAACTGGGATCTTTTAATTTGATGCTGGTTTAGAGGAACACTTTAACCTCCATAGAATGCTAAATACCATCCAGAAGGTAGCAGCAGGTGTTTTGCAACAACAGTCATTGTTGAGGTAACTTGAGGTAGCATATTTCATAGTTGACAGAACTGCTTTGGGAATGTAAAGCTGATTATTATGAGGATAAAATCTAAGGGATATGAGAGCATCCAAGGTTCTTCAGCGTCAGCATTTTTTTTTAAACAAAGTTTCTGGATACGTAGATCCTTTTTAAGAATGCTTCCTAGGAACCCTTGAGGAACCAATGTTTCAAAGTATAGATGACTACAAATGTAAAATTTCCACCCATAGCAAGCGGAAATTGCTTTGTAGTTTTGGCATGATGTCCTGTCTTCGAGATCTTTGGGAATTTGTAGCTGATTATAATGATGATAAAATCTAAAGGAGTGAAATTCGAAACCTTCTATTCGTTTGGTGCTTGCACATGGAAATCAGCACAATCATCTGAGCATTGTGATCACAAAAAAAGCGTGCTTCAACTTAAAACCCATGGGATGTACGATTCACTCCATGCACTTAGGTAGATTCAGAGTCTAATTGGTTTTTGTCATTGTGACTGAACTGTGCTAGTGAGTTGTTCGCAACGGGACCAAGACCAACCCGCTGAAACGCTCTTGCACCAGTTGTTTTTGATTGCCGTTTTCTACCTGCCTAAGAAATCAATACGAGAGCATCAAGGGTTCTTGGCTTCAGTGGTTTTGGACAAAAGTTTCTACATTCATGAATCCTCTTTAAGAATCCTTCATAGGAACCCTTGAGAAACCAATGTTTAAAAGTATAGATGCCTTAAAATGGAGAATTTCTACCCATAGCAAGCAAAACATTTGGTGTGTTCAAATGGTGGAGACGGATTTGTAGTTCCGGCATAACGTCCATTGTTGGAGAGCAGTGCAGCTAAGCAGCTGGGTAAGATGTATGCTTATTAAGCATAAGCAATTTAGCAAAAGTGTTCCTGAGGGGTTCGTAAAAGCAAAATAAGATCAATTCATTGAGAATATCCACATTTTCCTAAATTTATTTATCGGACAGTATTTCATATGTCTACCATTACATTGACTGCTCACTTTGGCCAACTTGGGTGCACTCTTCCATTTCCCAAATTTCATCAAATTTGTCACAATTTGCAATGGATGGACTCCATACGCTGCTTGCGTTTCTACCAGACATTAAGGCCACATAGGTTTTAACAGTGTTTTACCAGTAGTGTGTAGCTGGGTTTAACCACTACCTCATACCACAGACGAGTGCCATCATGAACATTGCTGTAAAGCTACAGTATAGTAGAGACTGTGGTAGACTAAAGTTAGTTCATGGTAGTCTAGTTAGTTGTTATGACTATGAACAATAACTTGAGGAGCGCTCGAGATATATTACGATTTTTCTAAAGAAGGAGTCTGAAACCAGCAGCAAAGCCAGAGGGAAACTCTCAAAGGGAAAGGAAGAATTAAGGCAGACGGGGGGGGGGGGGGGGG
>JAAGKR010000469.1:40000-57042 GCA_011419295.1 Clarias macrocephalus | reverse complement strand
GGGGTGGAGATAGATAGACGAACTCTGGAAACCCAGGTGTTAGCTAGAGGAGGAAAACAACAACAGTTTTTTTTGTTTGTTTGTTTAGTTTTTTGGTTTTTTTTTATTTTTTATAAAGACATCTTTTTCGATCCCTGGAAGCTGGTAGAGGAAAGAGGTGAAAAGCCCGACAGAAGACAGCGAGGAGGATTTCAGAGAGGAAGGGATTGAATGCATTTTTACTTACAGTACAGCTTGGATATAATTTAAGCATCACCGCAACAAACACAACAGGTGCAGAGTAAGAAAGAATCACTTAGCACAGTTTTAACATCAAAGACATCCTGGAAACCTTTTCACTCAATCCTTTCTGCGGGATTCCTTCATATCCGCGTCAACACCAAAATGTTTGTGTACACCTGAATCAATGTACGTTTCCTTAAAATTTGAAAAGTCCAGGAATAAGAGAGAGTGATAAAGTTTATTGTTGGAAAAAAAGCTATAAAACACATTAATTAATAAGGAAAAATATCTTAAATACTGTCAACTTTTTCTAGTATTTCCTGGTTTCTAGTTATAAGTTTAAAATAAACCATCAATATAAAATTATTTAACCTATTATTATTTGTACATTTTTTTGAATCGCAAGCTTGAAATAATCTGAACATTCAGATTGCACATGTTGGTGGAGTAAACTCTTTCCTCACAAGCCATGCATTCGCACCATCACTCGAACCCAACTCTCAAATCCTGTTTGAAAAGCCCCTTTGTCGCGTTTGTCGGTCTCCCACTGTGTGGTTTGTCTTCGGTGCTGGTTCCTCCTCCTTCAAACGTCTTCGGTCATCTGTATACATGGCTGGCTGCATGGCTCGTGATGGAGACATGGCTTGTCGAGAGGAAGAGTTACTCCACTAACATATGCAAACATGCAAAGGTTCCCAGTTTTGCGTTACTTCTGGTACGGCCCTCGTGCTACAATTATTACTACGAGACTATTTTAATCCTGCAATTCAGAAAAATGTCCCAAAAAAAAAGGTTGAATATTTTTCTATTGATGGTTTATTTTAATCTTACTGTATAACAGAAAATACTAGAAAAAGATGATAATATTTACAATATTTCTACTTGTAGTGGCATTTCTAGAAAAAAAAAAAAGCAAAAATCATCTGCCAATAGAATTTGAGAACTTAAAACTATTACTGTATATTTTCTTTTGTTAAAACCTTATAATAAGAAATATTAGATCAGCATGAACATATTCAAGATGCTTTTGATGTCATTCTGTCGTCGTACTGCATGTTGTGCGGTTGGATTTGTCTTGTAAATGATTACATTTATGCCTGGAAACGTCCTAGAATCAAAAACCAGCCTCATCTCATGCCGTGTACTTCATCAGATTGTGTATGATTTACATTTACAATTTTTTGGTCCATAATCATCCACTAAAGTGTAGAAATATTTTTGCCAAGTTTAAACAGATTCTGAAAATCAGAATAAAGAATAATGCAAATACGTATATGTCAAGATGGCAAGTATTTACAAATCTTGTCAGTTTGATTGGACAGCCCAGTGGTCACATGATCACCCTGCCCAGAAACATGCCTAATTCCTGAACCCATCGTAAAACTAAATAACAGTGACAATTCTATTCAAGTGATATTCCACTATATAATAGTCACTGCACAATGATGTGTATTTTCTTACCTTCCACTTTGGCGTACTCGGATAAACGCTGGTAGTTAACCAGCGCCGCCTGCTCCAGACACTTCCTGATCACGGCCTTCACCTCGTCCTGCGGCACCGGAGTCACGATGTCCTTCATCAACACCTGGCAACCCAGACCGACGCGTCCAGAAACAGAAAAGAGAACATTTTAAAAGTTTACTTTGTTATTCATGCCACGGTTTCTTTGCCCCCAGTCAGAACGTGGACTTTTACAGTAAGTAAATGTGAGTGGATACTGATGATGAGCTCGGAGAGAAACGTATTGACTGATGAATTATGCATGTTGCGAAGATGACGCACCCTTTCCAGCAGAGAGAGCGTCGCCTTCAGAGCTCCCTCTGGCCGTCCAAATGGAAAACAGTACCTGGAGGATGTGAGCGAGAGAGAAAAGGAATTGACAGGATTTAAAGCAAACACACAAATAATAAATAAATTAATTAATTAATTAATTAACCACCATTAATACGACACATACTATATTATTAACATCACTTTACGGTTAATAATTAATAAGTAGTAGTGATGACAGTAGTAAGTAGTTTATGTACTATGAAATTACACACAGCTGAAAATCAGTCGTGAAAATGAAAATGTATAATAAATAAATAAATAGCCACCATTAGTACTACTCATAATAATAATCACTTTAAAGTTAATAATTAGTTTGTGGTCGTAGTAATAAGAGCTCCATATACTGTAGTTTTTGTATAAACACATTTTAATTTTAATTCATATTTACTTTTACATTAAAACGACACACAAATGCAAATAAACTATAAAAAATAAAATATAGAAAAAAGCATCTACAACCTAGAAATATATTTATTTAAAAAATCCATCATAAATAGTATTTATAAATCAAATGCAAGCCAAAAAGATTTCTAAAAGATACAACTCATGTGATTACTCGAATTGTATCTTGTATTTAATTATTTCTTTTAAAAGGTTTATTATTAATTATCTTTTAAAGGTTTATTATTAATGAATATTTGAAAGAATTTTTCTGCTGACAGATTTCGTCCCAGTCGTCTACCTGAAGTGTGTGATCTGGTTTTCGAGCAGCACTCGCAGTCGTTCTTTAATCTCCTCGAAGCGTTCGCGTTCCTCCACCGTGACAGTGCCGATTCCGTCAGGCCTGAGGCGACACGTGCGCACACACACACACACACACACACACACAGACAGGCAGAGAGACAAACACGAGTTAGCACTGCCACTCTGCTGGCTGAGGTTATATCTACATGAGGTCATGTGTAGGGTCACATGAAGAGTAAGCACACACACACACACACACACACACACACACACACACACACACACACATAAACACACACACAAGCACGCACACAAGCACGCACACTGGTGACAATATTATACTGAATTTCCATGTCAGCATTTTGTATGTGTGTGTGTAAGAAACCTGCATGTTGCAGCATACAGATATATGTATGTATGTGTGTCTGTGTGTTTATTGAGCTCTGGCTTTAGTGAAACGGCTGAGAAGATGCTAGTAAAGTTTTAAATCAGGCCCCCATGCTGCAAACGAGGCAGAGAATTCCTAACGCTGTGGAACGAACGATGCTAAGAAGGAGCCGCGACTACGCCGCACCAGAATTAGTATCTTGATGCACTAAATATGTGCAAAATGGAGCAAAGTAGGAGATTCTGGATCTCGTCATGCTTCCACCGTGCCGGCGTGATGCCACCGATGATCTAAGTGCATCACTCATGGCTGAGACATGCCGGCCTGAGAGCTTTCTGTGTCACACACTCGTCCGCATGCTGTTTGCAAATCGAGGTGTTTCGGTCATGAACAGTAACCATTCCATCCTCACCAGAAAAAAAAACAACAACAAAAAAAAAAAACACCACCACCGAACACACACACACACATGCAGAGCTGGACCCCCTGGATGGTGCGACACCCGTGACCCCCCCCCCCTCCCCCACCCTCCTGTAACCACTCTTTCTTGACGAGTGATAAGAAGCGTGTCACGTCTCCTGCTCTTCACGACGGCCCACGCCTCCCCAGTCTCTCACACACACACACACACACACACTGGTTACATCCCAGTGCTGTCATGAACCATAGACAAGAGTTTTTTGCACACAAAGCATGTGTATGTCCAGGTGTCACACTCCTCCCTGACTACTGATGTGTTCATATAAATGTGTGTGTGTGTGTGTGTGTGTGTTTAACAATGAAATTAGAAAGCATCCAAAAACAAGTAAAATCTCTTTCTTTTTCTTTTTTTTTTAAAATAAATAATAAATAATTAATAAAATAAATGAAAAAAAAACAAGCAAATTAATGAATCCATTTCACACTAATTAACCTTTTCCCCCCTCTGCTCGAGAACAGGCTGCGCTACCGTTCTCATAACCCTACATGCCATCATGCATATTCAAAAAACGAGATGCAAATGAGACCCCGTGTAACAGTTATTAAAAATGGTAATCCAGATATGCTAATGAGGTCGTAGTGTCATATCCTGAGATACACACACACACACACACACACACACACACTGTTGCCATCTGTAGTGTGTGGATGTGGATGTCTTATATGTGTTTTTTATTTATTATTGTTATTATTATTATTATTATTATTATTATTATTAATATCTTGGTGATCCACATGTACACCACCACGAGAGGTTAAAGGTCAGGACTGTCTCGAAGTTAAAAAGGGGGGAAAAAGTATCCGAGAGGGACGGACAGCAGAGGACGCAGACGGGAGGACAGGTCACTAACACCACCGTGCCTGGAGGTCAGGACTGACAGGGTGACACGTCGTCTTTCTTTCTTTCTTTCTTTCTTTCTCTGGCTCTGACTCGGAGCTATATGTGTCGTCTTGTCTGAGGAGATCACAACGGGACGCGCAGACAGCAGACAGCAGACAGCAGACAGCCCGCTCCGACTCCATCCAGGTCCGTCGGACGTGTCGTCTCCCTCATGAGCATGACTGACAATCCTAACCCTTCCTACTGTACCATCCATTTGTGATGAATATAAGGAGTATTTATACTGTATATACGGTGTGTGTGTTTTTTTTTTCTGTTCCCTTTGGGGTTAAACGAAGGGTTGAATGGTTGAAGGGAGCACAGTCAGTGTGTTACGTGTTACAGGATGTTCAGTCTCACCTTCTGCGCACGGACGTCACCTGGGACTTCGAGTCCCGCTTTCTCATCAGCGCGACGAGTCCGAGCTCTTTTTTAGATGGGGCTGGGGGAGCCGGGTGAAGGGGTGCAAGCGGATCGGAATCACACACTCTCTGACTTTATTCAACATGCACACATGCGCACAAGCATTTAGGACGGGTGTGACAGCATGAGGTCAGGTGGGAAATAAAAAGACAAAAAGACGTAAGAACAAAACGAACAAAACGAAAGAAAGTAGAATGTACAGTAATAAGAGGGTAAATATTTATATTTGTGGATCTGGCGACGGTGAAGAGAAGAGTTATTTGAGCAAATAAAGAGTCATTTGCTTTACTCTCAAAATGTTATTGATGACTATAACCTGTGTGTTTTTTCATGCAGAAATGGCTTTCAGCACCACACACACACCTGCACTAACGTCCCGAGCCACTGATGCTGATTATGAACAAGACCTGACGTCCAGGAAACACAACAGCAAGAATGGAACCAGGACCTCCGGTGATGAAAAGCACCGTCTTTAACCACCACGCCAAGAACGAGGAACAGGAAGCCCAAGAACGTTGCGCCTTCCCTCAGATCTTTAGGTGCAACTTGGGTTCCTCGGCCGTCATCAGTGCGGGTGGTGCTGTACGTCAGCGAGGCTGTGCCGTCGGCTATGCATCGCACCTTGACAGTTCGAGTTTGTTTCAGCTGTCATGTTATCAAGCAAAATATTGACAAAAAGAAAAATTCCAGTCTCTCCACCATCGTTGGCGGCTCAGCGGGCGGAAAAGATCGGAAGAAGCCCGACTGTCCGGCGCGGCGGTTAGGGAAGGAGGAAGGTCTGTGAACATGAACACTCATGGCTCAAGGCAATGATGATGAGGATGAGCGCTTTTTTAACTGAGCCTTGAATTACAGTCAGTTTATGAGTTTTTGAAACAACATGTTTGGTGACATATTTACTAATACAATTACTAATCAAAATAATTCTATACTAAAAAATGTATACTTGACAGATGTCGTGATGTGTGTATTATTTTTTTAGGTAACACACTGTTCCCACATCACCTACTGTACACAGAGCACACACACACACACACACATTCACATCTAAATAACAATGTATAATTATTATCATATGTCCCTAATTAATCAGTTAATGGAGCCTTGAAGAGTCTGGGTAAAACCCCATAACCTGCTGACATGTCCTGTATGAAGGTGAGTAGGAAGGTGTTGGAGGTGAATGTGTGGTGTTTGTTAGCATTGCTTACCTTAATAACTGCTTTGGCTCATAAAGACTCCTCGGGTTTATAGTTCTAAAATTCACATCAGATTGATGCCTGAAATCGACCCTAATCCTGATTCTCTTACCCCGCTGAAATCTGACCCAATCCCCTTCTGATGCAACTGGGGTAAAGAACAGAGATGTGAAAAGCTCTATAAAAACAACCTCAAGTATGAGCTCCTGTAGCTAACGTGGGTGTGTGTTGTAAGCAGACATACAGCTGGCTGGACCTGCTTTTGTCTAGGTCAAGGTCAAGAACACAAAGTGAAAAGCTCTATAAAAGATGTAGCTTATGTGGCTCAGCTTTACCTTAGACTGAGCAGGTTGCTGGTTCAAGCCCCTACCAGTGCTGATGTTTTTCATTTATATTTGGGGCAGGGTCAATAAACAAAGTGAAAAGCTCATTAAGAGAGTGTAAGATTGTATGATTGTATATGGATGGGCATCAACACTGATCAGAAAGGTTGCTGTATCAAACCCCTCCAGCCCTGGATTATCATTATGTCATGGTTAAGAACTCAAAGTGAAAAGATACATAATATAAATAATTATTTATATACAGTATATGGTTGAGATGAGCCGCAGCCTTCGCTCAAGGTTAAGGACAGTGAAAAACACTATAAATGTGACCGTATGTATGAGAACATATAGCACGTGTGGATGTGTGTTGTCAGGTTTGAACCTCAGCAAGGACTAATGTACGTTTCAAGTGCAAAGCTCTATAATGTAAAACAAGCTCAAGTATGAGGTCCTGTGGCTCAGGTGTATGAGAGTTTGCCTCCAGTTGGTGAGGTTGCTGGTTCAAATCCCCAGCCGCCACGCCTTTAGCATTATGTGCTCTCCAATCTCATTTCCGCTTAATCCTGTATTCAGGGTCACGGGGGGGCCTGGAGCCTATCCCAGGAGACTTAGGGCGCAAGGCGGGGTACAGCCTGGACAGGGTGCCCATTCATCGCAGAGCGCACACACACACTCACACACTCACTCATTCACACACTACGGCCAATTTGGGAACGCCAATGAACCTAACCTGCATGTCTTTGGACTGTGGGAGGAAACCCGGAGGAAACCCACCAAGCACGGGGAGAACATGCAAACTCCATGCATACAGAGACGGCAATCGAACCTGGCCGGGAATCGAACCCGGTCCCGGACCAATCTTACTACATCAATTAAGTTGTGCAAACATCTCAAGGATGATCAGGGGAAAAACACCTGCACCTGAGCTCAATTTTGGGATTTTGAGATTTCAAACAACACTCCTTTCACCTTTCACGTTGTCACTATGGGGAACTGTTTAGGGAAATAACTAATCGAATCCATTTTGGAATGAGGCTGTAACATAACAAAATGTGGAAAAACGTGAATCGCTGTAAACATCCAACACTTATCCTGTAACCACGCAGCACCATACCATTCGATCGTCTGTGTCCCCACCCCACCTCTCCTCTCCATTCCTCTCGTCCTTCCACAACTCACAGTAGAGACCAGCTGGATTTGAACCACTAACCTTATGGGCAAGGCTTTTAATACTACTACACTACCGAGTCCCATATAAAACTGCTGGACTTAAAATATGGTATATATGTTTAATATACAGTATATAGTGTTGTAATACCTGAAACAGAGCAAAATGGAATAACTTGTCATTACGATGCTGTAATGTATAAAATTGAACCAGAAACCTTCGGGGCGAGAAGCGAGCACATTCCCACAGAGCCAGAGGTTCACACAGCGACCCTTAACAGCCTTCATTTGACCTGATGTGTGACTGCTCACTGTCCGCTCTAGTGGATGTGTGAATGTGTGTTTCAGCGTGACGATTATTATCTCACAGGTACCAGGGGCTCAGCGGTCTCAGCTCGAGGGCCTTCAGGGTTTCTGAGGAACAGAGGATAATTCTGACCTCCTGAAGCTTGATTTAAAAAAAAGTGGAGCTACAATACACTCTGTGTATTTTTTCAGACTTGAACATCCAGCCAAAATATGATTATTGGGCGTTGGTGAGAAGGGTGCGGGGCTCCCAGGGGTTTCATTTAACAAATCCACAATTTATCCTGGAGAAAAACAAAGGTGTGATAAATAAGGGGGACCTGCAGTACCTGTTGCCGTGCACGTGTGACGCGCAAAACGCGAAGCTGTAGTGAAGCAGCGTGGGGTCGATCATCGCTCCGTTCTCAGCTCTCTCTAACAAGTCACTCAGGTAGCACAGGTGTCTGTGGCAGCCCCGTACGCCGTTTCTGGCGCAGTACTCATCCAGGACGAACACCTGACCGGGACTGAACCACCCCTGCAGGGAAGGACAGAGTGGACAAGTCAGACATCTCAATCACCTCCTGACGTAAAATGTAAAAGTTTTTTTTTTTTGTTAAATCACTGAATCGAGTAGAAAGGAGTCATGATGTGTTTGAATCGGGTTCACGCACCAGGCAGGAGTAGGAGTCGTTTAGTCTGTGGTCCAGCGTGAGGCGCTGCACCATCTCGAACAGCGAGGAATGATCGAAGTTGCAGGGGTTCGCTGAGATGAACTCGTCCATCCCGTGTTTCTGCGCGCGGTCTGCGTCTGTGTGTGTGTGTGTGTGTGTGTGTGTGTGTGTGGAGAAATGATCAGAGATCAGAGATCAGATTTATTAATTAATTCTTAAACATGCTTCAAAATTTTGTCTTAAAAGAATACATTATTTAACTTTCCTTTTTTCAATGAAAAAAAAAAGTGAATAATTGAATAGAATAAAATCAAACCATCTCAGTACACTTTTCTCATTTAAATGAAAAGAATTCATAATCATTTATAAATACTGTACATCAACAATAAAGTAAAATCTTAAAGCATTTTATAAGTTCTCTCATTTACACAACTATATTCACATTATTATTAATTCTTTTTCTTTTTTTTTTCTTTTATCAGGCTGTTAGAAAGAAAATCATTCAGATCATCTCCTGAATCAAATAAATCATTTTCAAAACAATTCTTAATCATTTCTCTATAATTATTCTATTAAAAACTATTATGTCTATAGTGATCGTCTTTATATAATAATTAAAAAAATATATAAAAATAATTTAAATACTAAACCGGTTAATGTTTCTTGCTTAATTTATAAAAATAATAATAATAATAATTCTATATCATTTGTTACAGTCATTTAAAACAAAATACAAAATTATGATTGATCTTAATTGACCCGTTAAATGGTTAGCTAGTTAGCGCGTATAACAACGTAACCTTTACTTACGATCGTCATGACATATATACAACTGACGCACATATTAAATACTGTTAAACATTCATCTTAAATCATACCACTCAAGTCATGTGTCCATTGAGGTGCTGTGATGTTTTTCAGCCTGACTGTGTTTAAGACAACTGTGTAGCTTTGGTCAGTCAGAGCCGCGTACAGTAATAGTGGCGACTTGATAAAGGTCCAGAGATTCTCTCTATAATCCTGCTCTTATACAGAACCGACGCTAGTCAACTCATTTCTCAATCCGGCTGCTCCAAATAATCCTCAACCCCCTGAAACGGCTTTTACTGGGCGCTCCTCGTCCCCACAGCGTCGTCCATCTCCATTCAGCAGATCGCCCACAGGCCCTGGACCCCCCCGGGGTCGGTCTAATTAAAGCAACCCCGTGCCACTAACCTGTTATAGGGAGAAGAGGACCAGCCCAATACGCCTCTCTTACCACACACACACACACACACACACACACACACACACACACACACACACACACACACACACACACACACACACACACTTCCCTTATCCCCCTGTCCATGCAGCTATTGTCCATTAAGGAGACTACATAAATCCAACAACACATTTTCACTTTCCTCCCTGGTTAGTGGGCTTAGGCATTACATCAGGGCCTGGGCAAACAAGCAGAGCCCGGTGGCTTAATCCAGTCCGCTCGGGGGGCTTTTCTCATTCTAATGCACCATTTCAGACGGGGCTTAAAGCCTATACTGCAGGCCGGTGCCCATTCAGCATCAGCGGCCTACCGAGTGTCTGCGCTTTGCATCTGAATGCAGGAACAAGGCTTAACCCTCACCTGTATTTAAGGGTTACCCGCCTGCCACATACCGTTTATTTATTTCCTGAGTGCACAAACTTCTCCTTCAGCGGGCCGAGCGCGTCAGAGGGCTGTCTCAGCTATAAGATTTCATCATTTAGTTACGCGTTCACACACCAAACTGTTAAAGAGATTTTATTAACAGGAATATCAAGCATACTTGATTTAACCAGGTTAAATTCTGTTAATAATAAATTTAAATATAAATTAATATATACGTATAAATACTTATTGAAGTCCAGCAAGGAGAAAAAAATACATATTTTAAAATCTGTACCTAATTTAAGCCACTTTGATTTAAATGTGATTTTTTTTTATATTTCACTTATCTACTTATATAGGTATAGAGGTATATAAATGAAATATAAAAAAAGAAAAGAAAAGAAAAAAAGAAAAGAAAAAATATACAAAAAAACAGTAGTATATATATAATTTTTTATTTATAATTTTACACTTTGCCATTGTTTTTTATTTCATTTTGAGCATGCTAGAAGTACAGTAAGGTTTGAAAAAAATCCAAAATTGCCATTCAAACATTCTAATCCCAAAAAACATGTGACAAATGAGCAGAATCTATTATTTTTTTTAAAAAATCCTTATTTTGAAAATCCCAAATATTTTTATAAAGTCTATTAATAATCATAAAACCACTTTATGATTGTAATGCTTAACGCATTATTTGTTGTCAGACTCTGAAACCTGGCGATGTTTAACTCCAAACATTTCTAACATCTGGAATGAGACCAGACCCAGGCTGGAACAAAGGCGTCCGCGTGAACCCCTAAGTCAAAAAGGTGACATTGTGTCCCTCTAATGTGTCGGAATATGAGCCTGTCATGTCGGTTTGACGTTAGCGGAGGGTACGCGCGGCTCTGGACAGTAACTCACCGTGACACTAGTCGGCTCCGGACGAGCTGGCCAGAGCTGAACTGACACTGATTGATGGGACGCTCTTCATTTATAGATCCGCTCTCTAGAAGCGTCCACGCTGCAACATTTGAGGCTATTTAGTGCTTCTCTTTTTGGACCCCCTGACCCCCTCACACACACACACTGAAGATGACACAGTCGAAGATTAGGCCCACGGGCACTGAGTGACACTCTGGAGCTTCTTTGTGGTTAAAAAGAGTGGAAGAGAAAAAGAGTGACAGCGCAGGGCCACGTTTAATCACAGCGTTTCTAAATTAATCCCCTCCTTCAATATGGCCGCCTTCATCGGCCTACAGAAACACCGGCGAGTTCTGTCTGCGCTGATTCCTGCTATTTCTGTCTCTTTAAAGGAGCTCTGATTGACAGGCACACTTTTGATTGACAGGGTCAGCGTTTGTTTTTCCTGCTCGAGTTTCTTGTGATAATTTTGAATGACTGGCATGTATAAGTTATTATTTATATCTAAGAGCAATAATAAACATCTTAAGGTATAGTGTAGTCACTGATGTGGTGAGGTTTTGTTTAAGAACACATGCTGTAAGGAGTCTCCAGTCTCAGTGGCGTGATTTACATAACATTACTATTATTGCCTACTTATTTCTCATATGAACTATTATATGCCTTTTTGTATTGCAGTTTTATTTTAACTTAAAGAAGATTTATGAACATTTTATGAAAATAAGTCACATCATAACCATTTTTTAAAGAATTAACCTCATTTCAGTTTTACAGGTTTTTTTTTGTTTGTTTTTGTGCTTGATTTTGTTTTACTTTATTTTTATTTATGTTCAAACATGAAAAATACATTCTTTGTCCATATGCAATTTTAACGGTTTAACTCGGCTGACATTACAGTAGAACGTTGGTCTTCCTGGATGTAACTCTTAAAAAGTTTCTGAAAAACTACAACAACAAAAAAAAAAAGAATAATTAAAACTGCCCATATTTCTAAAACAAACAGCAACAACAATTTCAATTAACTCTAATAAAAATAATAAATTTTTATTTAACTCATTTGTGAATTATAGTTTTAATACAATTATTGCGCTATTATTGTATATAATTTTTTTCCTTAATTACAGTATTAGTTTAGTTTTTAAAAATTGCTATTTTTCTTTAACTGACCTTATTATAAATGTTTACAATTTTAATTATTTATTATTATGTTATTATTATAAATAAAACAAATTTCCACTATTATTAGAATTATTATTATTATTATTATTATTATTATTATTATTATTTTATTATGATTTGACTTAAAAATAAAAAATAAACTATAGTGCTATGGCAGTGCCACAGGTCGCCACAAGTTTCCTTCCTCACACACACACACACACACACACACACACACACTCACAAAACGTCTGCATTTCAACAGCAGGGAAACTAAAACAAATTTAATTAACATTAATAAATTCTATAAATAAATGAAACATTGTTTTTGTGTGTGTGTGTGTGTGTGTGTGTGTGTGTGTGTGTGTGTGTGTGTGTTTTAGGACGTGCACACGAGGTCGAGTATTAATTTGACGTGATATTGTTCATTACTGACCAACAATCCTTACGGCAAGGTACATTTTTGGCAGTTTGTGTAAAACTTATTGGGAAAACGAGCGTGCATGATTTATCTGGAGTAAAAATAAATAAATAAATCCACAGAGATGAATGTTCAGGTGCATGTGTCCTCTTTCATGTGAAGATTTTTGTTTTGTCTTTGTAAGTAACATGGACCGCTGAGAAGGGAAAGACGGTGTGAAACAGCAAGTCGTTATTTGGTAACATTCCACTGATAGCTTCCAGAAATAATCAGGTTGTAAACACACTGTTTAATTCATGGGGTGTCACTTTTAACACGGTAATTACCAGCTGCTGAGAGGTGCTGAGCGCGCCGGCGCTTCAGCCAAACCAGTAGTTTCAATGAATTCATTTAGAGGCAATAAATCCACAACCGCGGCGGTTGGAGAAAAAGCTCCGTAATTAAGTCATCAACATTTCCATCAATGCCGCTTCGTCTCCGTTTGGATGAAAAAGAAAGAAAAAAAAAAAGTCTGATTGTGGAGCAGCATGTTGGATAAGAACATTCATCTTGATTTCATTTTGCATGTGTATGTGTGTGTACGTATGTGTGTATGTGCTGGTGTATAGAGAGAGAGTGTGAGACAGGCAAGCGTGCAGGGATTTCAAATCGGAGAATAAAAATTAAAGCGCATTCCCAAAGACGCTGCGATGGAACGAAGAGAGAGAAGAAGAGGAGAAAGGACAAGCGAGTGAAGAGGGACAGGGACCAGAGACACACGTGATACACACATTGTACATACAAAGAAGGAAGTAACATAGACAAAAAGGAAGAAAGGAAGGAAAAAAGGTAGACAGGGATGGAAGGAAGAATGGAAGTGCAGAGAGGATGAGTACCAATAGATGGAAACAATCTATGAGTGATCTTTAAAAGGGTGATCAATAAGAGAGTGTTTATAAAAGAGTCATTCCGTTGATCAGAAAGTGACTGATAAAAGAGTCATCTAGTGTATATAAGAGATAGAGAGTGATCTCTAAGATGTTTTTTTCATACAATATCTATAAGGTGGTTGTTTATGAGAGTAATCTATAAAATTGTCATTTATAAGACAGTAATGTATAAGAGAGTCATTCATAACTGAATGATCTATAAGAGTTATTGATGAGAGAGTGATTTATAATGTATAAGAGAGTGATCTATACAAGCTGGATTTATATCTGCAGACATACAGTACTGTACACATGCTGTTAAACCTAACATTCATGTATTCAAAAGCGATTCCGCTCCCTGAAGGCCAATACAGAGAGACTGAGGAGGAGCTTCCTCCCGCAGGCGATTCAGTCTCCCAACCAGATCACTGCATCTGGACTAAAACACCTCAATGTAATGGACACTTATGGACATTACTCACCTGTTCACTCATGCACAGGTGCACACACCCCGGACACTTATGGACATATATGCACATTTGCACACTTCCTGGACATTTCCACATTTCCATTTATTCCCATTTTTATTTCCATTCAAAATTATTGCTACATTTGTACAGATACGTTTTTATATTTTATACTTTATATTTCTTATATATTTTTAGTATTTTGTTTCTATAGATAAACTTACTCTTATTTTTATTCTTATTTTTATTTCATTCCACTATTTATTTCCTTACTTCTGGTAAAAAATAAAAAAAATTAAAAAAAATTTATTTTCAAGGTCGCCGGCGGTCGTCTAAGCATTTCACTGCATATCGTACTGTGTATGACTGTGTATGTGACAAATAAAATTAGAATTTGAATTTGAAATGACATTTCTGTGAGAATATTTTTTCGCATATTTGCCTCTATGCTATACTGTACATGTTACTGGAAAATTCCAGTAGGGGGCACACTGGAAAATTTAATCAGATGGTTTTGCATGAAGAAAACAAACATGGCGACACTTGAGGAGGACATGCACAAGCCATGAGGCCAAAGAACGCAGGACACGTGAGGCAGCCATCAGGTGTTTGCGTACGTGTAGGTAAAAGCAAGTTTATGTCAGCCCTAAGAGAGTGATCTATAGGGGAATCATCTATAAGAGAGTGATTTATAATAGAGCGTAATAAAGTAACAATTTACATTCTACATCTTTTATTTCACTCCTATCAAATAAACAATCAAACTTGGAACTAACAGCCTAAAGAGTGTGTACAGTATGTGTAACCCTCTGTGTTTTCATGTGTGTGTGTGTGTGTGTGTGTGTGTGTGTGTGTGTGTGTGTGTGTGTGTGTGTGTGTGCGTATGAATGTGTAGTGTGTAACACTCACAGAACTGTGAGATTGGAGCGTCAAGCTGCGGCGCTGTTCCTCCTTTAGCGTTGAGTTTCTGGACCTGCGTGGGAGGGATGGGTTTGTGCGACTGGCCCGTGGCCCTGTACATGGCCTGAACCCACAGGATCCGGTCCTGCTCATCATCGCTGGCGAAGATCACAGTGTCTCCTTCCTTCACAGCATTAAAGAAAGTCCTGCCTCCATCCAGCCCTGCACCCGGAAACACACACTTAATAAACAAACTAATAAACAACATTGTGACAGAAATTTAGATACACTTCATAAAATTGATTTCATCATAATTTCATACATGACAACTTTTTATAAAATAAATAACATTCATACTGCTTTGTTTCAATAATTCATTTTCTTGCCCATTTTAAAGTTTCAAAATATATTATACAAAATTTAAAGATGAATTTTTTAAAATAATATTTGCATATCATAAAACACTATTTAAAAAAATAAATAAATAAATAATTGTATATTACATCTTATTTTTACATAATATTTTAACAGTTAATTTCTTGTTTACTTATTTAATAAAAAATATATTACACAAAATTTTCACACATTTATTATGTATAAATAGGTTTAGATTATACCGACTGGATGCTCGTTTATATAAATGGAATTGATAAAAACACCATTTTACAAAATAAATTAATCTACACATCTTAATATAAAATAAAATTTGCATTACATGAAAATATCAAGAATTTCATCAGATTTTTATAAGACGAAATCTGAATGATACACCCTGGCAAATCTAATTAACAAAGAAGAAGCTTAATTTGTAATGTGTGAAGAGCCACTGAGTTTAATTACGACTAATAAATCATCTCTAAGCATGAATCCACAAAACAGTCAACATTCTGATCAAATAAATCCTCATTATGAAAATTCCGAGTGTTTTCTTATTTAACAGGGATAATAACATTCTGCAATCTCGGGCATTATTTATGATAATAGCACAATTAACACCGTGTTACAAGACTACATATGTTACTATGACAAACATGATGACTACAAGTTTTTTTTTGTTTTTTTTTTAAACGCGGATTTTTCAATATGTTCATGTGAGGATTTCTTTACTCCAACACATCAGCTTATTTTAAAGTTTGTACGATTTCACAGAATTACATTGTCTATATTAAACTTCCTGTATCAACTGAAATGCAAACATTTAGTACAAAATACCAGAAAATGTGTAGTTAATAAAATAATAACATATACAATTAATAAAACGTTTTGTCTTGGGTTTTGTCATGTAAAGTTTTGTCATGGGTCTAGAGGGCTAAAGAAGACAATGTTGAACATTTTGAACATATACACACATCTATATGGAAATGGGCATGGCTAATTTTTATTTGTACTATATGTATATAATTTTTTTTTTTTACATTTTATTTTACTTTGTTCATCTATCTATATGTGTGCATATTATTTTATTTGTACTTTATTTGACTTTATATATTATGAATGCATATTATTTTATTTGTACTTATTATATATAATATCTATCTAATATATATACATATATAACATCAAATAAAGTACATAGATAGATAGATCGTAAAACGAAGTAAAATTAAATTTAAAAATAAGAATTTAAAAAATTCAATTACATATTTAATGCTTTTTTAAAATCTAAAAAATAATAATCTACCAACAACTAAAGAAAATATTGACTTTTTATTATTTATTTTTGTTTGTTTTTAATGTTATTTTTAAAATCAAATATTTTAAATTAAAAACCTAATCCATATATGGTATATTTCTCTGATTCTTTATTTAAAATGTTACTTTTTCCACAGAAACTAGAAACCAAGTGAACCAAGTCTACATAGTTTTTCACCTCAAACAACAAATACTCACAAACATGAGGAACCGTACCTACGTAAAACATTGTGTTAATATTTAATGCACACTCTTTAAATGTACAGTTTGTTTTTTAGCTTTATAAACCTTCTGCTCGACCCCATAAACAACTGAACAAATCAAGTTCCACCCTGAGACTGACTGACTGACCTCATATAGTAGCTTTGTGCTTTTTGCTTCTTTTTTTTTTCGTATTGGGAA
>JAAGKR010000469.1:0-35000 GCA_011419295.1 Clarias macrocephalus | reverse complement strand
ACACATGCTTCCTTAAGAAAACAATTTACTTTGCCATAGTAACAGTAACTCTGCTTCATTCCACATCACACATCACAAACAAAAGGGTGTTATTCCATACATAATATACAAAACCGTACTGAACCGTACAGTCATGGATTAATATAATTTCATTTGTAATTAACTTAATTTGATGCATTTATTGTACAACACTTTGTATTTAAATGTGCCACATAAAAAAATGTAATAAATGTAACTTTACCTATGTTCAGAAATCTCATAAGATTTAAAGGTTCACATGTTTTACAGTATAACATTGTCCAGCAGATGGCGCCAAAAATAATAAATAGCCAAAAGCAAAGAAACTGAGCAGAGATTTCAAAAAGGATTCAGTGAAATATATCCTGAGCATCTGTACTTTCTTTTTTTATATTAAAATGGCTTAGATTATAAAGATTAACATAATTATTTTTGTTTTCTTTTCATTATATAATAAATAACTCTTGACTGATCCCTTAAATTGAATATATATTAATCCAGACCTTATAGATTTTTCTATAAGGTGCTTTCTCTGAAATATATCCAGAATGATTTTTACACTATATATCCCACTGGTATGAAAGTGCTTAGGAGAGGTGGCAGTAGAATTGGATCTTGGAGAGTGAGAGGATCCCAAGGGAATGGAGGAGAAGTGTATTGGTGCCGATCTTTCAGAACAAGGGTGATGTGCAGAGCTGTGGCAATTACAGAGGAATAAAGCTGATGAGCCATACAATGAAGCTGTGCGAAAGAGTAGTGGATGCTAGGTTAAGGGCAGAGGTGAGCATTTGTGATCAGCAGTATGGTTTCATGCCTAGAAAGAGTACAACAGATGCAGCATTTGATTTGAGGATTCTGATAGAGAAGTACCGAGAGGGAGTTGCATTGTGTCTTTATAGATTTAGAGAAAGTGTATGACAGGGTGCAGAGAGAGGAGCTATGATATTGTATGAGGAAGTCTGGAGTGGCAGAGAAGTATGTTAGAGTGGTGCAGGACATGTATTAAAGCTGTAGGACAGTGGTGAGATGTGCTGTAGGTGTGACAGAAAAGTTCAAGGTGGAGGTGGGTCTGCATCAAGGATCGGCTCAGGAGGAGTCTCCATGGACTATGATGTTATGTTTGCACATGACATTGTGCTTTGTATCGAGAGCAGGAAACAGGTGGAGAGAAATCTAGAGAGGTGGAGTTACGCTGTGGAAAGGAGGGGAGTGAAGGTTAGCTACAGCAAGACAGAATATGTGTGTATGATTGAGAAGGACCCAGCTGGAACGGTGAGGCTACAGGGAGCAGAGGTAAAGAAGGTGCAGGACTTTAAGTAGAGAGTGTGGATAGAAGGTGAAGAGGCGTGTGTAGGCAGGTTGGAACAGGTGGAGAAAAGAGTATCAGAGAGAATAAAAGGAAAGGTGTACAAAAACTCATTGGCACTGAAGAAAAGACAGGAGGCAGAGCTGCAGAGGTAGCAGAGATGAAGATATTGAGGTTCTCGTTGGGAGTGACAAGGATGGACAGGATCAAGAATGAGTCCAACAGAGGGACAAACCATGTTAGATGTTTTTTGAGATAAAGTCAGAGAGGTGGTTTGGACATGTCCAGAGAAGAGTTTTTCTTTTTTTCATTTATTATATCATAACTAACCGTTTTGACTGATCACTTAAACTGAATAGGTTTAATTCAACTTTTAGTAACCCTATATTTTCTCTTGGTGGAAAGAACTGATAATAAACTACATAGTTTTATAAAATATCCAAAATATTACTGTACACATGTAAATAATATGCCTTATATTTATTTATAGAATAGATGGTTCAAGTTCATTAAATATATAAATCTCCCCTTGTGTAAAATCTATGGAATTGTGGTATAAAATTGTCCACTAGATGGCGACAAAAGACAATAAATAGTCAAATCAATCGCTCTGTAGTAAAAATTCAAGAGGTTTTTAGACACCCTTTTTATTTTTATTTAGAGTAAATTAGTTTCACTTGTTTAGATAAATAACTTTTTATGAATGTACAGAAAGAGTTTTTACTTTTTACTTACCCACAGTGTTTCATGTTCTGAGGTTTGTCCATACGGACGGCAAGTTTAATCCTCAGGTCGTTGTCCGCGCAGCCTTTAGACACCGTCATCTTGTGTAACTCGCACTGCTTGGGGCTGTTCGGAGTTGGATGTAAAACAACCTGCATGCAGAGAAGACGTGTTAAATAGTTTGAAACAGTGAATGATCTGACCTGAACTATTTAACTTTTTTTTTTTTTAAGTACCATGTAAAAAGCTCTTCCGTCTAGTATCCCTCCCGCCATTACCCTTTTTCCATCAAGTCAGTTCCTGGGAGCTACATTAGCTTGGAGCCAGTGCAGAATTTGCAGTTCTTTGTTTTCAGAGAGCCAAATCACTGGCCCTCAGACAGAAAAACAGGTTCCATGGCGGCAGCAACATTGCTGGGCTCGAACAAAGAGTCGCTTATGTCAGGGGCCAGGGGGCAGGATTATCTAACTAAACGTCTATTTAACCAAAAGTTTGTGACAGCCATCTTTAAAAAATGCGCTTAACGTGCAATGGGTAGCTCAAATGTTTTCTAGTAATGATAAAGCCAGGAGAACTAGCAAAGCCATGCTGAAGTTCACAGTTGTTGTTGTGCTTTGCCGTAGCATTTATTTGCTGCTAGTGGTTTTTTATTTTTGCCACTAGCATTGCCGACAGCATTGCCGGTAGCGCTAACATTGCCACTAGCAATACCACTTACACAACAGTGATATAATGACGTAACACTCTAACCCATGAAAAAAACCAAAAACAAAGCTAGTTCTTCATTTCTCCATTAAACCGGCTCTGAACTGGGACTAGCACCAGACATGAACTAGCATCTGGTTCAAAAGGGGCTCCTGAGAACTCAGAAACTCCTAAACCAGTGTAGCGTTGTAATGTGCAGTACTGTACAGCAGGGGGAGCAGTCTGCTCAGATTCAGAGGATTTGCGTTTGTCACCTGAACATTAGCATGAAGCAACTTCAGAGACAGGGGGAAAAAACCTGACTGGTACACAACGCTAACACTGGAGACTCCTTCCTTAAATGTTAGTGGGTAGGACCGACTGCCCAGACAATTTTGATCAATTTTAACAAACAAATAAAAGTGTTTCTTTTTGATTACCGAGGTTAACATGTGGGTTAGACGTTGGTGTAGACGCAGCATTATTACTATTATTATTAGCTTGCATGTAAATGGAGTGTCTTCATGAGGACAGTGAGACAAGTATGTGTCCATTTTTGGATTTATTTATTTATTTAATTTATTTATTTTTTTTTTTTTTCTTACCCGTCCCAGCTCTTTATCTTCCAGTGCCAACACTCCGGTACTCTCAGTGAACAGTTTCACCTTGACAGCAGGGAGCGGGTGTGTGGTGGTGAAGTCTCCTTGAGTTCCCCAACTACAGACAGACAGAGAGAGAGAAAAAGAGAGAGAGAATGATTATTGGAGTGCCTGTTTATAGCTTTGCTGCTAATTAGGCTTAATTTGGACTCTGTGCGTGTGTGTGTGTGTGTGTGTGTGTGTGTGTGTGTGTGTGTGTGTGTGTGTGTGTGTGTGTGTGTGTGACTAATGAGTGTCCCTCTACACTCCCATCTCCACAGTCTGCTGCCAGATCTAAAGCTCTTTCTCTCTCTGTGTGTGTGTGTGTGTGTGTGTGTGTGTGTGTGTGTGTGTGTGTGTGTGTGTGTGTGTGTGTGTGTGTGTGTGTGTGTGTTATATGACAAGTCTTTTGATCTTCTCCTAGTCAGAGTAGCTCACGCTCTCCCTACAGCATCTGAACTTTATAAATCTTTTTCCTTTCATTTGTTCCCCTACTAAGCTGCGACACTAGATAACAGACCCTCGCTCAAGCTTCCCGCCGAGACCTCGGTGTACGGAATGGAAATACGCAGGACTTTTAGATTTTCACATATAATGAAAAGGCCTGGGGCTGACACGTGGCAGAAACAAAAAGCGCCTCTAAATGTGCATGTTCTCAACATCGGGAAATGCAAGCTCCGAAAAATCAATGAAGGAAAGTGATGGCGTTTACTCGAAGTGCCGGAGAACGGGAATCATGACTCAGGACCTGCTTTTTTTTTATCAAGTCTGCGATCAAACTATTTTATAGTTTCATTTTGCTGGTTGGTGTAAACTGGGAATCTTGGACACGTCAATCTCATTAGAATATTAAGCCACACCCAAATCAAAATATACAGTAGCTTGATAAAGCCGACATTCATGCATGCCATTTCTGTTGTAACTGTGCTTATGTGGTTATTTCAGTTTTGTATATTTATACCGTATATAGGCGGCACGGTGGTGTAGTGGTTAGCACTGTCGTCTTGCACGTGTGCATGGAGTTTGCATGTTCTCCCCGTGCTTGGTGGGTTTCCTCCGGGTACTCCGGTTTCCTCCCACAGTCCAAAGACATGCAGGATAGGTTAACTGGCGTTCCCAAATTGGCTGTAGTGTGTGTGTGTGTGTATGTGTGTGCCCTGCGATGGATTATCACCCTGTCCAGGGTGTACCCTGCCTTGTGCCCTAAGTCTCCTGGGATAGGCTCCAGGCCCCCCGTGACCCTGAATACAGGATAAGGCGGTATAGATGATGAGTGAGTGAGTGAGTGAGTGAGTGATACTGTATATATTCCTCATATTTGGTGTCCCTCAGCATGTACTATAACCTTTAGTTTTAGGCTTTTGGTGGCCATTAATAGACGTCTGGCAGGATTCTGGTTGGATATTTGTCCACTTAACAAACTGTCCATTTGTTGGTTTTCTGGCACGGTCCTGACTTTTAGGCATTGATCACAAAGTTTCCATTCAATAAGGTTTAGTAGCCAAAAGTTTAAAATCGTTCCCCTGCTTCATTCAGTCCACAACCATCTTTGATTTGTATTTGAGGTCACGGTCTTGTTGTTAGTCCAAGTTTTTGCTGAGGTCCTGCTGAAGAACTCTGAAGTTGTCCTCCTGCATTCTGCTTGGAGTTGAATGGCTCACTTTGACTAATTTTTTCTTTCTTTCTTTCTTTCTTTCTTTCTTTCTTTCTTTCTTTTTAAACCCCATGCCAGCTTCTATGGCTATGTTCATGGTGAGAGTCAGATAAGATGTTTAAAATGAGTTAAAAACTACATTTGGATTTACTTGTAAAAAAAAATGTTTTTAAAAGTTTCAACAGAATAAAACAAGTTCCTTAAAGAAGTAAAAGAGTTAAAGTCAAATAAGATGTGTTTGATGGACAGCTGGGTCTAGATGATGAACACTGTGGTGGATTCCAAAAATATCTCTCTGGTCAGCTGCAGATTCCAATCGTGTGGATTTTGCAGCAGGGGCTTGTTTGTTGGATGGCAGCCCTTAGCCCACGGTGATGTAGAACTGTGTTGGCTGTAGACAGTGATTTTGATGTTCCAGCAGCTTCCAGGTCTTGACAGTCCTGTAACTTGGTGCTTCCTGGGTTGTTCCTGACCACAAAGTGGACAGTTCGGGTCTTCTTCCAGACCTTGGCAAAGTGGCTCCACCTCCTAATAACGATTTGAACTGATCTTGGAATCTGCAGGTGTTTAAGAGACATTCCTGACTCAGATCTGAACCGAGCTCCTTGAAATTTCCCATTGCGCTGTGTGTTGGTCAAGCCGACGAACGCTGTCAAACGAAGCCTTTTTAACAGAAGCTGGGTCCTCAGGTGTCATCAAGCATCATCACTAACAGGAACTTGAGTGGTCGTGGGCTTCCAAATGAAAAGGCATCTCAAGACTTTCAGCACCAGTGAATTTAATCTAAGTGGGTGTATCTATATTTTTGGACATTGAGTTAATATCAGAAAATGCAAAATTTGTGTTTCAAGCAAAGTTATTGTGGGTTTCTTCTATTAAAGGTGGCGTACAATGTTTCCGCCCAAGACCAAAAGCCCAGTTTAAAGAAATCACTGAAAGCACAATATGAGGATGATACTCACGTTCATGCTCATTCTTTGCAAGTGGATACAAATGTATTGGATTTTAGATAATAATAATAATAATAAAGCTTCATTAATCCCTAATAATGGACCACTTTAACAGAAACACTTGCATACTCTGGCAATTATCAGGCAATCGTGTGTCAGTAGTGCGGTGCATAAAATCATGCAGGTACAAGTCAAGAGCTTCATTTAACGTCGTAAAATGCAAATGAGCCGTGGCAGAGGACACGTCACACACTCAGGTGAGTACGAAAGAAAGTATTTCAATTACTATAAAATGAAAAACTAAGCTTGTGTGTGTATGTGGATGTGGATGAATGTTTGTGCATACGTACATGCAGGATGTGTGCAAGATTAGTATTTTTTTATGCATGTGTGTGTGTGTGTGTGTGTGTGTGTGTGTGTGTGTGTGTGTGTGTGTGTGTGTGTGTGTGTGTGTGTGTGATTAAATGGAAGCGTGTTAAGTGTAGATTATACGTGTGTGTGTGATCTCCGGAGATGAAGAGGGCAGTCAGCGGTGCACTGGGGATCTGAGCGCAGAGAGACCGGTCGCCATAGCAACGTCTCTGAGCCGAGCTCCCTGCAGTAAGCATGGGGTGAGCCCGGGGCCGTACGGCCCATGTGTGCGCGTATGTGCCTGTGTGCGTGTGCATGCGTGTGTATGTGAAGTCAATTATACCTGACACTTCCTATCAGTATTAATAACATATCATAAAACTACAGGCTTCAACCCTTGTATTGCAGACAGAAGAACAAGAGCAGAATTTCAGCTTAAGTAAAAAAAAAAAAACATTCCCTGCTTTGTGACCTGTTTTCGCTTTGCATCGTCCAGGGCTTAAACAATAAAAATTTTTGCCCCCTATTATGACATCATATGAGAAGATTCCCTCTCCCGGCGTTGTTGCTCAGCTCTGCTGTTCTCTGAAGGGGCGTGGCTCAGCCGTTAATCATTTACATAGACACTAAAACAGTGCATTTGGAGGAGGAGTGAAATTGAGGAAGTTAAATATATGAAAGAAATGCATTATCTGAGGAGTGTTTCAGCTACAGCATTAACACGCACACAGTTTGGTGGAGATCTGAGCCCTGGGTTCACTTTTTATTGTGGAATAATAATAATAATAATAATAATAATAATAATAATAGTCTAATCTGTCTAAACCTAGCCTGAGCATGAAAAGAGCAACTCGCATTTAAGAAAAAAAAAAAAAAAAAGTAAATATGACATGTGCAAAAGTTTTGACACCCTTCCATTTGTGAAGTCTGAGGATGTCATCAAATTGTCACCTGATTAAAGCAGTTTAATGATGTAATCACATGAAATTCTCTGACTATTTGTTAACCTTTAACAACAACCCACATTACAATCTTAAATATTAACATAAAATAAAATCCAACATAAACTATTCATGATAATGAATTGATTTGCAGGTTTGTTCTCTAGAGGACGTGAATGCTGAATGTGAATGCTGTGCTGTCATATTTCATAGCGTGTAACCCAACTGCAAGCAAAACTGGTATTAGAACTATACGATTTTGCTCGAAACTTTAAATTTCAGTTCAAACGACCGAAGAAGTGAAAAAAAAACGAAGAAGCCCGGCGTCAGTGCACCTTGGCACGGAGTTAAAACGTCTGCTCTGGGCTGATAGTGAACGTACGCAGCTGAAGCAGACAGAAAACGTTAAATTACCCTGAGAGCAGGTTAAACACTCCACTGACCTGCGCACTAAATCACCACCGGTGTGTCCGTGATATCGGAGTCCTTGCAGCTTGTTTAGACGATACTGTGTTTTTTTTTTCTCCGCCTTTTGATTTACATTTAAATAAACAAGAAAGAGTCCAGCGTTCCAGGTCGAGCTGAAGGTATTGACATTTCCAGAAGAAACGTGTTTTTATGAAATCACATTTTCACCCAGAAATGCTAATATTCTCAAAAGGCAGTTGGCCTGAGGTCTACCTGCAGCATCGATCTTCACATACTAATACCATCACTATTACTTTCCTGGATAAGATTTTGAACACAGTTGAAGTGAAAAGACCTAAAAACAAACGATATAACATTATGTGCAATGTTAATGCACAGCTACATCATACTTGACAAAATATGAAATTAAAAATGAAAAAAAAAAAAAAAAAGTATTTATGGCATTCCAGTTGATGAAATTCTTCGACTATTCGCACCTTGTGTTAACCCACAGGCAACCAAAGACTCCTGCAAGCAGCTGGTTGCAGATCCTCAAGCTAATTGATGCCTACGAAGCAGGAAAAGCCCATACAATGGTACTGAAGTGATTACAACTAGCAATTTCCACTATTGGAAATGTCTTTAGGAAATGGCACAAAACCATTGTGTAGTACAAAAAAAAAAAAAAAAAAAGTCACACACTGTAATATTTCATTGGACCGCCTTTCGCTTTGATTACGGCCGTGGCAGCGTTTCAATGATGCAAGCTTATTTCCAGCCAGAGTCGCATTCATTTCTTGCATTGATGATGGGAGAGTCAAAGCACTGTCTAAAGCCTTCTCCATCACATCCCAAAGATCCTCAATGGGGTTAAGGTCTGTGGCCAATCCAAGTGTGGAAATGATGTTTCATGCTCCCTGAACCACTCTTTCACAGTTTGAGCCTGATGATCTACGACATCGTTATCTTGGAATATGCCCGTGCCATCAGTGGAAAACATTGATGGAAAAACCTGGTCATTCAGTAGATTCAGGTCGTAACATTGCTGAACCCGGATGTGAGCAACAGAAGCAACCTCAGATCATAGCACTGCCTCCAGAGGTTTGCATGATGGATGCATCGCTTCATCCACTGTTCTTGTTACCCTGACGCACCCATCAATCTCGAACAAGTTAAATCTGGACCACATGACATTTTTTTCCAATACAGTCCATTCCTTACGCCCTCTAGAAAATGTAAGCATTTTTAACGATTAGCCTCATTGATAAATGGTTTTCTTAAGGCTACACTGCTGTTTAATCCCAATCCATTGAGTTCCCAACTCGCTTGCTGCAAGACAATAATTTAAACTTCTGACATGGTTGTTTAATGAGAAGCTCCTCACGGCATCAGTTAGGGTTAAATAACTTGTTCATGTATAAAACATACAGTATTAATCACTGCAGTAATTATCCAATGGGAGGATCTTAACTATTTGATATGTGCACCTCCAGGTCCTGGGTTCGATTCCCATTTTAGGTTTGCATGCATGGAGTTCGGTGGGTTTCCTCCCACAGTCCAAAGACATGCAAATTAGGCTACTTGGCGTTTCCAAATTGCCTGCAGATGGTCCTTTGGAGAAGCAAATGGCAACCCATTCCAGTGTCCTTGCCAAGAAAACCCCATGGACAGCATCTGTAGAAGGAAGGCCTGGCGTGCCTTGGTCCATGAGGTCACGAAGAGTCGGACACGACTGGGTTATAAGGACACAAATACTAAAATCTTTTACCTGATTTTATGGCATCAAAAATGTTATCGTCTACAGCCATTAAACTTCTTAAAATGCTTAATAATATCTCTAATATTTCTGTCTACTCAGAATGGCAAAGGCATTCATACCCTTAATTAATTTAAATGACATTAATAATAGCAGGCATCAGAGTCGCTAACGAGCTCCGTCTCGGTCAGATTAATTGAGTGGTTCTGATAAATTCTTTGAACTCCGAGTCACGCTAACACGGGCAGCGCAGCGCAGGTGGCCACTCGAGCTCCTCCGAGGACGTAGAGCTCAAGGAGTTTCTAATATCGTTACATTACTAAATGCACGCGATTGGTGGCCACTCTTACAGACAGACGGAGAGCGCAGTGTATCATGCACCGCACATCGTGAACTGTTTATAGCCTGACTAATCAGAGGTCACAGATGTTTAATCGCGGGTTTGTTATGAGAGGATCTTCATAACCTGAAATGATGAGCACATATTATTATAGGTCTATACCTTTAGACCTGATGAATATTTTCAGTATTAGTGCAAGTAGTAGATTTACGATTAATATTAATCGTAGTATTCAAGAAAAAAAAAATTGTCTCATGCAAGAACGTAAACCAAACCTAACCTCAGTGCTCTCACTTATTTATTTCTAAAAGCGTCTGCTTTTTGCATGTTCAATCTGTCTCTCTCCTTTCTTTTTCATGCACCACCCCCCCCCACCTTCACACATGCTCGGATAATCCTGTGTTTGATTATGGTGATGTGGTGCTGGGATCGATGAAGAAGCTCAGTAGGTGTCTGATCAGACAGATGTGCTGCGTCTCCCAGCGGTCGTCTTGCTCACACACATTCTTCTTCAGCCGCATAGAGTGTGGACATGTGTAGGTGAATGTTTGCATGTGTGTGTGTGTGTGTGTGTGTGTGAAGGAAGGTAAATCTATAGTAGTAGGATCAGATAACAGTCAGTGTGCACTTGGGAGATGGACGTGTGTAGAGAATAACATTTGCCTTGAAAGCTACAGGAGTCTGTGTCTAGTGTGGATAGTTTACATCACAGAAGATGAATAAATTATTCAGATTGCACTCCATCATAGGAGCGCTAATGGACATCGGGGGACTTATTTAGCATGACCCGAGACAAACTGATTAAAAAATGGACAAATAACGATTCTAAATGACATCCGCACATGTACTGTAATACACAGCTCTATCTACGTAGCTCTGGTTAACTTTTAACGAGCTGAGTTGCTCTTATAGACACAGATATGATTTTACACTTGCACTAAAAAAATAAATAAATAAATAAATAAATAAATAAATAAAAGTCGTATTCATAATAATACGTACAATATTTTTTTGCAAGAGTAGATGTTTTCAGTACTGGGGTGCCTCGGCATAGGAATTGAATCCGTTCTTTTTAGTGCAAAAATGTCGTCTTGCGAAACGCATTTCCCCATAGTAAGTAATGTAAATGCAAATAATTCATTCCAGCCACCCAAAAAAAAAAATATTACCAATATTACCAATTTCCAACACTATAATCATATTTGTCTTTGCAAATGAAAACATTTAGATGAATGAAGTAAAATATGAGATAAATAGACATTAAACCTCACGCAACCGTAATTTACGATTCCTCTTGGAAACTGCTGCTCTAAAAAAAAATTATAAAAATTGAAAGTGGCTTCACTTTTCTTCTTGCTACCGTCCTTGCTAACATTCTTGAAACCCATGGTGCTACGTCTTCACTAAATCTTGCACAAAACGACATAAAAACACAAAAGATATTTGTGCATTGCTTGGCTTTCCACTAAGTTTTGAACGGCTCCCAGACGTACACACAGCTTATTCGCAACACGCATGGTAGGCGCATGCCGGACACACGCTTCGCATGCGGAGGCGAAAATTCATGAGCCGGGGCTTTTGTATGCTTTTGTACCACTGTAGCTGCGGATATGCATGTACATACCTAAAAAAAAAAAAAAAATAGACAAAAAATGCTCTGGGTTTTAGGGATTAAAATGTAAAACTCTCAGAGAGTGTGTAATAGAAAAAAAACATTCAGTTATATATCACAATTCTGTTGTGTGGCAAGTCATGTGTCCAAAATGGTATTTTTTAAAAATATTATAATTATTATACATTTTTTATAGTAAATACTTTATTATACTGTAAGTTACTGGGTTTCTGATCGGAAGGTCGGGGGTTTGAGCGCCAGCAGCACCAAGATGCCACTGTTGAGCCCTTGAGCAAGGCCCTTAACCCTGTCTGCTCCAGGGCTGCTGTATCCTGGGCTCTGACCACAGCACCTGTAATATGTGAAAAATCCAATTTCCCTTTGGGATTAATAAAGTATTCATTATAATTATTCAATCTGTTTGCCTTTAAAGGTTGCAAAATGTTCCTCTATAACACTACGTTGTTCACTGTAAACTATTAACACATTGGCAGGAAGAACAGCATCCTGTGTGGTACGAGCGAATTATCTGGGAAATCTGAAAATAAATAAATAAATAAAAATGATCAAATCGGGGATATTTCTAAAATCGTGATCCTTCTAGAACCGCAACACACATGGAACCGGCACCTAGGTGTAGAGTAGAGTTAAGGTTCACAGCCTAAGCATGTGTGTTTATGTTGAATTAATGACATCATCACGAATGACTTGTTGACACTCACGTGGGTTTGGAGGCTTCGGCTTGGTCGGTCTGGAGTTTCTGGCCTCCTTCCACCTCCATGGTGCAGTAGACGATGCGGTTGGGAGCGAGCGACTTCAAACCCTGAACTTCCATGATCACAACCTGAGGATGGAGTCAAGGATACGGTAGTTCTTGACTCTAACACACACTGTACATGTTGTTCATATATCTTATGTCAGTGCTTTCTGTTGAATGATTCCTCGGACGCGTCCAATCCTGTGATGCGTTTCTTCAGGACCTTGTAATTAGATCTTGTTTAAGTCATTCACTACTTAATGACTTCTGTGAATGTAAGTGACAACAGAACTTTAAGAACTTGTGTTTTAAAAACAAAACCTCACAATAATTTTAAAAGTTGTATTATCCTTTCCTGAGTTTATTATTATTATTATTATTATTATTATTATTATTATTATGGAGTATAAAGGTTAAGGATGTGCTTTGCCTTGCTAAATGTCACCCCTTGAGTCTAATCAACATTATTTCCCGTTTATGTTGATGGATGCGGCGGATGAGTGGCGATCCCTCCCTGTCTGCTGGGTAAACTATCCCTCTCAGCCATCACACTCAATCAAACCCCTCACACCTCAGTAACAAAGCACTAATTCCCTTCATCATACTCAATCAGACGTTAGAGGGAGGCGGGGGAATACGGCGCTCGATGATGCTTTCGACGGAGATTAACGAACGGACTGTACCGGTTGTGCCTGAATTGATTGCATCACTGCAGTGGTGTCTTACTGGTTTGAGGTAGGTTGTATTGATGTCGTCTAGGCCGGTTAATGTTCACTGTTTGTCCTGCGTACACTCACACCGGCTTCTGAAATCAAAGACTCTTCTGCTTTCTGTATATTGAGACTCCTGAATTGGCCAGCAACGCTCCAGAACCATGACATCCCAATGTTTAATAATACATAACGAGATCAGTCTAATTCTCTGAAATGTCCTCTGGCATTCCATGACATCGTTCAAAACATGGGATCGCTGCTAAAAAAGTGTCTCACCTATATGAAAAAGTGAATTGCCAGAAAGAATCATATAACAGCATAACACTTCATAATACTTAATGCTTCTTATCTTTCAAGCCATACTTCGTTTTTTTTGTAAATATGCATACACATTTATATTTCTTTATCAGAGAAAAAAAAGACATTTACTAAATATAATTTCATGCCCTTTTGTGGCTGTAGTGTCCGTAACCTTTTTGAATTCAAATGTTTCAATGATCTTAATTGTCATTCAGGTGAAACTTGCCGATTTAGATTTCGCATGAAAAGAGTTCATAGAGTATTCTAAAACGCAGAATCGTTAAGACGTTGCAACATGAACTTGACATGGTTACGGACACTACAGATCGCTTTGCTTTAAAAATCCCTCATTTTGCATGGAATGCTTTAGTTTAAGCAACAATTTTTACAAGCCACATGCTTCTAGCAGCTTACGTCAATTTTAATATCAATAATCATAAAAAATGTGAATAACACATTTTTTATGATTATTGTGATTAAGTGAGACAGTATAACGCTGAAAAAAATCGCCATTTTTGGGTTAGCAACTTGAAACTTTCAAGCAAGCACGATTGATCACGTCCATGTTGCATAAACTTTAGAAGTAGCTTCTTTGGCACACACACATATTCTGTATTACATGTAGAGCTTATCAGCACCAACTCTCAAAGGGATACCGCTAAAACTTCGCTCGCCCGTCGATAAGATCAATACGAAAATTAAGCTATTTATACATCCGAGTCACGTCGACCTGCTCGCTCGAAGAATACTTATCTAGCTAAGTGCACTCGACCGTAATAAGGCAAAAGCATAAACGGTACCTCTAGCGTGAATGAAAGAACCACGTCGGACTTGGAGAGCTGGTTCTCGTCCTCCTGGCCCATGTCGATGATGGATGTGTTGTGGCCCCTCTTCAGTTTCTGCAGCTTGAACTCTCCGCCTTTGGACACGGGCATGCTCTCCAGGTTGGCCATGAGCAGGTTCACAGACGACTTCAGCTCCTCGATGTACAGCGCCTCCATGTCCTTCGACACGAATTTGGGGAACTTACCAGCCTGGTGATCAGGAAAGACCGAATCGAGAAAGAAATAAGGAAGTATTTTTATTTCAAGTAGGCACCGCATAATGGGAGTCTGGGGAATTTTTTTGTGCAGACACAAATGTTATAATATATAATAGTTGCAAGAAACGATGAGCGGGCCCAAGCACCAGAAAGACAGTGGGCACACTGGGCACATATCAATAATATTATGACATCATTTTAGAAAAGCGGGAATTTTACAGTATGTTTAGACCTCCTGCATGCTGGAAAAAAAAGATCACACTATGATCGATGTCACACAGAGGTATTAACCACTTTTCGGCACAGGTTTAAAGGAGTCGTCACAGCTGACCCGTTTAAGATATGAAAATCCCTCTGCAATTTTGCATCTTCAATGTATTGGGATCACACTGGCGCGGTTTGGTGGCGCTCGTATAAATCCTCTAGGATTAGTACATCAAAATCCATTGGGTGCAACACATTCCAACCTGTCTGCCTAGGCCTGATGTCATAGCGCTTGGACGCTGATAATCTCACAAGATCATTGTGCTGTTTTAAAAGTTTCTGAACACATTCATGCACATTGCCCGTACCGTATGTAGTAGGCGAATTCGAGGGTGGAAATCAATTTTAAGTGAAATACAGCCCTGTGCGCTGATTTTATAGGTTTTTATGGATGGTGCACAACTGCAATTAGTTTCTGCTTCATCTTCCTCCAAACCCATGTGAAAGACTAGGACCGTCTCATGTTGCTTACTACTTTGATCTTATGCAGATGTAATCATTCCTTTGACAGATCCAGACTCGGACTAACTGAGCGTTATTCAAAGCAGATCCCTACTTTCCAGGAAGCAGCACTTACTTTCGCTATCTGATCAGCCATCTGAAGGCGCCCGTCGAGTTCCCGTCTGATCTGCGCGGCCTGCTCGTCTGGGTTGTCGAGCTAAAGGAAGAAAAGGAAAAAAGAAAAAAAAAACGATAGGCCATTTTATTTTCGGTCAGTGCAAGAAGTATCTTATCGAATATCCTATTACCAGCTCGAACCTTAAACTGAGCCACATAGTCTCTTTGGTAAAGCTTTAGTAGGAAAGTCCTTCAATCCACTCAAACCCTTTGAGAACTGATCTTTACGATTTCATCCTTTTTCAATAGGATGTGAAGACCCAGTAGTTCAGATTATAATCTACCGAGTGGATGATTGTGATGATTTCTCCAACACCTCAAGTAGTCAGCTCTGTGGCTGAATTCATGCTGATCGCAAATGCAAGCGAATAAATCATCTAAATGAACGAACCCTCATCAATCGTCCATCATCTATTACGTTTCCATTAGGAATCCATCAAATATTTAAGCGCGCTGGAAATAAAACCAATATGTCGGCATGTTTAATTATCCTCGGCGTCATGGATTAGGACCTGATGAATCACTGCATGGAAATGAGAAGGTGCAGGAAGGTGGAAGACCCGGCGGCGGAGTCTGTCCGACTCGCATCGAAACGAAACGATTTTCCGTCTGGAGTCGACAAAGGAAACAAATTGGCGTAACGCGAGCGCGGAAAATCGCTCGTCTTAGATCAACATTAATTATTACGCCTGATAACTTTAACAAGATTTAATACAACGGGTATAATGTTAACATAGGTGCACAGTAATTGAGGAATAAAATAAGAATAAATAATCAACAACGTAGTGGCGGCGTCGTGCAGCCCGGATTAGTATTGTTACCACCACAAAGCTGAATGATTTCCTGTAAGAGTAGGCCACAAAGTGGTTTATTCCTCTTATAGCATCAACACCGTTATAGCATCGTTCCTTCTTTGAGAATTACTTTTTCTAGGAAGCTTAAAAACTTACAGCTTTATTTCTGGAGACTCCTTCCAACAATGTTAAATATGAGTCTCCAGGCAAAAAGCTTTACTATATCCACAGTTAAACATTTGTCTTTCATATTAGACTTGGGTTATATCACGAGTCCACCTCATACAGTATGTACATGTAAAGGAGTTTTTGTAGAAATAAATATTATAGAAATATTATAAAAACTAGTTCTATTGCGTTAGAAAGAAGCCTGTGATTTGCAGCTGAACCTCTATCTGTTGAAAAGAAAACCCCTTTCTGACCCACCAGTATCAAGAACTGAACAGTGCCATGTAAAGACCAAGCAATCTGATTGGACGAGTGTCATTCCAGATGTGCTGATAAAAGACAGCACTGCGAAAGTTAAGGATGAGTATTACTTGGCATCACAGGTGTTCTAACCATCGTTAATTCCACTCGCATTCAGTCGGGCGGTACTGTGAGCAGTAGTGGAAGGGTGGAAGAGCAGCTGCCTGCCAAAACCCTGTTTCGTTGCTTTGTTTACAGGACTGTCCACCACCTCCATGGTTCATTCTCCTCGCCTTTTGGCCACAGTACCAGTAAGAATGTAAAACTAATTTCACCACAGCAAAATGTTAATTACAGTAATTGTCGGATATGTGAATCATAATCCGTTCAAAATAAATGCTGTTTTTGGAACTGTTCTATAAAAGCAAAATCACACTCAAGGTCTTCTTGTTATGCCCATGGCCGCATCATAGCCGTGCCGATATTTAGCACAACAGCACGACCGTCTTTTGTAATATGGCTTAATTACGCGATGTTTGCTTAAATGTTGATTATAACACCTGCATTATAAATGTTCATTCCATAGATACCTAAAAACCAAACCCACCTATTCAGTGGATAACAAATAAGATATTGATAATCAACTCAAGACTCCATGGTGGAAAATCCCCGTTCAGCCTGACTTCTGAATTTTGCAGATTAAGTCCCTCAGAGATGTTAATTAAAGTACCAGGTCGTGTTGGTAATTACGGATTAATTTTTAATCACAGATGGAATAAGCACGAGGCGGCACATTGTTTATATTTGTTTTTAGGCGGAGCACAAAAAGAAAACTGGCCATCGCTAATTATTTAAAGAATATCCTAATTATTTCTCTCTCTGGCCTTTTTGCATCCTTTGCTTGCCTTTTGAATGTAGAGAGTTTTCTTTTATTATTATTTATATTATTATATTTTTATAAAACAATAAAGCCTGAAATAATTAATTTATATATGCATTCGTTACCGGTACTTGGTTAAAGCAGCTTTGGAAGCAATGATGGCATCAAGTCTTCTAAATGATGCTACTAGCTTGACACACTTTTCTTATGGAGGTTTCTTCTATTCTTCCATTCCGTTCAAGCTCAACCAGGTTCACATGGGTGCACAGACATTTTTAGGTCTCTACAGACATGCTAGAGACTCTAGCTGGACCGCTCCGGGTCTTTCCCGTGGTTGTTATGAAGCCACTCCTCTGTTTCGGGTGACTTTGTTTCGGGTGATCTTGTTGAACGATCGTGCCAACCTGAGATCCTGAGCACTCTGAAGAAGGTTTTCACTCAGGATATGTCTTCTTATTTTTCTGTATCTGTTTTCCTCCTAGGCGTCACGGTGGCTTAGCACAGCCGCCTTGTACCTCCAGGTAATGGGTTCGATCCCCACCTCGGGGTCGGTGTACATGAAATTCGCATGTTCTCCCCATGCTTGGGTACTCGGGTTTCCTTCCAGGGTCCAAAGACGTTCCCAAATTGCCCATAGTGTGTGTTTGTGTGCTGCAATGGATTGGTGCCCCATCAAGGGTGTACCCCCTGTATCCAGGATAAAGCAGTATAGATGATGAGATCTGTTTCGCAGGTCCGCAGGTAATTCTCTCGACCTCACGGCTCTGTATTCATTCCGGCATACACCATTCCAATCTGACATGACAATTTATTGACCTAATTATATCAAATGAATTCAATTAGGCAGTTAGACAGATGGACTCCAGTCAGGTTGTAGAAACATGTCAAGTACGATGGATACGAGTAGGATGCAGCAGCGCTAATAATGGCACTGCAAGGTTCATAACAAAGGGTTTAAATACTTCTGTAAATGGGATATTTCAGTCTCATTTTTATGATTTAAGAATAAAAATACAGGGGCTGCACAGTCGGCTAAGTGGTTAGTACTGTCGCCTTGCACCTCCAGGGTCCGGGTTTGATTCCAGTCGTCTCTTATGATGAGGGGGCAAAAGGATTTGAGTGTGAAACGTAAAAGGTGTAAAACTTGGAATGGTCTGAATCGTCCATCCATGAACGGGCGGGGCAGAGGTGCGATACTTGTCTCAGTGCACATTTTGGACTTGAAGCTTACGAGGTAAAGTAGTTGGCCACGCGGCTTTGTGCTTGGGCGGATGGCCATCTGTAGACGCGATAGCTCTAACGTCCCCTTTCATGTCACCATCTGGGGTAAAGCCAGTGTTGATCAAGCCAAACTCCTACACTCTGCCCTAAGGATGCCCACATACATGTGAACGCATTCTCTCTTTCCCTCTCTCGCTATCTCTTTTACTCTCTTCGTTTCTTTCTCTGTCTCTTTCCTATCCACTTTCTCTCTCTCTCTCTCTCTCTCTCACAAAGGCACAAACGCACCAGCAAGACGCCAACGCGTGGGCGTCTGCAAAACGTCTTCGCAGTTTTAATAATGGCACATTATACTCACGTCGTTCGCCTCGCACGGGATAAAGGGGTACGCTCGCACCATCGTACAGTGCCAATGTACCGTATAGGACTTAAGTGTTACTGAAGTGCTACTTTAAACGATGCCAGTTGAACTTTGTTACTCAGAATCTAACGCTGCACCATATGTGCGAAAAAGGAGGAAAAAAAATGCATGCTCTGACTACAGTATATTCCTACACATTGCGACTGCAATATGCCTCGACGCGCACTGCATTCGAACCGAGTCATGATGTGTCACCGTTAGAGCCCCGCCTGCATTAATTGTGTCACCGTGACTTTCAAAATCCCCACACGGTGACGAGAATAATCTCTAAACGTGACAAGGTAAATTGTAATAGTGATAACAAGCCACGTTTATAGATTAGATTTAAAAAAAAAAAAATTTTTTAAGTGTCATTGCTGATGAGGTGATGTTTTCATTTTTAGCAGTAAGCAACTTTCCGGTCCAGGGTGTCTTCAGGAGGCCAAGACATCATTCTCGTGGAGAAAGTAATAAACTCGCCGCATCAGCAGAACACCCGTGTGTATGATAAAAGATCCGATTTCACGAGATGACACTCGGTGTAATCAGTGTTCCTTGGCCCAAGCTGAAAATACAGTTAAAGATCACATCTTTAGACCGAGCGTCGGTGTGAGGGCCCTCGGGAAACCCGGGCTATTATGAGGCTGCGAATATGGAGGAAGATGCCGTGGATTATGGCAGTAATACCAGTAAGTATAATCAGTTGGAGACCAACAAGAGTGGTACACACACACACACACACACACACACACACACACACACACACACATATACTGTACATTCACCTTGCCCTATTGTTTGCTCTTGTCTGCTCTTTATCAGCCATGTCTCAGCTCCTCTTTTGTGCCCGCTGTCTCTCCACCGTGCCACCATCTGTCTTCCTCTGCCTTTCCTTTACACGTCAGTGTTGTTTTTTTTTCTCGTACAGTAAACTCAATCTTTCTGCTCTCTCTCTCTCTCTCTCTCTCTGTCACTCTTTGCCTGTCTCGTTTTTCTTCCTCTCCTTTTTCTGTACATGATTTCCCTGTACATGATGATGTCTGTCTATTTATCAATATGTTTCATTTAAATACTGAATACCTTTTAGTCTTTTAGTAATGTATTATTTTGTTTGCTGTTTGTTTTGTTTTTTATTTCTCAACCTAAACAACAATCTTACATCATAGTCTTCATATTCGTTTTACTCAGTAGAGATTTGCAGGAGCAGGAGGAGGAGTAATAGTAATAGGCGTGGCAGTGGTATTGTTATTTGTTTGCTTGCTTGGTGTGAGAGTAGAGGTGGTAGTAGTAATGTCATGTATTAGTTTGTTTGTTTGTTTGTTTGTTTGTTTTTGTACTAGAAGACGTGATAGTTGGTTCATTTATTCATTCATAGTAGTAGTAATAGTAACATTATAATGTATTTACAGTATTTGTTTTAGTAGTAGTAGCTCCATTATCATTTATTTATTTGTTTGTTTGTTTGTTTTTTTTGTATTAGAAGTAAATTCTTTCATTCAACCATTCTTTCATTCATAGTTGTCGTAGTAGTAGCATTATAATTTATTGATTTGTTTGTTTGTTTGTTTGTTTGTTTTTAGTAGTAGCAGTAGTAGTAGCTGCATTATCATTTATTCATTTACTTGTTTGTTTGTTTGTTTGTTTGTTGTATTAGAAGTTATAGTTGTTTCATTCATTCATTCATTCATTCATTCATTGTAGTAGTAGCATTATAATGTCTTTGTGTTTGTTTGTTTGTTTGTTTGTTTGTTTGTTTGTTTTAGTAGTAGTAGTAGTTGTAGCTCCATTATTATTTATTTATTTACTTGTTTGTTTGGTTATTTGTTTGTTTAGTAGTAGTAAAAGTACATGGTATTGCATTGTTATACTTTTTTTGTTTGTTTGTTTGCATCAGAAGAAGTGTTAATACAGTAGGTTCCTTCATTCATTTATTCTTAGTAGTAGTAGCATTATAATTAATTGATTAATTGATTTGATTTGTTTGTTTGTTTAAATAGTAGTAGCTGCATTATCGTTTATTTATTTATGTGTTTGTTTGTTTGTTTGTTTGTTTGTTCAGTAGTAGTAATAGTAGAAGTCATGGTCCTAGCATTCTTGTAATTCATTTAGCTGTTTGTTTGTTTTTTTTTGTATTAGAAGAAGTGATAGCAGGTTCCTTCATTCTTTCATTCATAGTTGTCGTAGTAGTAGCATTATAATTTATTGAATTGTTTGTTTGTTTGTTTGTCTGTTTGTTTGTTTTAGTTGTAGCAGTAGTTGTGGTAGCTGCATTACTGTTTATTCATTTACTTGTTTGTTTATTTGTTTGTTTAGTAGTAGTAATAGTAAAAGAGAAGATACTTGCATTGTTATAATTAATTTATCTGTTTGTTTGTTTGTTTGTTTGTTTGATTTTTGTATTAGAAGAAGTGATAGTAGGTTCCTTTATTCATTCATTCTTTAGTTCATAGTAGTAGTTCAGTAAGTAGCATTATAATTTATTGATTTGTTTGTTTTTTGTTTTAGTAATAGTAGCTGCATTATTGTTTATTCATTTACTAGTTTGTTTATTTCTCTGTTTAGTGGTAATAATTGTAGAAGGCATGGTACTAGCATTGTTATAATTTATCTGTTTGTTTGTTTGTTGTATTGGAAGCGATAGTAGGTTCATTCATTCATTCATTCATTGATATTTGTAGTAGTTGTAGCTGCATTATTGTTTATTTATTTGCTTGTTCTTTGTTTAGTGGTAATAATTGTAGAAGACATGGTACTTGCACTGTTATAATTTATTTATCTGTTTGCTTGTTTGTTTGTTTTTGTTTGTCCCTGTCGCAGATTTGCCCGTTTCATGCCACGTTTGTGTCGCCATCTGTTGGCCAGTTACAAAACTAGTCTTGAAACTTTTTGACTCCACCTCATCTGAACTGAAGAACATCGGGACATAAAGTGCTCTAAAGCACGCTGCAGTAACGTAGTAACATCTAGAATCATTTTTAGAAAATGCTGCATTCGCATACATATTATAAGACCAGCAATGATCTCCCGTCTCACGCCAGCTGCACTCTGCTCAGGGTGTCATTACACTGATTTGTTCTTAATACACCGCAATCCACCTGTAATCCGGCCTGGACATGTAACCTCTCCTGCACTTGTCCTGGTTTAATATCGTAAGTGTTTACAGCCAGGTTTCAGTGGCAGTGCAGATGTGCATTTCAATTTCATTACCACGCTTGCCGAAAGAGAGAGAGGTAGAGAGAGAGAGAGAGAGAGACAGAGAGACAGAGAGAGACAGAGAGAGAGAGAGAGACAGAGAGACATAGAGAGTTATGAAGCGATGAGGAGTGTTAATGAAATTCTATATGCTTTGTCTTCAGCTGTCTTTAATTACTTTTTAACGAATGCAATTAGCACAGACACTGACAAGAAAAGACAGAAACCGAGACAGAGACACTCCGTCTGTGTGTGTGTGTGTGTGTGTGTGTGTGTGTGTGTGTGTGTGTGTGTGTGTGTGTGTGTGTGTGTGTGTCAGAAAGAAATAGAGATTTGTAGATTGAAGGGTGTGAATATATGCGACTTTGGTCTGTTTCAACACACACACACACACACACACACACACACACACACACACACACACACACACACACACACACACACACACACACAAGGCTCCTCTTCAATCACCCTGGATAATTCTCTATAGCCATCAGACATTTATCTTCTACAGCTATGAGATGCTGCTTGGCCCAAGTAATGCAATCATCTCTCTCTCAAACACACACACACACACACACACACACACACACACACACACACACACACACACACACACACACACACAGCAAATTAAGCTCTTGATGAATACATACCCTCACTGGGAGTCATGGCCAACAAATATAAATCATGATCCTGATCACCAACAGTACAGAGACGTAAATAGATTACTGTAGCTCTGTAACATGCTTTGTGGTTTGTTATTATAAGTTATAACTATTTTCCTTAATACCATCACGGGAGCTTTGTCAGAACGCTCGAGCCATTATCGGACTTCCTGCTTCCTGTCCGAAACACTGGCCTCCAAGGAACTCCACTAATAGTCCAATCATGTGGAAATGACATGGAGCGAGGTCAGGACACCAAGCAGGGGGAGAACATGCACATCCGTGGCAATCAAACCGTATACAGTACCAGATAAAAGTTTTACAAGTTTTACATGGATTTTTTTTTTTTCAAAACTATGAAAACACATATGGCATTAAGTAATTAAGTATCAACACCAACAACAACAACACCAACAACAACGACAGTCAGTTGTTATTTTAAGACACAAAGATCAGCTGTTTCTGGAACAGTTCTTGCAAGAACAGCATTGTGTCGAGTGCGTTTGCAAAACCCATCAAGCCCCATGATGATGAAACTGTCTCTCATGAAGACCTTCCCAGGAAAGCAAGACCAAATCTTAGCTCTGCTGCAGAGGAGAAGTTCATTTAGAGTCACCAGGTTCAGAAATCACTAATTAACAACCAGCACCTCAGATTAGAGCCGTTATGAAGGATTTACAGAGCATCAGTAGCAGATATACATCTCGATATCAACTGTTGAAAGGAGATTATTGTGTGTTTTGGATAAACGGTGGAATTAGAAGGCGTGCCCGTAAAAATACATTTGTTCAAGATTCAAGATTCTGTAAACCCCAAAAACGCATGAAAAGTAGATTATTTTCCCCTACTGCCGCCCCATCTGATTCAAACGGACAATGGTCTAATAATCCAGTGTGTAATTAGTGTGATCGGATGCTGTACATCAAATCCAAACTGCTTGAGGTGAAAATCAAAAACCAGAGGAGGTTCTCTCAAAAAGCCAAAGATCAAAGAAGCAAACCTTGGACTCGCAGCGTGTATCGTGTGGCCGTGCGTGAATCGAGAAAGCTGTGTAAATGTCGTTAAGGCTTACAGTAGGTATTGATTTAAAAATATAGAGATGGAAGTTTATGAAATCTGCTACATTTCCAAGCTTTGCTTTAGGAGGTAATAATTACACAGCAGTGATTTAATCAAATCAGGCAAGAAAATTGATTTCCTTTACTCCCTCTCTGTGAGTGTGTAGACAACAGGTGTGTGTGTATGTGTGTGTGCGTACGTGTGCATGTGTGTCTGATTAGACAGATTGTGCCTGTAATATATTCACATGAAGAACAGCTGATGAAGAAGAAAGGATGAATAAAAGCCCTGCGTGTTTACCGTCTCCATGACGACCGGAAGAGGCCAGACAAAGGGCGTTCAGGTTCTCCCTAATGGGCACACACACACACACACACACACACACACACACACACACACACACACACACACACACACAGATACTCTTTCTCACACTCTTTCCTTCTACACACACACACACACACTCACACACACACACACACACACACACACACACACACACACACACACACACATTTAAACATGCTCTGTGCTGCAATTATAGTAAAATGCATTCGCCAGTAAAAAGCCATAGTGCTGTCACACACTAACACACACACCTCAAACACACACACACACACACACACACACACACACACACACACACACACACACACACACACACTCAAACAAACGGATATGTAAAATCAATAAACACAGTTGACCATGTGCTTGCGTCACAAGCTTTCAAAACACACTTCTGAGACCTTTTGAAGAGAAGTGACGAGTGTTCCTGAACGCAGCGCGGTGCATTATGGGAAATCTATGAAAAGAAAACAGTGCTTTTTTAAAAAGAAAACATTTGAAGATACCACAACGCCGTTACACAAACAGCTGGAGCGGTAGCAATAGGTCACACCTACTGTAGTTCTCCTTAAAAAGACAATTAAATGATTCATATTTTCTGTTACTGGAATATAGAGACGATATTAAAACCCTGCGGTGTTATATTATAGGGTGATGTATATGCTCAAGACTTAGGGCACAAGGCGGGGTACACACCGGGACAGGGTGCCAATCCATAGCAGGGCACATGTATATGCTGTTATATCTTGTTATATCTAAAAAAAAAATGGTACTTACGGTACATAGTGCATTTATAAAACATTCATTAGCACTGCATAAATATTTGATAAAGCAATACTGGAGAATTTGTGAAACGCTTAGAGGCTGTCTAACCGCCGGTTTAATGTACAGTACCCGTGTCTTTTTGGTGATTGATTGATAGCGCGTGACTGTAAATTATTATATATGCATAATCTTGCAAGTTATTATATTACGAGGGACGTTCAAGTCAATCCGGGACTTTTAAACGAGATGTCCCTTGAATGACTCCGTAATCATGCTTCTTATTATAGTAGAATTATCCATTATCTTGCTTTTTATTATAGTACAAGGCATGTTCAAGTCAATCAGGGACTTTTTAATGAACTGTCCCTTGAATGACTCCATAATCATGCTTTTTATTATAGTAGAAGGCGTGTTCAAGTCAAACCGGGACTTTTGAAGACATGTCCCTTCCTTGAATTAATCCATTATCTTGCTTTTTATTATAGTACAAGGCGTGTTCAAGTCAAACCGGGACTTTTACATGAGCTGTCCCTTGAATGTTTCCATAATCTTATATTTTTATTGTAATACAAGGGGCATTCAAGTCAATCTGGGACCTGTCACCAGTTATCCCTGTTGGGCCCTTGAGCAAGGCCCTTAACCCTCAGCTGCACAGATGTATAATGAGATTTTTTTTTTATTATTTAAGTTGTACTGGATAAGGGCATCTGCCAAATGCCTAAATTAAATGGACATGTAAATGTAAATGTGAACTGTCCCCTGATGAAATCCATAATCTTGCTTTTTATTATAGTATGAGGGACATTCAAGTCAATCAGGGACTTGAGACGACATTTCTGGTGAATGAATGCATAAAAAACTGTTTGACATTTACACAAGACTTTGAGCACAGTGATGAGACTCTTAGCCGTAGTACAACATTACATGGTTGGTGTCGGTCAGAGCTAAGTGCAGTGGACATTCGGTGAGTGGAATGTCTGATCCTTGGTGCGAAGAGACACATCTGTCCACTTGCACGTTACAGGAACTCGTCTGAGAGTTATTACCACATTGTCCTGACCTCGCTCCACTTGTCTGGGTCATTAAAGGAGTTCCTGGGAGGCCAGCGTTTCAGGTGTTTGAATTGATTCGTCTGGCTATTCAATAAGCATTTGATTCTGTGCATTGACCTGCCGTCATTGGATACTTATGATACGCATGGTGTGTGAATTTCGTCTCTGGTGGTTCTTCCACCTCAATATCTGAACCCGTACAATAATAACTAGAGATATGGACGAGGCTTTATCGCTTATTATTTTCGTTTCGAGAAATTTCCTTACATGTTAACTTGGTTCTTTCTTTTTTTTTTTTAATGTGAGCAAATTTTGCTTACATACAGATTTACTGATGTCTACTGTATTTAACCACAAAACATTGTGTTTCAGCAAAAAACACAGTATTGGTGCAAAGAAGCTACTTGCGAAGTTTATGCAACATGGAAGTGACCGATCTTGCTTCTCTAAAAGTTTCAAGTTGCTCATCTTTGAGATAATTTCAAAACAATAAACTTTTACAATGCAAATTAATCATATTTCTTTATCAGTATTGATACTCAAAATTGTTGCTTAAATTAAAGAAAGCATTCTGGGCAAAATTAAAAGTATTTTTTCCCCAAACAAATCTGGAGTGCAAAAAATCTGTAGTGTCCGTAACCATGTCAAATTCATGTCGCAATATCTTCACGATTTTGCATTTTAGAATAATGCACTTTTTCATTTTTATGACTTTTAATGTGAAATCTAAATAGGCCGAGTTCCATCTAAACGACAGTTAAGATCGTTGAAATATTTGAATTCAAAAAAGTTCCGGACGCTACAGACATAAAAGGGCATGAAACTGTATTTAGCAAATGTGTTTCTTTTTTATCTGATGAAAATATAAATGTGTACAAAAAACAAAGTGGGAGATGATCAGCATTAAGTATTACGTAAAAAAATGAAATGGTGTTATATAGTAATTATGTTAAAAATTCACTTTTTCACCTACTGTAGGTGAGACAGTTTTTTAGCACCGATACCATGTTTGGGCCATTTGTGAATGTGCGTAAATCTAATTAACGAGTTGAACATACCCCTGTTAAACAAACTTATTTTATCAGAGTGCTCATTTGCAGAGCACCCTGACGCAGGGTTTTTTTTGTATTCAGTTGCATCCCATCGTACTGTAGAATGTAGTAACGATTGGTTGTCACCTCAATTTTGGAAGTCTTGCGTCATGTCATGGAATTTTTTTGTTTCGTTTTTTTCCCTCCCCGCTGATCCATTTAAATATTTAAATCTACACCTGGATTTCAAGCTGCTTTGTGACACTGTTTATTATTACAAACCTGAAATAAAATTGAATTGAACTGAACCGCTTATCCGAGCAGCATGCTGTAGCATGTTTCCTATAAGCTTGTGCATGCGGTATAATAGGACGTTTTGTTTCGGTTAGCTAATTGAGACTGGGTGTGTACCAGCAGTGCCAGCGTGATGAATCTCAGCAGGCCAGAAAACACCCTCGCGTCAGACTCGAACACACCCGTGCCAGGCTGCACATCCTGCGCAAAATGCACGAGATCTAATTTGCTCCTGTAACACAGCCGTCATTACTGGAGAGAAGACATTAATCAAAGCGATGCACCCGTCGTCCGACAAGCGTCAAGGATGAAGGAAGCGGTTGTGTTTTGTTTGCCACTGAGTACAGTATACAGTATATCTTTGAGATTTGTCTCGCAGGAGGGGTTACCGATAAACATCCTGCTCCTGTGCGCCTTTTAACCTGCGCGCACACACACACACACACACACACATGCAGAATAAAAGAAAAACTGGACACATTTCTCCTAGTGTGCTAAGCTGTGTCTGCTCGGCTGTTTGCTCATGATCAGGGACGCCAAAGACAAACAGTCCTGAGAGTAAAAACTCGCTTTATTTCTCTATATAATCCCCTGCTACAGTACACCAATGCACTTAGCCCAGAGTTTCACTAGTGCTTGGATACCATCACGGTAGAAAAGGTTTCTCGGTATGTTGGAGCCATGATCTGAAACGCCGGCCTCCCAGGAACTCCTGGGCTGTACAGAGAACGTCGCAGTAAGTCTCAGCCGAGTTCCTGTACCGCGAACGTGAATAATTACACTAATTACACTTATTATAGACAGACAAGTAGGCGTCCACCCGCTGAATGTTCACGGGAACGACTGCGGTGTCCTCCGAGTCACCTTGTCACTTACTATACGTATGACCTTCTTTAAAACATTTGCACCGTTCAAACATATTAACTGCGGTTAAAGGTCTCATCGCCGTACTGCGCTTCTGTAAATGAACCGGTTTTACACCTTCATTCACAGGAAATTCCATGATAAGTTGGCCATTGTGTTCATGGTTAAGAGGACACGTCTGTCTAGAAAGCTGTCTAGGAAAAAGACTTTCTCTCACACCGTCACATGTCTCACTATCACATACTGTTCTAAGAAAACACTTTGCACTCCCAGTGAACTGGAACTGTCCGTTTCCTCCACTACGGTCCGTCCCAACGTTTGACGTTTGACAGAAAACAGTGTGTGATTGGGTTATTGACAGATACGAGTCTTTGCCTAAAAGCTAGCTTAAAATGTCATTTGCTTAATGCATACAATGTGCAGTATCACAGGTCTGGCTGGTCATTCCACAATCCTGGGTACAAAACATAATTCACAGGTACGCGCCAAACTTGTGCAATGTATGAGATTCTTATCTTATGGATGCAACCTTGAGTACAACTTTGTATCTGTATCAGGCCAGGTTGAGACAAGCTCATAATAAAGAGTTAAACTTGATGGTATTTGTTCGCCGTCTTTAATGATGGGCATTTTCACACGGCGCCGCACGTGCCACAGTAAGCAACCCTCACATTTAACATGATGAATAAAGAAATGTCCAGGACAGCTTTTTCATGGTGAGTGATGATCTCATAAGCAGAAGAGTCACCGATACCACTTGTTGTATATGACGGCGTGCGTGTTGTTGTTGTTGTTTTTACTTCTTCCAAGCCACAGGGAAGGAAATGAATCACACACACGCTGTTTGTCAGCATCACCGGGCTGGAGTGTTTTCTAGCGCGTTCTGCCTCGGTTTTAATTACCTGTCAGTCAGGAGCTGGTGCTCGGCTAACATCGAGACACACCCTCGGGAAACAGTCGATATATCAGATTAGAGTCCCTCCATCTGGGAGACAGCGAGCGCCCGCTGGAAAGCTGTTTAGCATGCGAGCGCTCGGGGACACGAACGAACATGTGTGTAACGCGCGCTCAGTGAGGATGAGAGCGACTAGGAGGATGCAAAACAGCTGTGGGGGAAAAAAGGAAGAAAACACAGAACGGCAAAAATAAGAGGAGGGAAGCAGCAGGAAAAAAACGGATAAATAAAGTGAAATCTTGAGGAACAGAAAGTAGAGGAAGAAAGCCAGGGATTAGTGAACAAGGAAGAAAGAAGGAAGGAAAGGTGAAGGGTATTAAAAGAAGGACGTAAGAAAGTAGGGGAAGCAAGGAAGGAAGGAAGGAAGGAAGAAAATAGAGCAAGTAGAGAGGAAAGAAGGAAAGAATTAGAGAAGAAGGAGGAAATGAAAAAAAGGAAAGACAGAAAAACAGCTGCGGGAAAAAGAAGAAAACAGAAAGGAAAAGAAGGGAAAAGAAAGAAGTGGAAGAACAATGAAGAACAAAAGAAGGAAGGAAAAGGGGAAGGAAGGAACGAAGTGGGGCTGGTAAAGAGTAATGAAAAGAATTTAAAAAAGAAAACAAACAAGGACATAAGGAAGGAAGGAAGGAAGGAGGGAGGTAATGAAAAGAGGAATGAAGAAAAGAATAATATAAAACATCTGTGAGAGAAGGAAGAAAACACAGAATGGAAAAATAAGGCAAGCATGAAAAAAGAATGCTAAAAATAAGTATTAATGAAGAAAGAAGGAGGAAAATGTGGATAAAAGAAAATAAGTAAATAAGGAAGGAAGGAAGGAAGGAAGGAAGGAAGGAAGGAAGTGGGGCTCAGAGAATAATGAAGGATGGAAGAAAATAAAACAAGAAAATTAACAAGAAAGGAAGGAAGAAAGGAAAAAAGAAAGCAAAGAAAAGACAGAGGAAAAAAGGATATAAAAAGAAAATTAAGGAGGAAGGAAGAAAAAAGGGAAAGTGGAAAGGAAGGAAAGAATAAGATGAGGATAGACATGACTGGCTGATTAAATAACTGCCTAAATGAGCTACAGGTCTACAGGTGATTCTTATAAAGCAGGGTGTGTGTGTGTGTGTGTGTGTGTGTGTGTGTGTGTGTGTGTGTGTGTGTGTGTGTGTGTGTGTGTGTGTGTGTGTGTGTGCTCATGCGTGTGTATGAACCCTGAATACGCCTGATTTCACTCGTGGTGATCTGACGCTCAGCCCACCACTCTTCTGTTGCCATGGCGACTGGGCTATTACCATCCAAATAGAGGAGTGGGGTTTTAGTCACGGCTAATTAAGACACTGTCATATGTATGGCACGTGCAACCGTCACGCTGCTCCCAGCCAATAGGAAGGCAGAAATATCACGCTTATGGATTACTGAATGTACATCTGGGCGACAGTAGGCATCACTTCATGGCTCCTTCCTGAGACGTGGGTGTGTGTTATTATAACTGACACAATAAATTGGTACAATTACCTGCCCACTATTTCCGCGCAGTGACACAGACTTATTGCAAACATTCATTCATTGTTTTGTTTAGTTTTTCCTGACACACTATATATGGTGCATGTTTTTTTTTTCCTGTTTTTGGGCAGTTTTTGCTATTTTCGTATTGACACGGACAAAGCAGCGTGACAAATCTGTCAAATCTGCCTAACTGACTTGATCGCTTTGGTCCCAGTCTAAACATAGATACGAGCAAAACATGAGCAGCTCAAACGTGAGCGCAGCTGTTGAATTCTTGAATCTGATTGGTCAGGTTGACTTGGTTTTTTAACAGCAGCTCTTATAGTAGCTCCGGCTTCAGGACAAATCACGGGTTTATACTGGGGGCGTTCAAGTCAAACCGGGACTTGTGATGAAATTTCTGGCAAACGATGGCGTGAAACCCATTGACATTTACAGAAGCACAGTAGGGTGATGAGACTTGTGTGATTTCCACAAGGAGTTCCTGGGAGGCCAGGCAGTCCGATCTTGGCTCCGGCGTACTGAGAAATCTTTGATGATGAATCCTTGACAGTATCCAAGCACTAGTCAGTAAATAAAGGGAATTTTTTACTCTCATAATCTCATGTCTTCTGTTTCTGATTCTGAAAAGTCCCAGATTGACTTGAACACCCCTCGTAACAAGTTCTGTGCAGTAACAATATACTGTATGATTAATGTTTAACTATTGCCAGATTGATGCCATATTTTCATGTCTGGACCGTGTTGATTATCCTCCTATAACATCAAAGAACATTATTAATAGGGCCCAAGCACTATGACATCAGCACTATGACATCAGCAATATGAAGCCATGACGATGATATCATCGCCATCGCTTTGATCGTGCTGTTTTTAATAGTGCTGATGTCGTAAATGTGTGAGGGTTCTCTCAACACTGCACGCACTGATGATAAGCCCAAGCACGCGCGCCATCGCCGCTGGACACACCAGAAAGACACGTCCAGCCGTGACGACGCCTTAAACTTAAGCCATATTCAGTGACATCAGCGTCTGGGGTTTTTAGTGATGTCGATATTCTGTAAATCTATATTTGCTCACAGTATAGATTTTTTTTGTTTTAAATGAAAAAGTTTTTCACTTTGATTATGTAATTAGTACGTTATGAGAACATGTTCACTTTGTATGTCTGACTTCTTTCTTACTTCTTTCACTCTTTCTCTTGCTATATTTCCAGTTTCTGCTTTTCAGTCGACTGCAAAAAAAAAAAAAAAAAAAAAAAGCACCGCGGCACACTCACAGACATAAAGAGAGCAGAACAGCGAGAGTTTATTGCATTGCATTGTATTGTCTGTCGTCTAATGATATGCGCGCTAAAAATTCTACTTCTACCGTATAAATCTCAAATTCTCTCCTGTCATATATCCTAGTATTATTACTGTATGTCTGGTGCTCACTACCCACTCCTATCATCTGCTCCACTCGTCTCGCTGCCAGCATTCACTGATTTGAACCAGCATGCAGGTGCCTACATCTCGTGGCACCACATACTGTTCTAAAAAAATAAATAAATAAATTTTAAAAAAAAAGGCCCGTACCCTTCACTACTGTGTGTCTGGATTATTGATGTTCGATTTCATCGTGACACAAAGCTTTGCCTAAAATCTACTAGCTTGTAGTGTACAAATTCCACAGAAAGAGCAGAGAAAGCAGGACGCTCATGAACATCCAGCTTTGTTATCAGTTTACTGGAAATGACTCGATAACTTCCAGTGAATGTGACTTTCCATAACGCAATGTTACTGCAAGTATCAGGGCTTCAGCTGCACTTCTGTTCCACAAACCTGGGTACGAAAGTGATTCACAGGTAGAGAGAGAGAGAGTACTGCAGTGTTGTCCAGTTAATGAAATTCTGAACTTGTTGATGAAGTAAGACCTTGAAGGAGTGACTATCTTTATAAACACAGAGCAGTGACTGCTAGATGGTTGAGATTCTTGGATTTTGATCGCATTTTCAAATCCCAAGCTATGACTGTTCAGTTGTCAGTTTCTTTGAATAAAGGCGTCGTGCAAAGTATTAAAACATTAATGCTAGAACATGCATCCATAATCTACATCTAATAGCTATGACCTTGTTTACATATCGTTGTAAATCATGAATCTCCTACACTGATTGTAACCTGATACGATCGCCGTATGAGTTAGAGATTCTGTATTGACTTGGACTTGTCTTGGAATTTTTCAGCAATGGTACTTGGACTTGTCCAGGTCTTGAGGATTATTCGTGCTATGATCTCCATCCTGGTCTCAATCTTGCATTCATCTGACCTGGCCTTAAACAAACGTATCGGCCTTAATCCTCGTCTTGGACTTGGCAAACCAGTTATGGATACCGATTACTGCATCATGTAGAAGATTCTAATCAATTCATAATATTTCATGCTTGCTACAATGAAGCTGCCATTTCTTTTAGGCAAGCACTGTGAGAGGTTTGATGATGTTGGAAAGGGTTCCGTGTGTGAAAGCATTAATGCTAGCCCTTACATTAACCCTGTAGTCTTACACCTTCCCTCCAGCAGAGGTCCAAGTACAGGATCGGAGTTTTACTGCAATATTTCTGTGGCTTAGTGGTCAGCACTGTCGCCTTGCACCTCTAGGGTCCGGGTTCGATTCTGTGCGCGTGAAGTTTGCATGTTCTCCCCATGCTACAGTAGGTGGGTTTCCTCCCAGAGTCCAATGGCATGCAGATTAGGCTAACTGGCGTTCCCAGTTGGGCGTAGTGTGTGAATGTTGACTGGCAGCCCTACCACGGTTTAGAAAGAGGGAAGAAATACAAGGGTAATCTCCATTGGTCTCCGCAGTCCATAGTTGGACTACAGAGGTTCCTAGATGGATGGATGGACTGCAATATTAACTTCCATGTATGAAGTTGAACTCAAACTAACAATCATCACAAGCTCTTGTGTTTTGACCCTTGACTTGGTCTTTGATTTTTCAGATAGTATTCGTACATGTCCATTACCCTCATCATGACCTTGGCTTTTGTTCTGTGTGTTGGATTGACGCTTAGTAAACCTACAACACATGGATTAATGTCTTGATTCCTCTGTGGTAGATATAAATCTGACCTTTGGTGAGAAACTTGAGCCGTGGATGTTATTGTACTAGACAGTACAAGGGCATAAAGTATACCTGGTCTATATTTTTGTTCAAATACCCGCGCCCATCCAGACTGTAGCAGGTTTCATCCGTCTTACCTGGCAGGCATTGTAGAGCAGCTGATGCTCAAACTTCTTGATGCCGAGGATCCCCTGGAACATTTCATACAGCTGGTCCTTGCTGAGAATGAGCTCGGAGGCAGCGCTGGCTGTAATGCGCTGCTGGTGCTTGCGGGGATCCTCCTCGCCGCGGTAGATGGTGTCGAACTTAGCCAGCCAGGAGCTAAGCACCGTCTCCTTGCTCAGGCCGTCGATCTCGGGCAAGCTGCGCACGCGTTTCTCGATGTGCTTCTTGAAGACCTCGCGCGAGTCGTTGGCCGAGCAGCCGCCGCTCTGGACCATGCGAGAAACGCGGTCACTCTTCAGAAACACCTAGAATATTGAAATGAAAAGTTTGTGTTACAGTCAGTTTTGTATTAAAGTCTACGCGTAATCGATCTGACATTTTAGTTTTTTCGCTAGAAATGCTAAGGTGTTTCTGCTTTCTGAAACATTGATTTTTTTTTCCCTCTCCGTCTCAATTCCCAACTTGAATTTATTATACCCATAGTTCACAATACGCAGGAAGCAAACAATTCTGAAAGGAGCGGGGGAGGCGGGGGGGGGGGAGGAGAGGGGGGTCTTATAGAGAACAGCTATGGGAATTGTTCCTGCGTCTTTATTGCAGTAGGTTTTCCTCTTTTGAAATTCACTTCAATCACTTTGCTGCTGATTGCAGTGTTTCCCTTCAATCTGAAACCTCTCTTTCTTCCACGTCTAGCTCAGAGCGAGGCAGTTTCTCAGCATGGACATTACAGGTTAATGACGTGCCCACCTGGGCACTGGCTTCACATCGGCTGAAAGCTGCTCTCAGCTTGTTGCGCTACTCACCAAAACACATAGCAGGAGACCTTAACCTCCGTGTTAAAACAGACAAAGATGAATAGATGTTCTTTATTCTGCACCTCCGGGTTTGACATTCATCTCTTATTCATCCTGTTGCTCTCGCTTGCTTCCTTTGTTCTTGAACTTTCTCTCAATCGGCGCTTTCTAAGTCCCTCATGCACTCAGATGTGTGGTAAAGACATGCTGTAAGGTTTATCATCTAATGTCTAATTACAGTGCTTAAGTGATAATTACGGAATTACTGCAGTCATGTTCCTTTTGCATATTAATGTAAAAGAGAGAAGTAAAAAAAAATGCATGTACAGAGAGTGAAAACATTTATATACAGCAATAAAAAAAATACTTTTATTGCAAGATCTCGCAAAAAACGGCCTCCGAGTGACGCAGTGGTGATGCGCTCGCCCTCTCATCCGGAGATCGCGATTGGCCG
>JAAGKR010000468.1:93785-199927 GCA_011419295.1 Clarias macrocephalus | reverse complement strand
TATATATATATATATGTGTGGCTTATATATATGCTTTAAAAAAAATCCAACATTTTAACACATTAAGGATATTCGTGTTTAATTAAATTTTTAAATCCTCATGTTCCAGTGTTTATGCAGTAATTTGGTCATGTTCACCCATGGGGTGACGCCATGATTATTCATTATTTATTAAAATACTTACCCACTCAGAGAGATTCTGTTTGATGCAGATTGACCTGTATATCAACTTGATAACTAGCAAATGCTATTAAATGCCATATATGTTTACCCCATTGGTGAACATGACCAAATTACAGCATAAACACCATATATACAGTATATTTACAGTATATATATAGTCCAAAGACATGATGTGTATTCTGATTGGTGTTTCCAAACTGCCCGTATTGCATGATTAGGTGTGCAGACTGAGTTGGTACCCCATGCAATCCAGGGTGTACCCCTCTTTGTGCCCTGAGCTCCGTAAGATAAGTATTATAGATAATGAATGGATGGAATGGAAGTAAATCTGGTGTTCAGAGCGTGTGTGCAGTTCTTATCTGCATGCTGTACATGGCCTATTAGTCACACTGCACCAAATTCACTTCCAGCTATAAACCCTGTGCGCACATAAATGCTCACCTGTCCTGTACATGCCACCTTTAAAAAAGAATTATTGTAGACAGCAAATTAACCACCTATTTAAGCTAAATTACGGCTTTTGCCACTTTTTAAGGAAGCAAAACAGCTGTTCGGTTCTTCTGAAGCCAATTGTGTGTGTCTTTACCTCATTATTTAATTTACAAGTTAGTAGATAAAAGGTGCAAAGTTGTTTTGAACTGTGGCATTTGTATTAGCGATCTGTCTCTCAAAATGAACCCTTAAGAGCTGCGACTTCCAGCGGGGCAGGATACAATTATGCTGAAATATTGTATGATTTGGTTCATTGCACTTTCAAACATGCAGAACAGAGAAATCATGAAGAATTATGATTATTGTTTTATGTATAACTGTCCTTTAGACTAGTAGGCATTACTGATTTTTGTGTTCTTTATTGTGTTCTTTAGCCCAAACGCGTCTCTTCTGCTTGTTGCCTGTCCTTAGCAGTGGTTTCTTAGCAGATATTCTACCATGAAGGCCTGATTCACACAGTCTCCTCTTAACAGTTGTTCTAGAGACGTGTCTGCTGCTAGAACTCTGTGTGGCATTGACCTGCTCTCTGATCTGAGCTGCTGCCTGATTTCTGAGGCTGGTGACTCGGATGAACTTATCCTCCGCAGCAGAGGTGACTCTTGGTCTTCCTTTCCTGGGGCGGTCCGCATGTGAGCCAGTTTCTTTGTAGCGCTTGATGGTTTTTTGTGACTGCACTTGGGGACACTTTCAAAGTTTTCCCAATTTTTTGGACTGACTGACCTTCATTTCTTAAAGTAATGATGGCCATTGGTTTTTCTTTACTTAGCTGCTTTTTTCTTGCCATAATACAAATTCAACCTCTTTGAATGAGAAGGTGTCTCCAAACTTTTGGATATATATATATAATAAAAACACAAACTTGGCTTAGATCCACAAGATTATGGAGTGTTTCTGTTCGAGCTGGTTCTGGAATTTGTGCACATTCATTCTGCAGAGCATTTTTGAGGTCTAGAACTGACGTTGGACGAGAAGGCCTGACTCACAATTTCCGTTCCAGTTCATCCCAAAGGTGCTCGATGGTGTTGAGGTCAGGGTTCTGTATTTGGGCCAGTCAAGTTCTTCCACACCGAACTCATCAAACCATGTCTTTATAGTCCTTGCTTTGTCCACTGGGGCATGGTCATGTTGGAATGGAAAAGGGTCTTTCCCAATCTGTTGCTACAAAGTTGGAAGCATACAGTAGCATTGTCCTAGATGTCTTTGTATGCTGAAGCATTGAGATTGCCCTTCACTGGGGATAAAGGGGTCTGATTAGAAAACCTGAATTTAAAACAGGTTTGGCCAAATACTTTTGTCTACAGTATATAGTGTGTATACAGTACATGACTGACAAAATGGCCGATTAGAATTTTGAATAAATGAGAATTGTCCTAAGCAGGGGTGTCCTTTGTGTAAATCTGGTGTCCTTGGAATAACAAGGAAATAACGGGGAACCTCCTGTTCTCCAAGGCAACCCACTTTGAATTCTGATCATTGCAGGTCTTTGAAGCATTAAATCTAGCAGCAGCCTCATAAGAAAAAAAAAAAAAAAAAAAAAAAAACAATACTTGACGCACAAGAACAGCGGCCACCTGCGGTGACGGTGTCGCCAGCAAGGTCAAATGACTTGTGATGGGAAATGAACAGGATATTCAGATAGTTTTCACTTAATGTACACATGAACATCTCTCAGACTAAGGGTCAAATAAATGAATTTGCAGGAACAGGAATGGATTAGGACTAACGGCTAACACTTACAATTGAAAAAACAAACAAACAAGGAAAATACTATGGAAATATAATATCAATTACTAAGAAATTGTTACCGCTGTATTCTTTGATGAATTCATATCTGATCATGGAAACAAATAATGGACTAGTCCAACTCATTGTGAAATGGTCACATTTAATGAACAACCTCTTGTTTTATATACATCTATAAAAAGAACCCAGATACAGGTTACAAGAATCTAAGGCTAATACATACATTATTAAATAATAAAGTATTTTTTCCATGTTAAAGATACATATCGTAGTTTACAAAATATGATCGTGGAGAATTAAGCAATTGTCAATGAGAAAAATAAACTAAGATGCTATATGTATGTTGCTTAATTAAAAAACAAACAAAAACAAAACATAAAATTACAACAGTATTCCTTGAATAATGCAACAGAAAATTTGGACATTGGCTATGAAAATCAGATTAAAAAAAAAAAAAAGGCATATAGACTTGAGCGATAAAAGTGGTTCTACATAGAACTAATAAACAGATTGGTCAGATACAATTCATGTTTATTCCGTTTAAAAATTTCAGTCCAGTACACCACCATGGAGTAAGACACTGTTTTCTTTAAAATATGTGTGTGTTTGTGTGTGTGTAAGCATCTGTCTTTCAGCCTCTTATTATCAAGGGCCAAATCCAATAAAGAGAAATAAAAAAAGAAAGAAAGAAAGAAAGAAAGAAAGCTAAATGCTGTAAAGAGAAAATTAATCAAAAATGATGACCTTCATTCTAAGTTTGTTAGTCCTCAGTCTATGAAGCTCCAGTTTGCTGGATGGAGATTTTGCTCGGCAGCTTCCAGTCCCTCGCACAGACACAGGCTTGGGGAAGCTAAGGATCGTGGGAAAGAGAAATCTCCACGTCTTTGGCATGACCAGTTAGCTGTATGCTGCTGAATTTCATGACACACAAAGGTTGAGCTTGTACTACCGTCTCCAGTGTGTGTGCAAAACGTCAAAAAAGCTTCTGATTTATTAAAAAAAAAAAAAACAATTATAAAAAAAAAACGTCAAAAGGGGAAAAAGGATGGATGCTTTATTTGTTTGTTCGTTCGTTTTTTTTTTTTTTCATTGTTGTGCTGCTGTGAGACAGAAGCCTGTTGACTCGTGTGTCCCCATATGTTTAGCTTCCCTGGGGTTCCGAGTCCCGTGCCTGCGCTCACTCCACCTTCAGCCACGCCGCCCATGATGCGTTTCAGTCCTTTTTATTTTTCCCCCTTTCGGTTCTTAAAGTCATCATTTATTAATCGCACTATTTTTTTTTCTTTTTGTGAGAGAAAAAAAACTTAAATTATCAATGCACGATATCCATTTAGATGTGCAAAATAGAATTAGAAGACTTTCCACAGGAATGAATTATATTATCTGCAAGAGAGAGAGAGAGAGAGAGAGAGAGAGAGAGTAAACAATAAGCCTATATACTGTAAATGAGATTGCATCAAAAAAACAACAACAACATTCAATATAAAGCAACATTTCTGTCATCCACAGCATTATTGATGTAGAATTTATTTATAAATATATACTTTTTGATCTTTTATGTGAATCAATAACAACATCATTTCTAATGGCTGTAAGTCATAAAAACACAGAATCTTGTTTCAAGTTTATTCTCTAAATTCTGAAACATCTCCTACATGCTTCACTTACGATATACAGTACTGTGCAAAAGTCTTGAGCCACCCATGAGTGCTTCATATTTTGCTTCTAGGGAGCCAGACTGTTGTATTTTTAATGCAGTCTTGAGGAATAGTTCTCCAGACTTCTTACAGGACTTTTTTAAATCTCATTTTAGACTCTCATTTTCAGTCCAGTTTCTATACCTGAGCAGGTTTTTTTTATTTTTTTATTTTTAAGCCAGATACTGACTTATAAATCATTCAAGCATAAAAAACATCTAACTTTAGGCAGGAACCAGTGAAAAACTAGTGCAGATGATGACAGATGATCAGACCGGTGATTAGTATATACTGGTGATGCTGAGTGCTGATTGGTTGGAACAGACAGACAGGAGGGGAAATGAGGTTGCTGAGAAGGATATTACATAAACTCTGCACTTTGCAGCTTGTCACAGTAAAATATATATATATTTTTCACACCTGTGTAATGAAATGGAATGAAATGAAATTGTACAAATAATAAAATCTGTACGTTCAACCATTGCTGATTTAACACTTTCAGTGTTCACCTGATTTCCAACCAGACCTACAGTATATAGACACTGTACAGTATTCATTTAAAACTCTAGATGTTAATTCAACAGAGGTGTCTGACCCTAGTGCAGCTATTCTCAAGTGCGGTGACATTTTTATAAATGAAAAATGCTTAACATTATATTAGAAAATAAGAAGAACAGATCTGCTGTTCAATGATTGTATTAATTGTAATTAATCATATTAATTTTAGATCCCTGCTCTTAACAAGAACAACATATTCACAAAATGAACCAAGTAAGGACGTAGCCAGCTACGAATAGTTACGGCACTACCTTAATCTTTTTATTTGCTAACATATTTACATGATAATAATAGTAATAATAATAATAATAATAAATAATAATGATAATAATAACAATAATAATAATAATTAAAAAAAATAATATATTACTAATACTACAACTAATCTCCTGTACCTAGTGACTTTTTGTGACCAGTGTAAGGAAGTCAACTATAAGTAGCAACATATATAATAAGTCCAATATATATAATATATAATGTATTAAAAAAAAAACACCACCAACAACAACAATATATACAGATGTATTTTATAGCTAGAGTTTTTCCAAATGACTTTTTCCAACTTACATTTTGCCCGCACACGTAGTGGTTTAATGTTGTAAGCCATGTCAGGAAGTCACTAACTACAGCTTAATTACATTTTTGAAAAAGTATGGCAGTGTCCAGATTGTTTTAAAACAGCACTAATACAACTGACACTAATTATTTATATGAAACATACCACACTGCTGTTTCTCTTCACACATATCCTGTATGCTATTTGGTTTTAATCAAACAAATCAGAAGGTGCAAACTGTTATATCTGTCCGTAACCAAGTAATACTTCTAATGAGTGTAGCATGCATGTAGGAGTGTGCACCTCAGGCAAGCACGGACAGGTTTAGAATAAAAATAGCAGGTTTGTGCTACAGCTACAAGAGGATGGATTTATTTCTGACGAACACGAGACTATTCATTACTGTAGTTAAAAAAAATAAAATAAAATAAACAGATCCAACGGTTGTGGAGGAAACCCTGTTTGTTGAAATATTTGAGAGTAAAGTAATGCAAACTGCTTTTTTTCAAGTCAAACCAGGACTTTAATTTTGCAGAAAAACAGTAAAAAAAAAACTGCCTTTATTTCTCCTTATAATCCCTAATGCACAATGTGTTTCACTAGTGCTTGGATACCATCAAGGTAGAAAGCTTTCTCAGTACAACGGAGCTGCGTCATGTCTGAAATGCTGGAACACATTTAAATCGCTTGGGACGAGGTCATGCCTGTCATGCCAGTTCCCACAGACAGATGAGTCTCTCCCACAAGTTGGCAACAAGTTGTAGATTTATTGCTTGGGTGTTCAGCCTTCTTTAAAATGTTTGCACCATTTGAAGGTTTACTGTGGTAAGAGTCTCATCACCGTACTGTGCTTCTAAACGTAAAATGCTTAACATTATATTAGAAAATAAGAAGAATAGATCTGCTGTTCAATGATTGTATTAATCGTAATTAATCATATTAATTTTAGATCCCTGCTCTTAACAAGAACAACATATTCACAAAATGAACCAAGTAAGGATGTAGCCAGCTACGAATATTTATGGCACTACCTTAATCTTTTTATTTGCTAACATATTTACATGATGATAATAATAATAATAATAATAATAATAATAATAATAATAATAATAATAATAATAATAATCATAATCATAATAACAATAATAAAATATTACTACTATTACTACTACTAATACTACAACTAATCTCCTGTACCTAGTGACTTTTTGTGACCAGTGTAAGGAAGTCAACTATAAATAGCAACATATATAATAAGTCCAACATATATATAATATATAATGTATAAAAAAAATAAAAATTATATATATATATATATATATATATATATATATATATATATATATATATATATATATATATATATATATATATATATACAGACGTATTTTATATCTAGAGTTTTTCCAAATTACTTTTTCCAACTTACAACTTACTCATCACCGTACTGTGCTTGAAGTCCCGGTTTGGTTTGAATGCCCCTCCTACTAAGAGTGGATCACAAATCATGCAATTTTACCCATCCTACCCATAAAGTAGCTTCAAACATGTTTAGAGATTTTTTTGTTGTTGAAGTATATACCTATAGCTACTTTATCATCAGAACAGTTCGGCTATTTTAAATACGGAGAGGCTTGTAAATCCTTTATTTATTTATAAATTATTTACTGTATAACACCTATAGTTCCCAGTTTGATTCTAGATGGTATCTATTACATCTTATATCAGAACCCTGAGCTTCTCTGACTCACACGTGCATTTCATCTAGAGAGTTTGTTCAAGCTGATCAGTTCCTCTGTATGCAGCAGGAAACATGACACTTAACATCATTGCAGCCACTTTTAAGTATTTCATTTATGATTCAGTGAATAATTTAACATGCGATAATGTAATCTCATCAGGAAAGGAACAAAAAAACACACACATTCTGGAACATGTTTAAATTTAAGAGCAAGACTGAAAAGTTTGCCTCAATTACATATTGTGATATTGCAAAAATCAAAGTTTTTTTTCCTAACAAGCAAGAAAACAAACAAACTAACAATAAAATCAAACAAATATGACGTATGATAAGGAAGGATTGATTTGAGTACAATTGTTTTCATTGCTTTAAATATGCCTGATCCAGTTATACCTGGTTTTAATTACTGTATGTATGAAGGTTAGACAACACATTTCCGTCTGTCTGTTTGGAGGAGGATGGGTAAGTTGGAATCTTATTTAACAGTACTTTATTTAAAAAACAACAACAACAACAACAACAACAACAACAACAACAACAACAACAACAACAACAACAACAACCCAAACTCTTATTTTTGTATTATTTAATTTACCCAGCAATATTAAAGCCCCAGAAAAGGCTTTAGGAAAATTTTGTGTAACTCTAATTCACGCTTGCAAAACAGCTTTACAGATCCTCATATACAGTATAGATGTATCCCTAACAGAACAAGCTAGCATTGGATAAATAAGAACTAAAGTATTCATGGTTTTTAGTTTTTTTTTTTTTTTCATTTCTAATAACACATTTGGGAAATTTAAGAATTGTACCACATGCACTGTATAGACAAAAGTTTTCGGCCAAACCTCCAGTAACATTGTATTCAAATACATATACATCAATATGGCGCTGATCCCCCCCCTATTGCAGCTATAACAGGATTCTTGTCCACAAGATTTTGTAGTGTTTCTATGTACATTTTTGGCCGTTCATTCTGTTGGGCATTTATGAGGTCAGCCACTAATGTTGGATGAGGAGGTCTGGCTCGCAATCTCGTTTCCAGGTCATCCCAAAGGTGCTCGATGCGGTTGAGGTCAGGGCTCTGTGTTTGGGCCAGTCAAGTTCTTCCACACCGAGCTCATCAAACCATGTGTTTATAGTCCATGCTTTGGGCACTGGGGCACGGTCATGTTGGAATAGAATAAAAGGGTCTTCCCCAAACTGGTGCCACAAAGCTGGAAGCATAGCAATGTCCTAGATGTCTTGGTATGCTGAAGCAGTAAGATTGCCCAGTGTACTGGGGATAAGGGGTCTGATTGAAAGACCTGAATGCAATAATTAACAGAATTGGTCAAATACTTTTGTCCATACAGTGTAAGAACACAATTAAAATTTTCAGAACCCTTAACCAAACTTCAAAGTCAACTTGTAATCAATTAGAGTTCATAAGCAATCGTAATAACTCATCTTAAGGCATTTGTGGCTCAGTGGTAGGTTTCTTGTCTGCCATGTGGCAGGCCCGGGTTCAAACCCCAGCCACTGCGGGTGCTGGTCCCAAGCCCGGATAAAATGGGAGTGTTGCATCAGGAATAGCCTGTGTGGCGACCCCTCGACGGGAGCAGCTGAAAGACTTACAACAACAACCGCTGAATCTTTTTGATGTGTGGAACACGGAGCTTTTTGTTTGTGCACACACTTTCACAGTATCGACCCTGTTTGTTTTGTTTATTGAGTTCTGCGTAGCCTAGCTAAATCTGTCTGCTAATCACCTGATACTTTGCCTCCTTATTGGCTTTGATTTTGGCTTGTTCTTTTTTATTCAATAGAACCCTGCATTTGCACCCAAATCCTGTCAGTGTGTAATAAGTATTTATTGACTAAAAACTGTTTGGGTTTAGCAGACTAAAACTGCTATTGTCTTAAACTTAAAGTTTAGTTCTCCAAACTGACAAACCGTCAAGTTCCTTTATGTACTTTCCATCTCGTTAATTGATAAAAAAAAAAAAAAAAAACTATTAACACATCTATTTTTTGCAAGGATTCACATTTCACAGCATTTTTCACACTTTCGCACAGTACTGTAGAAGAAATCAAATCAAGAACTCATAAAAACAGAGCAAGGACACAATCAGGTAAATCTGAAAATAGCAAGATGGGGTGGAGACAGGACCAAAACATAAACACATCATTTGTTGCCATGGAAACAGCAACACCAAGTGACAATCTGTGACACCGATGCTAAACCCTGGCCAGAATTTGGATGGTTAAATCGACTATAGGACTCTTGTGGAAAATTTGGGCAGATATTAAATTAAGTTTGTAGAATTTTGTAGGGAAAAAAAAAAAACCCTGCTGAGCATCACCTTCAGGCTGGCCTACGGCAAGGATCATGAGCACTGTAGGCTAACAGCAGGAGAACATTAAAGCTTAGACAAAGCTGGTATTTGATCTTACAAGACTTAATGATCCAAACACTAACCCTGCTTTGCCATCACATGACTTTCACCAAGAACGTAGTGCAATGGTCTCAGCAGTGTTTCACCATTTTCAGTGTTTTCACCATGCTTTCAGAGGAAAAGCGATACACATCAAAATAAAAGCGATACACATCAAAATATTCCCTGCCTTTATGGATTTGGTAGAGAATCACCGATGCTGACTCCATGCCATTCTCAAGACCTTTAATGATTGGCCAATTTAATCTACTTCTTGCAGACACCTCTACAGTAGCTATTTACTTCGTAATACTATCTTGTAAAGATTCTCCTATAGGACTATCCGGACTTTGAAGCAGATCCCATTCAATCAAGTTAGAAGGTCACCTAGCTTCCTGCCTCAGACTTTCTGTAGAGCCACGGGCTCCTGGTTCTATGCATGAGCAGGCTTTAATTAGAGCAGTGCTCATTACGCCACTGTTCTGAGTTCTGGGTGAATAGGCACACTGTAAACATGTGTACTGTATGCCTACATAATGAATCTTCTGCTCGTTACTTGGCGAACCTGTCAACTAGCAGCTATTGAGGATCGATCAACTTTACTGATCTTGGGTCTCTGGTTTAGGCTGGCGTCTGTGAGTGTTGGGACAGGATGACTTGGTAGTTAGTCTCTACGGACAGCACTACTGTACCTGGCAATTAAACATAATGCCCTAGTCGAGTTGATTTTGCATCTCTAAATTGTGTTTCTTCTACGCGATACGAGTGACCAAGTGGTTGCAAGATCAGTGCAATGATCTCATGAACCTGCTAACTACGCTTGCAAAGAAATGAAATGATGTATCAGAGCTAGAGAATACAGTAAAAAAAATAAAATAAATAAAATAAAAGGATTTTGAAGTCTCCAGATATGTTGACTCGATCAGCCAGCCATCAAAATGGACCAGTTAACGTATTGAAACAGCTCATAATTTGGCAATAAGACATTGCCTCCAGGGGAGATGGCAAAGGCAAGTCGATAAGATTGCAGTAATTGGAAAACAGCATTGAAATGCAGGGTAAGTGTGTGATACCCATTGCTTTGGATTTCAGAAATCATCTCTGATAGAAGCACAAAATATGGGAGTCAGAAATGCTTTATTATTGCTCACAGCATCATCCATCAACTAGTAACAATTTAATTACATTGGCTGCTTTGCAAACTATCACCAACCTATCAATGTTTCAAAATTTCAACCACAACATTCAATATTTATCATCTTCAGTAATTGCTTTATCTTTGTTCAGGTCCAAGTAAATCAAGAGACCATCATGGGAACCCTGGTTTAAAATACAGCGTGTAGTCCATATCAAGAACATTTCTTGGAGCAAACTCTTCCAGGGAGCCTTGTTTGAGAAAACACCCTATAGGGTGGGAATGCACCCCGGACGCTATCCTGGCATCCCTGGTTAGGAATACACCCTAGCATCTATCACATTAGAAATTTGGTTAGGAATTTACCCTGGAGTCAATCCCACCGCTAACACTAGGTGGCCATACACCCTGGAGTCTTTACCGCTAACTCTAGGTGGGAATACAGCCTCGAGCCTATCATGCTATTGCTAATTGGGAATACTCATTGGATTATATTCTGCGATCACTGATGGGAGTAGACTGTGGATCACACTGGATGGAAATCCTCCCTGCTGGAAACATCCTGCTAGCACTGGGTAGGAGTACACCTTGGTGTTTATATCGCCATCGCTGATTTGGATCCCAGCAACTCATCGCAGGACAGCATGTGTATGAACAATCACACCGAGGGGTGTAGCCAATCAAGCAAACAGCTTGTTTTTGGTAAGCAGGAAGAAGCATGGAGAAACTTGAAGCAACTCCACATGGTCTTGGAAAGAATATGCAAAATTCACAGATGGCAACCTGAGCTCAGCATCAAACTAGGCACCTGTGAGGCAGTAAGGCCTACCTGCTATCAACCCATATCAAAGTCTTTCAGTTAGAGAACCCATACACCAAATGTTTAAATTTGATAGCATTATAGTATGTATGTATTATTATTTTTTAAATCAAAGTAGAAACTGGTGACATACCGAATCCTGTGCAATTTTTGAGAGGTCTTATTGGACTGTATACAGGAGGACTAGGTTTATAAGGTTCGATCAAAAAGCAAAAGCCTGTACGTACCACATCATGGACAGCAGGACACACGCCAGGAGGACATGGGATGAGTAGAGGAGGGCACTGCATCCTCCTGTAGCACCACCCACTCTGGGCCTAGGTGAGGGCGGGGCAGCAGATGGAGTGGTATATGGGTGATCTATAAAGAGATCACACAAATTCACGATTTTTATGACTACAACAATTACAAGCAGCCTTTGGGGCAGTGTCAACTCTACTGCAATTAACGTTTCTGCACGAACACGATTACAGAAGGTGACCACACACACACGTATAGTTTAACTCAAATAAACGGTGGTTTGTTTGAGAAGGTCAACGCATATCGGCTTTTCTAGCTGTGAGTTAATGCATTTGCACTGTAAGAGAATAACAATAAAAATGACAGTAATAATAATAGAGGTTATTTCAATAGACTGGTTCGGTATGTGACAGGAGCCTGAGGGAAATTTACTATAAGTGCTCTTGCATGACTGCTGTAATCATCCTAAAATGTAGCCAGTTATAAGCCAGCAGAATATATATATTTTTAATTATATTTTGAAGCAAGGTCTTAAGGGAAAAGAAAAAAAAAAAACTAATAAACAGCATTAATTCTAAAGGCAGAGCAAAGCTATATATTACAAAAAAAAGTACAGGACAAAAAGTACAAGAAAAAAAAATCAGTGACATTATGCTTCTCTATTCATAGGGTGGATTTCATAATGTTGCATTGTTGAAATAAAGAGATTTAGCGTACGTATATGCATGCAAGAATGTTTTATTTAATATGTAAGTGCAGCGCTACTGAATACTTGTTTCTGATTGGTCAGAAGGTATTTATTTATTTATTTATTTATTTATTTTTAACTAGATGTGCCCGCGACTTTGTTCGCATGGAATTTAATCGCTCATTTATAAGTACATTTAAAAAAATGTAAATGTTGAATTTTGAAATGAACTAAAATTTTTACGTGTTCTCGTAAAGTTCGCAGAATGTAGGTGTGAGATCGCAGTTATTAAGTAGATTTCAGTTACACACTCATAAACGCGTATTAAAACATATGTACAGCATCATCTGTTGAATATTAAGATGAACTAATGATTTTTTTCAAGATCGATTTTTTCATGATATAAGGCCGCTTTACATTTAAATTTCAGAGTAGCATACAGTACCTCATTCCCTCTTCCCGTGGGTCAAAGCCCCGTAAAAATTTGTTCGGTAGTTTTTTTTACGTGATGCGTGCACAAACAAATAGACAGACAAAATAGACAGCCAAAAATTCTTAATGTGTAAAAATACTCATCTTACGTCTGCTCAAATAATTTTTTCACAAATATGTTCAATGTACAGCTTTATTATATCTATAGGAAATAACAGCAGCATATTATTGTTCAACTTTAATTCATTACTATTTTTATACTGACAACCAGGCAGCAGTATGAACAGCAGATGATATAGTTTCCATAAGGAAAAATTTATGGAAGGAGTCTCCAGTGTCTGTGCTTTGTGACAATCATAGGAAAATGCAGCTTTACATTATTGAGAAACCTTTATGACTTCTTAGTAACACGAACAGCAATTGTTTTTGTCCTATTAACTTTATGAAAAAGAACAAAAAAAAAGACAAAATAAAACTAAAAAGATAACATAATTTTTTGGATGTTCCTCAACAATACATGCAATTATGTAATTAATAAATATATAATCATTGGCGAATTGATTTACTATAAGGTGGAATATACTGTAACACTTCAGGAACTGCTGTTATTGGCAAACTTGCTATGGTGTAACAGGAAGACTTGTGTTCCTCCGTGCAATCAATAGCATTGTACAACATAAAGCAAAGGAAAAAACAAGATATTGAGAAACCTGAAAAAAAAAAAAAAAACACCCACCCACCCACACACACACGCACATGCGCACACACACACACACACACACACACACACCAACACGCACGCATACACACACAAAGCCATTGTACATTGCGGGGATAGCCTCTGACAGCGATTTGACGGCAATTGAAAACTGACAGTTCTGCGGACTTTCTAATTCTTTCCCACTTCTCACCTACAGTATAGATTGAATGAAATACTCGGAAAGTGGGAGAAATTCAATAAAGTCTGCTAGATCAAAACAAGCAGAGTCGTACCCAGATATCACCTCTAATAACAGTGATCAAGTTGTCTTTTTTCCTTTTTAAAAAAATTCTTTTTTACTGTGTCGAACAGAATCGCTCTTATAGAAGTCTCTTATCTGCTAGAATTGGACATTTTTGACAGACATGCAAGTTTGTCGAGGCTGTCTCACACTTAAACATATCCAGCTAAAACCTGCCCATGGGTCAGGCTACTTCAGCCCGTACCCGGCTCTTACCAGGCTCATCTGGTGGATTGGTGTAAATACTGTACCACGACAAGAACAGTGCTTGTTCCGGTATATACACTAACCATCCTAGCATTAACCACATTGACGCTACACTAACCTGCTGCATGCGTGGTCATAGCACAACCCCGAAGAAGGTTAGGGTTAGATCGAAACCCTGAGAATTCCATTGACGTAGCAACAATGCAGGGACATCAAGTCGGACAGAACCCCATCCAATCTTTCCTGTCTTCATCAGTACGTCAATAGTACGCCAATGAGATGTTAGTTATGTCGTTAATTTGTCAATGCCATCATTACTACGTCCTCCTTTAAGTCCTCACCAGGCTTTTATTGAACATTACATCGAACTCACCAGGCTTTTATTCAACATAATTGAAGTCCTCACCAGGCTTTTATTGAACTTTTTTTTTAACATGTCCAAAAAAAAAAAAAAAAAAAAACCTGGCTCAGTGTGTCGGCCCCCTTAAAGATGGTGGTCTTAAAATAATGAAGTCACTACGTACAGTACAGACTGCCGGACGCTTCTAGAACGTGTCAATTCGTGTCATGTGTCGAATCAATGGCTTCCATAGTGAGACGTAAAAATAGCAACAAACGGTTATGAGTTTGACGCTGCCAGATAGTAGAAAGTATTTAATGATATATATTTCTCATAAACACGAATGAATGGCTTGTTCTCTAGGTAAAAAAAAAAAAAAAAAAAAAAAAAACACTACTCCAGTTTCAGGAAAAGGAAACCGTACCTTTCTCATGTCTTCAAGGGTGCATCTTTAATACCCTTAGTACGCATCTTTATTAGTTTCATTTAAATTAAATTAGAATCTAATGGTATCATACTATAAAACAGGGATCTTTAACTCCAGTGTGGAAGATACCTGCTTTAAGGCACGGCACGCCGAGCTCATTCTATTATGCCAAGTACTGTATAAATCTGTTTATGTTCTGAAAATATTCGATTTTTTCGATAAATAATTAGTGAAATCATAAACATTTATGTGAAATGTACATTTCATATTAGCGTATTTTGTTAGTAGCTGAGGTCATGGCTCCGAGTTTATTGCTCTATTTTGCCCGCTCTAACTGGATTACAGAGATATCATTTTGGATATTTCAATTCAATTCTGGTGCGAAACACAATTTTCATTTAAACCCTTGATGCTAATGGCCGAATTAGAGCTGGTGAAATGAATAGCATCTGCTTACACACAGCTTTCTCACTGAAAATAAAAAACAGTACATTGGAATGCGCTACCTCAGTGACAGGGAAGGGTTTCGGTTAAGTACCCTTAGTACCTAAAAGTGTAGGGTTAACTGATTTATCAAAGACAACAGGCTATTTATTTTCTATGTCAACGTGCATATTTTCTGCTGTTCTATTGGAAGCAGAATAAAAAAAAGCAAGACGTATCACTGTTTTAATCTGTACCGACACTGAGCTCCAGCAGGAGGCAGTCTGACGTTGCAGTGTTGATTATAAAAGGCTAGACGGCAGCGCACGGCCTCATGATGAAAGCAGGTTGAATTTCAATAAATCGAATTTAACAGTTAAAGGGGCCAAGTGGTAAAATGTGAAGGAAACCATGGAAACGCTATACAGCGTGAACACTGATGAGTCTCACCTATAGGCATGTCTACCTCCATGGTGCAGGTGATAGGTATGGGTTCCTCTGTCCAAGGTGTTGCATGCACCGCCACGCTCCAGTCGCTCCAAGTGCCGATCTCCATGTCCTTAGCAGCCAGCTGGATGATGTACTCCTTCCCCACGTAAGCGTCTGTGATGGTGTGGGAGGTGCTGTCTGAGAGCTCCACCTGTTCATCAAGAGCACAGAGACAGAGAGAGAGAGAGAGAGTCAGGGATCTTGCGAATAAGCCACACAATATGAAGATTAGATCACCGGGGTATGAAATCATATACTGCCATGATATGACTTGCCATATTTCAGCAAGGATGACAAATTAAAAGTGGCATGTTTTCATTTCATAAACTGTATCACAAAGGGCGTAGTGTACACTATATACTAGAAGTGAGGGCTCTATGAAGCGTAGCCAGGGGCGGGTCTGTGATTCATTTAGATATTATTACAGTGGCTGAAATCGTAACTCAAATCCTATTATCATTTATTATTATGCTCCCAGTTTGACTGGTCAATTGAAATGAATGGGTTTAATCCAAACCTAATTAAAAATAATGTCAACTTCGCCCTAATGTCTTCTATTAATGGAAAGTTCAGGATTAAACTAAGCTCTAGGGCATCAATAAAAAAAAAAGAAGCCATGTACATTTCATTTAAAATAACAAGCCTAATATTTAAATAGTTCAATTATGCTCATATACAAATGTGTCCCAAAGGGGTGATTTTTATTTATAATGAAAGACGATGCACTTGATTGTGTAGCACCTGCGGTTTGCTATAATCAGAAATGAAGTACATTATTATACTCAACTATTCAGAATGAAATTTTTTAAACCTAAACATTCTTTCCTTTTTATTGCATTTGCATTTTTTTTTCGCTTTGTGCATTTCAAACAATTATAACTACAGATCATTTAAGCAGCTCCACCACTTTCTGCTATTTTCACCATCCTGTGACAGTTCAATTGTCAGATTTTTTGTTTTACTGCATCATCCAGGTATTATTAGTGTTCTTGGTGACTTTGGACACTTTACTCAAAGTAAAAGTATGCAGATACAGAGTGAGGGGAAAAAAACAGATCTGGTGAGGTTTTTAAGTGAGTCTCGAGTGTGAAAAATCTTGAAAAAGTTTCAAAGGTTGAAAGTTTGTATTGCAAGAAAAAGTGGCGTGTCATATGTCTATCATTAAAGTTAAATCGAATTACATTAAAGATCGATTTAGACTATACAAGTACACAATAAAAAAGAAGAATATTCATAAAAAAAATGACGAGTGATACCAGTATTGTCTTGGCTTTGCATATCTATCTATAAAAAAATATTTTTGAAAACTGTTCTGTGCAGCCTGTACGTTTAGTATGCTAATTAGGCCCAACCTCTCTTCCATGTAGCAGAGACCATGTGACCTGAGACCTCATTATAATTTGATTTAAAACAACCATCATGGCATACACAGAGTCAACTCGCAAAAAACAACAACAACAAAAAAAACAAAGATGCAAATTTTTTTTGACATCTTGTTTGTTTTGACATCTTGTCAAGTGACCATTGCATTTGCATACTCATTAATATTCATAAAGATGGGTGTGTACATAAGATGTGTTCACATTGTATGTTGCAATAGTAACTATCCCAGGAGACTTAGTACACCATGGACAGGGTCTACATTCTTACATGTGTAATATAATTTTTTTTTAGAAAACCATGTATGGTCGGTGTCAAGTTAATCCTCACCTAACTGTTAATCCACCACTTCCGCTTCATCAGCTAATCCATTGTGCGCTGTATATGTATACACTATTCCCTGCAAATCTTGCGAGTGTTACTCTGAGAATTTTCACGCCTTCTCTTTGTTTGTATATCTCGAAATATGACCTTCTTCCTTTTACTTTCCGTGTGTCTTGCCTTACCAATAATAGTCTGTTTGCTGAGAGTGACCTTTTGCCCGTTTTGTGGTTTATAATTTCAAACTGTGAAATATTCGTTGTTCAATAATAACATGCATCCCTAAACCCAAGCTGCAGCCCAAGTAGAATATTATATATATATTCATATTAAAAATGCTTCAGTGTGTGATAAAGATCTTGTGGCCATTCAGTAGCATGGACGACTGAGCATCTGTTTAGGAAACACGAATGCCCAAATGCATAAAAACAACACATACTATGCATATAATTTCTAGCACATGTGCATGTATCATGCTAGGAGATAAGATTATTAGTGCTCTATTAAAAATTCAACAGGGTTTCGGCAGGTTAGGCCGAAAGTATGGGATTCAAAAAGGTTTACAAATATTCATGAAAAAACAAGTGCTTTGTTATAGAAAACATGTATTTATGTATGTGTTTGACTTTAAACTTAAGATGAACCATCACACCTAAAGACCATGTGTACTGTGTATAAGCTCAGTGATGGATCCAGATACAGTATTCACCAGAACATAATGTTTCCCCTCAAGACAGAGGAAATGTGCCTAATGTATTACAGCTGATTCCTGGTGAAAGCGTAATGACAAAGATCAACCAAAGCCCATGAGTCACCCGGGCATCCTTCACCCCTCCGTTCCAAACAGCACCCCGGCTCTCTTCTCTGTTCCCGCTTTTGGTATTTTCTTCCATTTCTCACTCAAAAACAACCCAGCTGAAACAAACAATGCCACCACAGTTAAGCAATCAGCAATAATTCGGAATGCTGGCGTAGCTTCCGAATGGCACGACACAATGAGAACCGTTCTGCCCACCTCTCCATCCGAGGTACATACAGTACAGCGCGCTCAGGGCTCGATGGAGGCGTGGATTTGCTTTCGTTTTAATTTGAATTTGGAAGAATACACCCCTGCGTGGCACCTAATCGCTTTACTGAGAAAACAACAAAAAAAAAACAAAGTGCAAAATCAACCTATTTATTTATTTATTTATTTATTTTCTTTTTTTCTTCTGATGGGAATTTCTGATACGATTGTATGGCCGGCTTTCCATCGTGGACATGCAGGAAAACAGTCACAAACCCAGGACTGATATCATTTAGTCTTTGCATTTACATTTTAATTGGACATTTTCTTTCATAATTGGAAGAGAGTGTTGCTCATTTCCCCAGTGCTTCCTCAAAACCCACCGAACAATGGCCAAATCCCTTTCATTTAGATTAAGGCATGTTCTTTGCTCGCTCTAGCCTCACCCCCCACCACCACCACCACCACCTCCAAAAGTGTGAGAGCTCTCTCTTTACGCTCATGCGTTCGCAGGGGCCGTTCGATTGTCATTGCGGCGGAGGTCTTAGCCTGTCTGTAATGACATTTCACAGCCAGACGCTGAAGGAAATCAAACTTGTATGCATTCGTCACCCCTTTGATTTAACCTCTTTTATCAAAAAGATAAGATCACAGTGAACTTTGCCAGCTGAAAGTTGGCGCTCGGCATAGGATGCATTCGACTGGCGCAAGGCTGATTTCACCCTCCATCCCGAACGGATGTTTCTATTCTACGCTCCGTTTCCTCGTCTTAGCCACAAACCATCTCCCAATTACCGGGCACTTATAAGGAGCTTTAGAGCCAAGAATGCAAATAGAAGTTTAGGCAGAATTTAACCTGAACCATGGTTACCGCCAAACCACTCTCAAACAACTGAGCACACACACACACACACACACACACACACACACACACACACACACACACACACACACACACACACACACACACACACACACACACACTCATGCACAGTCGATCTCACTCTTGTCTGTACTTTCATCCTTTAATGCTTTTTTGAACAACACACACACTTTCTCATACACACCCCATAATCATGCCATAGCTACTAAGGTCAACACAGACAAACCCTCAGCACAAGGTCAGGTCTGAAGGCTACAGGATGATTTGCGGTCAGTCTATGAGGATATGGACGTAACAGTGAGACTGCCGAGTACATAAACAGGAGCGGACAGGATGTTTCTCTGGTCTAACGTCTCTGCCACAGTCTTATTCAATAACACGGATATTGTGTTGGTTGGGCATGAGTCATTTATGTATGCGCTCGCATGCTGCACCCTGGATGACTTCTGCGCTGGTATACAACACTGAACATAATACAGAATGAGATTTAGACAACTATATCAGACAGTGTCGTTCAAATAAGCATGACGGGTGTCCAACTCAAACCGGGATTTTTGATAGTGCTGAATGACAGAACACAGCTATGAGAGTAAACATTCCATTTCTTTATTTCCTTCCGCTACAGCAATGCACTTATCCCAGCGTTTCACTAGATACCATCAATTTTTCTCAGTATGCAAGAGTCATGATCAGGGTAACTGCTTAACATCTGAAACACTGGCCTCCCAGGAACTCCTTTTACACCTCAAACATGTGGAAATGGATTGGAGTGAGGTCAGGACTGTTCGGGGGATACGGCAGTAACTCCAAGCTGAGCTTCTCGAATGTGCACGTGGTGGTTGGTGAATGATTGTGACCTCGGCCGGGATCGTCCTTAACAAATATATGCCTTTTTTTTTTTTTTCAAATGTTTTACTGTGCTTAAAGAATTCTGTAAATGTCAATCAGTCATTGTCTTCATTTAGAAGAAATTCCATCACAAGTCCTGGTTTGACTTGAACACCCCACGTTCTTGAATAACACTAAGCATGTACATGGAAAACATTTAAATATTTGCTAAATTCAATAAGATCATGTACCTGCTTTTATGAAATAATTTCAACAATTTGAATGAATATTCTTTCCTAATTAATTCTGATGATTCAGATTTTAAACAAAAAATATTTGAGGTAAAAGGTAATGTATACTTTTAAAATGTTAAAAATAGTTATTTGATTAATTCTGGAATCAAAATCCACAACGGTGATATTACTGAACACTTTCAGTCTAATATGCACTTGTAAGAACAAAAGTGTCACTCACTCTCCACATGATTATTAGCCTAAATCACAGGTTGCCTATCCTGGTCTTGGAGTACCCCCTTTTCCTGCACGTGTTAGTGTTTTGTCTGCTCTAACACACCTACTTCAACTCAGGAAGGGCTGTTAATTATGTGATTAGTTGAATCAGAGCAGGGAAAACACTAGAATGTGAGAAACAGAGGGTACTCCAGGTACTTGAGGGACATGTTTGGGGACCTGTGGTGTAAATGTTATGCTTAGGGTTTAAGTCTGGCTCAAGGTTTAACTTCTGTTATATCCATGTAGATGTACAGTAGAATGATTTAAATACATGGTAGTATTGGAATAAGTTTTTACTTTAATGAAATTTTAAAAATTCACGGGATGGTTAGGGTTAGGGTTAGGGTTAGGGTTAGTGGTTAACACTATCACCTTGCACCTCCAGGTTCTGGGTTCGAGTCCCATGTTGGGTCTGTGTGCATGGAGTTTGCATGTTCTCCCAGTGCTTGGTGGGTTTCCTCCCCCAGTCCAAATTAGGCTAACTCCCAAATTGCCCATAGTGTGTGAATGAACCACGGTCAACAAGATGGGAATAAATACATTGGCCACCACTGGCCTCCATGGTCCCTAGTTGGACTACAGAAGTTCCTAGATGGACGGATTCACAGGGTAGACAATAAACAGCTTAAGCCAAATCAAAATAACTAATAACTATTCTTTTGTAATATGCTTCCAACTCAGACCAAATGATCCACGCTGAACTACCTGACGCTGCTGAACAAGAGAGAAATGAGTCTCAGTCATGAGGTTCACTGGCTTAAACACCGAGCCATCCGAAAGGCAGGGAAGTGAATTTCGGTCATGACTGAAAGGTTGGCTGATTTAAGCGCTGACCTGCTGAACACTAATGGAGAAAATCTTGCTTGTAACGGTAAGATTCACTGATTCAAACGCTGACCTGCTGAGTAAATCTCAGTCATGACTGAAATGAGTCACTGACCCGAGAGAAGCAAGTGCAGCTCTGGCATAAATAACAACTGCAAGAACAGCTGCAAAAACAGCTCTACACAGTAAAGGAAAGTTTAAAGAAACACACACAATGCATACAACTTCAAAACAATAGTTTGATCCAGTATGTATGTTTATATTTATGCAATGTTAGGCTTAATAGCCCAAAAAGACCACTCATTTAGCGTCTGACAGTGACTGATATGGATTCCTTTACCTTAATGACTCGTTCAAAATGGCAATAATTTATGTATTCATATACGGAGATGAGTCAAAAATGATCCACACACCACAGTTATATTAACACGTCTATTGGCCGCACTGCCTTATCAGCGGTTTCTGTTCCAGGCTACAGTCACTGCTGTGCTGGTGTGAACGTGTCACATCAGTTCATTTGTAACTGCAGCACGAGGAAAAAAATGGATTTGCACAAAAGAAGAGCAGCGTGCAGTGATTTGTTTTTTGTTGTCCGAGGGTGTACCTAGCTATTTAGATAGTCATGGATATGAGATGTTTGAGATGTTACATGATTATGGAGTTCTGTAGCCTTTGACCTTAATATCCAATGCAGATTCTTCCATAAATTCAAATGATGAATTATTGTTAGTATTTGGAATTTTTTTTTTACAGTGCAATAAATTAACAATAAATCTTGTCACAATGGAGGTTTATAGAGAACTAGATGCAGGATTTGGTCCCTAATGAACAAGCCAAAAGATATATATAGGCAAAAAAAAAAAAAAACCTTGAAAGTGCTATCATTAATATGGTACATAAAATTTCTATTAACACAAATATGTTACATACATCGAGTCTTGCAAAAGAAGCTAATTCTGAAAAAAAAAATCTTTTATATCTGAACATTACTAGGAAGCAGGTTCTTGAGAAAAAAAAAAACAAACATCCCTGTTCCAAAAGGAAAAAAAATGTAACCACCTCATAAAAACAGAGCCCATAATATTGAATATAAATTAAACAGAAAATGATGTGAGCAGTACAGCCGAGACCGGAGGGCAGTGTGCACCGCTGTCAGGGCTGACTTGACCCGTGTGAATTCCCCAGCTAGAAGACATACAGATTCATTCAGGTTTGTGATAGCGCTGTGAATAATTTATATGACATGCTACATTAGCCGTCTGATGCACGCCACTGCTGCTCCTATACACATTTCTTTGTAACGATCGCTCTTGACTCACATTTTCCTTGGAAATAAAAATGTTTTACCAAACACATGGAAACATGATGGCACTTGAACGCTAACGGTCATTACAGAGCGTTATGCTTTTATAGGAAGAAAATTGCAATAGGGAATAAAGGGCGTTACTACTTAAAAGTGCAAAACACAGGGCAGCGGTATTTTTTATTTATTTATTTATTTCAATTACATTAATCTAGCACCCGCTGTATGATTTACTACCGCCTGAAGTACACTACATTACAATCGCAGAAGCCAGTTTTTGAAGGCAAAATAGAAAATGTTTTTTTTTCTTCATTTCGCGGAAAATGTCCCGCTATTTTAGAATAATGAGAAAGTTTCTCAAAGTGATGGCGATATTACTGCCGAAAAGTTGTTATTGAATATTCAATGCACATTTGCATCTCTGAATCGAACACAGTCTGTAGAAAGATGATAGAGGATTTCTTTTTCTCCACTATAATTTATGTGCAGACGACCCGTACTTAAGCGCATCCCACGTCTACATCCTGTGATTCTGCGTTTAGATGCTGCTTTTTAAGGTATCAGATTTAACTTGTACTGTTTCAGGAGTCTCTCTAAGATCTAAAATAATAATAATATAATTTTTAACTAAGTCCTAGAAGTCTCTATGAAATGTCTGCTAACGTAGCAGCTGCAGTATGGTTCATGTCATGTCATGCATTCTGGCATCCCTGAAATTCATTTGATTTCTCTCCTGTTTCAAAAGCTCGGAAAGAGCCCACGACCCTCAGTCCAGAAGACAGGAAATGGTGGGCAGGAGTCAAGCCTGAGAAGGAAATATCCATGGCTCCACCCCGTTTTCCTTTATAATTGTGTGATGTTAATATCACACCAGACATGAGATTTGAAAAAAAAAAAAAGGTGTGCAAAAACGGAACAAGAAAACCATTTTTCCCCCCACACACACCTTGGAGACACTGTATACACTGATCAACACTGCATTACAATGTAAAAGATTATTGTGAAGGTTCCCATTGTGACAGCTCTCATCCCTCTGGGCATTACTCTACAAGACCTCTGGGCGTGTGCTGTGATGTCTACTGCTGGCACGTTGCAGTTTGGGACTACCAACGGATCGGACTTGTTTGTTCGTCGCATCCCATGGGTGCTCGATCAGATGGGATATGAGGAGTTTGAAGGCTGGGTCAGTAGCTTTGGGCTCGTTGACTGCTGAGCCCAATGTGTATTGCGCAGAATTTTACAATTTGTGTTCTGGTGAATTTCTATCATGGCCAACACTGACTTTTTTTTTTATCTGTGTTCCATGAGCCATCTTGTTTACTGTGATGGCTTTTCCCTTGGATCAGACCAGATGTGCTGGCCTTTAGTGCTCACGGGAAATGGGTGAGGCCATAAGTGCCCATGACCCAGTCACCAGTTTACTGGTACATAATGTTAATATGTTATTGATATGGCTGATCAATGTATAAGTCCCTATTTTGCAATTGACATCATCACAACACTTATTCCTTGTAAATCACCCTGAATGTAGCCAATACACCCATGCACTTCACTGTTACTGTATTGCTTATGTACAGTTTTTGAAAGTCGTGTGACCACTCTGTAATAGAAGGTTTTTAAGGTTTTTATTTATTTATTTTTTTTTTTTTTTGTGCATTTTTATTTGTATTTTTTTTTTATTTGAAGAGGATTTCAGAACCTATTAAAGCCCTAAAATCTTAACACCCCAGAGGTCTTCAGGACTAATTTCCTAAAGTCATTCTACTGAAGTAGTCTTGAAGATGACCTGAAGACCTTCTTGATTTTTAAAGCCATTCTACAGATGACCTGAGAGTGTGTCTGTGTGCCCACTGGTTGATGAGGGAAGAACTCTACAGTCATTATATAACTGCTATATTGTAATTTATATAACCTAACACTGTAAATATATAAAATAAACATTTATAAAAGATAAGAATTATAATAATGTATAATCATTGTCAATTTGCTATATTATAGGAGAGAAATATAACCCTTTATGACATTCTTGGAAAATAATGGACTTTGAGGTTCCAACAGTAACCTCTCACATTCCACCTCCATAGGTTTCATGATTCTTCTATAACAGCACCATAAAAAACCGCTTCATGTTTAATTCCGTACTTATCTAGCTTATTATGCGAGGTGAAGTGTTAGGCTGTTGATAACCGTACCCTTACCCTGGTCTACATCATGCCCTGAGCAGGCTTAGTCAATGGGGACAGAAATTCTTTGCAGCCTTCTCTAATTCAGCACTTAACCTTCAAAGCAGGCTTTGAACTCAGGAAGGAAATGTGTGTCTTTATCAGGACACTCAAGCATCGCATCTGTAAGGGCTAATTTCATTAAAGGTATGCGGTAATAACTGCTCCGTTCCGACTTTCCTCGGGCAGTCGAGCCGGTTACTCTAACTGTTTATATTCATCACCACAGACCATTGAAAGCTAATTCGGGTGGATTTCTAGCATTGTAAACGTCCTCATCTCACGCTGCGAGCCTGCAAACAAACAACCCAAAACCACAAAGAAATAGAGTCTGTAGCCTGCCAAGTGTATGCATTAACCTGGAATTTGCATTGAGATAAATATTTCTGCTGCCAAAAAAAAAGAAAGAAAGAAGAAGAAGAAGAAAAAGAAGAAGAAGAAAAAAGGAAGCAGGTGCATCCTACGCTTAATGAGGACAGATGGGAGAGAGATGATCCAAATAATTCACATAATACCATAAAACACCCACAAAGGCCCTTCACTCAGCTGTAAAAGTCTAGAAATAGCCTGGGAACGAATAAAAGCCGAGCAAACCAGCGCCTCGTTCGCTCTGACCACCAACCAAATGTAAAGAACTGAACAGACAGCGAGCGAAACAAAAAGTGCGCGCCAACTGTTAAGGCGAGTTTCACAATGGACCAGCTAATACACACAGGGATCTTAAAAACCTATTCTGTCTAATCCCTAAGCAAACACACACGGTATTTCTCCCAAAGGCCAGAGAGTGTTGTGTGAATCCACTGGACTCAGATCAGAACCTCGGCGTGCCAATCTCCTTTCATTCAGCTCTGCCTGAGAGTGCTTATAAAATATGCACAATATCAGAATAGAGTCTTGATAAATAAATTATTCATAGTCTCTGGTGAGCTGCGAACAAGGAGAAGAGAGAGAGAGAAAAAAAGTGACCATCTAAAAATAAAGCTCGATTTCATTCAATAGCCTTGGGATAGTTTATTTGGGTTTGGGTTCGGCCTTAATGATAGTTTGTGCAGTTAATATGAGTTAATCCGAATTAAGACATACAGTAGGGGCTCGTTGTTGTTTATACAATTTATTAGTCAATTAATAGCATTTTTTATGTTTGTTAACACACTTATCTATCTATCTATCTATCTATCTATCTATCTATCTATCTATCTATCTATCTATCTATCTATCTATCTATCTATCGTTTATTCATATGGTGTTTTTTTTATTTGCTTCAAAAGTTCGAAACATATTTTAAACATAAATCTCATTAGTGCCTGATTAACATCTCAGTCTTAGATACAGTTTTACATAAGCACTAGTATTAGATTAGCTTTGATGTCAAATTCAATATGGAAAGATAATAACATAGTGGCAGAATGTAGCCTAACACACACACACACACACACACACACACACACACACACACACACACGCACACACACACACACACACACACATAAAGGAAAAAAAAAACATTCAAAAGACATTCCGAGACAAGTTAACAATGCTAACGATTAGCAATTTATAAAATGCAAGCTAATTATAACATACTGTATGCTAGCTGCTGAATCAGCTCGTTGCAACTTTAGCGGATCTCCGTAATGTTAACTGATCGCAGGAACATTTAGCTAAATGCAGTAGCCTTGGATGAGCCATGTAACATTAGCCGATCTCTGTAACACTAGATGATTGCGATAACGTTAATAAATTAGTAAAAAAAAAAAACTTATCATAATAGTGACATTATCTGACTGTAGCAACATCAGCTAAACGCAGTACGAGTTACTAATTGCAATAATGTTTTAGCCAATCCAAGTACCACCAACTGATTGTTAGCCTATTGCAGCTGAATGTTAGCTAATACAGTATCCCCATTGATAGGGGTCATCCCGATGTTCCCAGGGCCCTATTCTCCTCAGATTTATATGACACATAATGGGAGCATGGCAAGGGGGTCATACATACATTCCCAGGACCCTTTTGGTACGTGTTTCCCAGTTCTAGAGTCTTGTGTTCCCAGAGACCCATGTTCCCAGGGTCCTATGTTCCTCTGGTCTATATATCAGATAATAGAAACCTGAAAAAAAAAAATCCCCAGCACTCTATTTGTTTGATGAAACTCTTTCGAGAGATCTCAAAAACCACATAAAGTTTTGTTGTGTTTAAAAAAGTTTCAAAGCCTTGTACCAATATAATGAACTGGGTAATTTTCAGGAAATATTTCATTTCAGAATGGGTCATATTCATCTCAAACAGAATAACGGGGTTAATTTATATCAACAGAAAAATGAACTAGGGAACGAAGAACCCTGGGAACAAAGGATGTGCTCCCGGCAGGACATTTATGAAAAGAAAATGGGTTTTCAATAATCACTGAGCAAAAGCAATTGAGAAAAAGAAGATGAGTAAAAAATAAATAATAATAAATAAAAAAAAACGCAACATTAACCAAAAACAAAAAAATTTCAATAAAAGTTTACAATCTAACTTGAGCGAAATCTCTTAGAAGTAGAGATAAGATATAATATACCATAACAGAAAATTAAGTGGTTCTACAATGTGGATCTCAGCAAAACTTCAGTCCAATCAAAGAAAGGTTTCTTTCAAAGAAATCAAAGAATGGTTTTTGACTTAAGCGTTTAAATATGAGTGCAATGGATTCATAAAAATAGGTTCTATAAGTTCAATAATAATAATAATAATAATAATAATAATAATAAAAACTACATATGCACACCTTTCTCATCTATTCAACAGCATGAGGGGATTGTTTAAATTCATGCCATTTCTCAGAAAGTTCTGAGCATGCAGTTTTGCAATCGGCACCTCATTGAGTATTATCCACAGGCTCTATTTTAATCTGTATATCTGAGGTGGCTGCTAAAAAAAAGGCTTAACCCATACAGTGAGGGGGAACCGGTGAGAAAAGAAAGATTTGTACATGCTTTGGAGATTACATAAGGGAAAGGCCAGTGACCCCCGTCTCCCATCCCTATCCTGTCCAATTTAACTCCAACACCCTGTCCTGACTCCGGGCTTTTGGTATGGAAATTGCGGCTTTGAGGGATTCGAATTCTTTTATCCAGGACTGAGATTCTTCTGCCTCTTGCATGCTGCTTGTGTATCCAAGGCCAATTCAATATAATCTCTCAGCATGAGCAGATTTGGTGGAACAACCTTAATTTTTTTTTCATTTTCTTAAGCACGAAAGCATATTACACTTTGGATAAGCAAAAAAAAAAAAAAAAAAATGTAAAAAGCAAAAAGCAAGCGACAGGTTTCAGGAAGATTTCAGGGTTAACCGTTGCCTGCTTCTTGTTTATTTGCTGGGAAATAGTTTTTGACACACTGGCCATGCATGACAGTGTTTAATAGGTTCAGATGCCTGAACATGAACCCGAAAGAGGCAGGGGTAAAATATTCACAGAGCTGCAAAGCTCTCCACAGCGCCTCCTCGGCTCTGCGTCGTAAAATGTAAATACGATTGGCGGCCGAGCCGGGAGGATGTCTGTTGTCATGGAAATAAAAAGCAATTATGTGCCACTTCCAACATTCACATCTGACTTTCCAGCGATGGGATGAAATTGGTCGGGCGAAGCCAGGGCTGTCACTCAAGCTAATGAGAGCAATTCCCTGAGCCCCTATCCATTGGCTTACTGCAGCACGCCAACAGGTTTAATGGATAATGGTCCGTCCGGCTACTGGGCCTTTGATGCCAAGCTGACGACGGTGCAATTAATATCAAAGCAAGTGGAAACACCTTCTCAATTATCACACAGAAATGACAATGCGACTCCTGGAACTCTGTTATCAAATAACCGAGTTTATTAACGATTGCCTGCTACTTATTGCCGATTTCATAATATCCGATGTAAGGATTTTCTCTAATTACGAAACGCAACTAGTCTTGCCATTCGGGTTTGAATAAACAAAAGAAAAGAGCCAGAATAGATTTCTTATGCTCACAGCAGTTTACTGTCATATTGAAGATTCTACTCCATGATAAATGTTGTTGCCTAACTTTGCTGCGAGCTGTAACACAGAACAAGGAGAATCAATACACAAACCTTTTATGTTCTGACATCCTGAGGATTTCCCCAACAGTATAAAAGGTGCATTTTTCACCAGGTCTTTCTATCCATCAGAAAAATAACTCGGATGTTCTTTCGACCTGATTGATCACTTATACAAGTATTGGCTGGATTAAATATTAATCGTGGAATAAAACATGCTACTACTGGACAGTAATCAATGACAGGATGGTGTCATGTGATTCGCTCCCTGAAGGTGTTCACTTCCTCTGACTTCATGGCTCTTTATGCAAAAGAACAAAAATTGAATTGGCTTACAGTTTTATTCTTGGGGAACGTCCACATAAACAAGTTATCGCTTACATTATTAACCCTTACCGTTAGTTATTGTAGCTCTAAACAGTTGTTCTGTAACAGTCACATGTTCTATCTTGAAATAAACAAGACGAAAATGGTCAGCTTGTTACCAATGAAACTGGTAAACTCATTGTTCTCGCTTTATCCTGTATGCAGGGTCACGGTGGGCTTGGAGCCTATCCCAGGAGACTTATGGAATGAGATATTACACCCTGGACTGGAAGCCAATCCATCATAGGGCACACACACAAACACACTACAAGCAACTTGGGAATGTTTTTGAACTGTGGGAGGAAACCAGAGTACCTGAAGGAAACCCAGCAAGCACGGGGAGAACATGCAAACTCCATGCATACGGACCCGAGGCGGGAATCGAACCTGGACCCTGGAGGTGCAAGGAGACAGCGCTAACCACTAAGCCACCGTGCCGCCTTGAAAATGATATGATATATATGTGACAGAATGCTTGGATGCTATCTTTGTTAAATAGCATGTTGTTAATGGATTTCAATTTATTACTTGTTACTTCTTCCTCCTCAATCCTTGCTATGGTCAACACTTCCTATGGTACATTTTTCCTCTCTGTTGATTCCCTGGATTTCCATAGAACATACAAATGGCTATGTAGTAACAGATGTCCGGGACATCTATTCACCCTGTAAATCACCAAGGACATGACCTAGGACTCTTCTCCTGTGACACTACCTCATGCATGCGATGTGTGTGTGTGTGTACTGTATATATATATGTGTGTGTGTGTGTGTGTGTGTGTGTGTGTGTGTGGTGTTTCTCCCGGCCATTAAGAGTGTCAGAGCTGGCCGGTAAGCATGGCTGAACGCTTTAAGTGATTCTTCCCTCATTTTAAATGGAAAATTCTTAGACATAGAGTGCATGTAGTGTGTGCCGTACACGCCCCTGTGAATCAGCCATCACGCTACGTTTCTATATAAGTGGCACAACTGCGCCATTTCCTTTGGGTGCTCAGGTTGACGTGAACTGTAAATATGATTAATAGTTTGACAGGCTGAAATTATAGCACAGATGCAAAGTTTGGACCGTCTCCCTCGCTTTCGGAAGGATTTGTGCTGAACAAACACTCGTAGCAAACAACTTTAGACAAGCGACTTTGCCAGCTGTGTAACTTTGAAGAAAAAAAAAAAAAAAGCATATTGGGATCTTAAGGGTATAAATCCCGTAACCAAAAGAGTAATAGATTATCAAGCGCTTTGAATCCCCGGTGGAGCCTATTGCATGTGGGGGACTTATAGCTTATCGACAGGCGGCCGTTTCCATTGAAGGGACTTGAGCTCAGATGATTCTTTTCTTATTGATCTGAATATGAATGACAACAGTCCTGTCCTGGCCTTCCCACAGCATCACACTTTACGTCAAGTCAATACAGTCAACTTTTTTGAGCTTCTATAGGACTATACAATTAAACACAAAGTAAAAACAAACAAACAAACAAAAACATTATTACAACAACTGAGTCCAAGTGTAATGTTAATTACTGTAGTATACTCAGGTGCTGGCAACCCTGTGTTTCCAATTTATTTGAATGTTCTTTATTAACATGTCTAAGGACCTAAATCATTAAACACTTTTACTTTATTAAGTCTTAGTTAAGGTAAATAGACTCAAATTCCAAAAAGCAGTGAGCAGTCAAACATGAAAAGACCCAGAATGGTGGCCAAAGGTATTAAGAAAAAGGTCGAATTCAATGTTTAAATGACATTATAAAGTTAATATTATGTAAATAATGACTATGACGATAATAAAAATAATTTAGCATGAAGCAGTGGTGGCTTAGTGGTTAGCACTGTCGCCTTGCACCTTCAGGGTTCGGGGTCAAATCCCGCCTCAGATCTGTGTGCGTGGAGTTTGCATGTTCTCTCCGTGCTTTGTGGGTTTCCTCCGGGTACTCCGGTTTCCTCCCACAGTCCAAAGACGTGCACATTAGGCTAACTGTTGTCCCCAAATTGCCTGTAGTGTGAGCCTCGTCCCCCAAGTCTCCTGGGTTAGGCTTCAGGCCCCCGGCGCGACCTTGTATACAGGATAAAGTGTATATATGATGAATGAATCTGGCTTGGAATAGAATCCAAAAGACATCTGCAATACTCTAGTGTTACTTGCTCAATCCATGCCTGTTTGATTGCTTCCTGTAGATCATGTACAGAAATTTGCCACAGACATTTATAGACATTTTTGTGCAGGGATTGATGCCCCGGCTTCAGAAAGTAACGCCACATCCTGCCACATATGTGTTCCATCCTGATTCTAATTAGCGTAAAGTAACTCTTCAGCCAGATTGGCTCAAAATAATCAGTGACATCACCCGTTTTGTGCACAAGAACTATAATACATGGCATATGCTGTTTGGGCTATACTATACCTCCATTACAAAAATTTTGTTCCCCCAGATCTAGAACATTTTTTTTTAGATCTAGAAAAAAAAAGCCTAACTTCATGTAGATAGCTTCTCCACACAATAAAATTTTGAGTAGATAATTGTGTTTTTGTGCACTGTGCTGCTTTATTTCAAGACTGAAGATTCAAAGAACTTTATTAATCCCAGAGGGAAATTACTTTGCCTTGTTATAGCCGCTCACTGTTCAAAGAAAAAAGAAAAAGAAAAGAAAGAAAGAACCACATCAACACAGATGCAGGAAAAAAAAGGAAAAAAGGAGAAAAAAACCGAAAAAAGTGAGGATTACAGTTGACAACTGTGTTCTACAGTGACATGAACATGATGTGAAATGGAGTGACGTAAATATTGAGTATGATAGCAGACAAGAATTGAGTGTGAGAAATAAAACTAATTGTATTTGATCATAGTTTTATTGCATTTGTGGTATTTGTTTTTACAACCAGCGTAATGCTTGTCTACCTGTCTGTCTGGTCAAAATATAAACACAGACGCAATCGATAAAAAGGAAAAAAAAAAAGATTTGATAAAATGCAACAACAGTAGAAAATGTCATGAAAAGTGATGTGGGAATCAGGCTTAAGAAACAGCATTTCTCAAGTTTTTATTGCTGATTTTTTTGTAATCAAAGTTATAAGCTGTGAAGATTTTTCATTCTTCAGCAGTTAAACTAAATCCATGTTAAACTGTCATTTCAAAGCAAACTTTCAGGCTCAACTATATGTGCGGTTAATAATCAATCTACAGTACAATATAAAAGAAAAATCCTTACGATTATACTACATGTTTGGTTAAATCAATTAAAACTTAAAAATATTGTAGTTAATCAAAACTACACTCAGAACACGAATAACATTAATCAGGGAAATGACTTGACAGAACCTAAAAGGAATTCAGCTCCACGACACTTTACAGTATTTTATATCAAAGCGAATGTCAGCCAGGGAAATTCATGAACTAATGACGAACTAACAAATAAGCAGCTCATGGATTCTGCTGTATAAGCTGAATATTTTAAATGAAATTAAAGAAATGGAAAAGTGCCTAAAGATTTATAATTAAAAAAGATAAACAATTAACAAATGTGTTGTTTATCTAATGACTTCAGCAGCTCATTTCTCCTCTCTTCATTCAGCATCAGCAGTATACTGATCACCAGCCTGATCATCTGTTATCATCTTCTCACTGGTTCACGGCTGTAATTAGAGTGTTGCTTGAATGATTCATAGGTCACTGTGTGGCTCAACAAATAATAATAAAAAAAAAAAATTCCTTGAAACTGCTCAGGCACAGGAACGGGAGAACCAAAATTTCACCAAAAAAAAAAAAGAAAAAAAAAAAAGAGAGAGCCACAAAAGTCCTCCACTAAGCCTGCAGAACTATTCCTCAAGAGTACATTAAAAATACACGAAAGTCTGGCTCTTTGGAAGCAAAATATAACTTTTTGCAGAGCACCTCTGTATCTTGTCTCCAGGGGTGGCCCATAGTTATACGTTTTCATGGTAAGAGACAACATTAATAATGGCATTCCTTCAAAGAAAATTACGTAAGGTACAGTGAACCTGTAAAAGCTCAACATAAAAGCTTCCCTTAAAGTTTAAGCCTTGATAAAAGGAGACATTTCTCTTCTTTTTCTCAGCCAACGAGCTAGCCGCGGTGTACGCGCATTTCTGATGTACACACTTTGTTTTCTCCATAATACCCATCCTTCCAATAATGAACATCACCATAGCAAAAAAAAAAAAAAAAAACCCCAGTCCAGGACATCACAGACACACCGTCTGCACTTATACTTCGCCTTTGTTTGTAGAAATTTCTTTTGCAATTATGTGCTATATAACATGATCCTGGTGGCTACAGAGTGTTTTCAAACCAGACCAATTTGGTGTAAAAACCATGACTCAATTCTTGCCATTGTTTGCTGCTGCTTCTCCGCTGAAAAGATTTAGGGAGCGAGTGTGAGGCAGCCCGATTCGAGACCCAGCGCGCCGCTATTAGAGGATGCTGCAGATCTCGGAGGTGTAATAGTAACTCGATGGAGCTAAAAGGAGATGATCTGGGAGAGTTTAGCAACATTCGGAAAGCAGAGGAACTCGGTGTAAATCAGCGCCTGTCTGAAAAATTGCAACACTTTTTTAAAAATTGTCGGTCACTTACAAGAGGTAATTAGTATTTGTAAATGTGGATTTACATCTGTTGGTCTCTTGGGTTGAGTCACGACTTCATTGTCTCATATGACGAATTTTACCGCTACGTGAAAAATCACATCAATCCACTATTGTCCAAAGTGTGCGTTACACTCTTCACCCAAACAATCAGAATGTCCTGATTCCTTCCATGCAAAAAAAAAAAGTGAACCCATGCTCTTTATGCAGCATATTGGATTTCATTGGGATAGCAGACTGAGGAAGAAGTGCGAGGAAGACAGAAAGAGACAATGAGGAATTGCTTGCATTTCTAAAAAAAAAAAAAAAATGTTCACAGCAGAATGAAGGCTTTTTTTGCTAAATCGACTACATAAGATGTTAAGAAGGTTTGAGTGTCAGCATATGAATGAGAAAGAACTACTGATCAGTGTGATGATGGATAATGACGGATAATAACCACTTGCCACAACCAGCAACCGTTGTTGATTACGGGTATGATACAATTACGTGTTAGGGTGAGAAGCTGTTAAAAAAAACCAGAATGTTATTACTGGACACCAAAAACAAGAAAAACAGATGAATGTACTAGTTTTTTAGCGTAATAAAGGAAGGAGGGGGGGGGGCAGGGAGTGGCGAAGGAGTCGGCTTTCACGAGCTTGATGTTAGAGCAGACTGGCCCCTTTTTTGCCTCTAATTTCCTTTGCCATGCTAATGGTACTGCAATGCTGGGGACTATTGATTAATCTAAGTGCCGGCTGGAGGAGGAGAGTGACTTTTGGCAGAAGCACAAAAGCCCATTAAAACCAGGGCATGCGGAGACAGAGGAGGAGATGGGCCATGCAGCACGACTGGGGAGAAGAGAACAGAACAACAACAGAGAAAAAGCTCAGGAACAAAATTGAAATGCAAGAAAAGGCCACACAGATGAAAGCGTCTCCCGATGACCCTCGATTTCTTTCATGGTGTGAAGGCGTGCAGAGACGATGACTCGAGTGTGGGAGAAAACAGCGAATAGAGGAGCGCTTTTGATGCGCTTCCCATTAAGGATGAGCCACTGCTTCAGAGCAGGTTTGCTCAATGAACTAATTAGTCCCCCAACCCCCCCCCCCCCCCAAAAAAAAAAGTCTCGGTGCAAATGCAAGTCTTGCGTTAGTGTGCGTGTCGGAATAGAAGGGCAAAGGGAACACACCCCGGAGCCACAGGCTTTGCATTTAGATGAGATCGATAAATGAGGTGGGGAATACTACAGTTATCCAGAGCTACAGGGGCTGATATGGGAGAGCGCCAGGATTAGCGCTAGCACCCCGGGTTCACCAGTCGCGGCTCTGGACGAATTAAATGGCAGATTTGTGGACTGAGTAACGGAGTACAGGGATTCTCACACTCATCCATATTTACAGGTATACCAGGGTACAGATGATCATTTACGCCCTGGGTACACAAATCCTTGTACAGACAAGTCACACACACACACACACACACACACTCACAAGCGCACGCGCATAGAGCGGCCTAATTTCCAGTGCCCACAGCATCATGACTCACTGCCATCAGTGCCAAAATGGATGGGGACTGAAAACTGATATCATGCCTGTGAGCCGTCTAATGGCTAATGCTAACTCTGAAACATGGTCAGATAGTCAATATATTTTTTGCCAGTGTATTGATATCTGAGCCTCTGCGTCTACATACTCTCTAGGTGCAAAAAAAAAAAAAAAAAAAAAAAAAGCCAGAATAAATATAGCACTATTGAATATTTTACGTGCTATTTAAACAAATAGAGCTACAATTCATAACCTGTGAATGCATTACAGTACAGTGTGTCTCGGCCAGAATACAGTACATCATTTATACAACCGTGAGCGGTTGTGAGAACATTAGAGATCCCAGATAAAGTGATAAAGATTTTCATATATTTTGGTGTTTTATTATATCGTCCTGCCCTTGAGACAGTCTGCCGTTCCCCTCCACTCCTGGATGCTGAGGCATGAATACTGAACAATTTGATGAATGACAGGAAATTAATAAATCAGAGTGGTTAATGTTAGACGTTATAGAGATCGCACAATGGAATAATCTTAAAGGCTTAAACATTTAGGACAAAACTATAATCAGGACACGTTGCACTTAAAGTCCGGAGCATTTTAGCCATTTTTCGTTTTGCTGTTTTTTTATTTATTTATTTATTTTTATAAACATATATAATTCTCATGGATTGTACAGTATAGAGTGGCGTATCTTTTTTTTTTTTAGCACAACCTAGGCAATATGATGAACTAATATGGGTTTTAGGTCATTTTAACCAACTACACAAACATGACTCAGCAAAAAACAGGTGACATTGGAAACGAAATACGCACAGATACACATGATCACTTGTTTTTATGGTAGTTTTCGGTTGTTTCCATGCCTGAAAAAATAACAATATGCTCATTTTAAGAGTTCTACATTTTTGCGATATTCCACTAGTGTTACAATTTCAAATGAAATTTCAAATGAAATTTTTTATTTTTTCAAAGAAATTTAAATTTACAATAAAATTTAGTAATGATCATTTCCGTTCTACCTGACATACCCGAAACAACCCAAATGCACATTCAAATATGTTGAAGCCTCCCCATTAACACATACCAGCAAGGCTTCCATATAAGGCACATATTCACTCACTCATCGTCTATACCGTTTTATCCTGTATGGGACACACACACTCAATCACACACTACGGGCAATCACGGAATGCCAATTACTTTCTGTGCTGCTTGAGTTTTAACCGTTATTACAGGAATCCGACTCAAAATTATCCTACAGCAACAAAACCTTCAACTAAAATCTTTCTCTTATAACGAAAAAAAAAAAAAGATTGAAAAGAGGCAACTTTTCCGCCTTAACCATTAGTAAGTATGTCATGAATATAAATAAGCCTTCAATCAGTCTGAAGTGGCTGTTTTTTGCTTCACGCATCTTCTTTAATCATTGTTTTATATTGCTGACTATTTCCTTTTTTATTTTGAAAATCACTTGAATAAAAGGACCAGATATAAAAAATTCTTCCTTTTTTATAAATCGGTTCTACTACAGTGTACTTAATACTTTTAAGTTTTCCTTCATACTTAATCACAGAAACCGCCGTTTCAGAGTTGTGACACATCCTGTGACAAGATCCTCTGAAAATATACTAATATAGTAGTTATTCTAAAAAACACTCGTGATGATTAACAAGGACATTTTGGCATCGGGTGCAAAATTAATAATAATAATAAAAAAAAACAACAACAACAGCCATAAACACAGATGAGTCCCACAGAGGCCTGATCACCTGTAACAGGATACAGCATTGGGAGCTGAACTAAAAAATCCCTGCACCCTTAAAGGCAAAACATTCTCGGCTTCGTCTGCGATCGCAGAAACCCTCCTCCGGCCGGGTCGTTTCTCATTAAGGCGAGTGGCAGCGCCGGTGCTCGTTAGGCCCCGTCTTTAAAGGCATCATTTCCGGAAATGAAAAGGAAGCGAAAGAAAAATGGCCTGCTATGTTCATCCTCCTGTCTCGTCTCGCCGCTCCGTCCGTCCGTCCGTCCTTCCTTTGGCCTGCTGCTTTTATTGGACAAGAAAGCAAAGGGTGAAACACATGCGGCCGTTTCACACTCGTCTCGGGCCTTTTTTTTCCCCCTCTCTCACTCGCCGTTCTCAATCTATCACCTTTTCTCACGAGAAGGAAAGTTAATGCTTAGCATATTGTTCATTTTTTCCCCCCCAAGATCGCAAACAGTCCCTGCCTCAGACGTTAACAGGAGCGCAAATCAAAAGGCAACAATTCAGCCTACTGAGCTGTCAATACGGAAATAAATCTCACGACGTATTTGCATCCGCGCGCGAACCTCGAGCAGCGGTCAGCCGACGAACCTTCTGAGACGCCTGGGTTATCTTTACAACCCCTGCGCGACGTGTCGGAGCACGCCGAGCCTCTCTGGCAGCAGACTTCTCCTCATTCCTGGCTACAATCAATGGCAATCGAGCCTGAACAGGCATCTATTGAATTTCCCGCTGCAGCTATTCTTCTCAACAATACCGCAAAAATCACACTTCTACTCAACCATTATAGAAATGCCAATGCGGGGAATGCACAAGGTAGTTCTAACGTACCCGGTTACATCATGCCGATGGTTGGAGTAGTACAACGGGGACAAAGAAATCAGCTCATCCATAAATCAGAGACCCACATTCCTACCAGATGTAGTCAATACAGTGGTTTCTAATTAGAATTTAACAGCGATACAGTGTTTTAGCGCTCTTTCAAAGGGTTGTCTTTTAATCTTCTGGGATCCTGAAACACCTTGAATTCACCGGATTACATTTACACACATTTCCATATACTGTACCTTAACTGCTGTTGCTGAATAATGCATATCATGCTCTGAATAAAATTGAATAACTTGATATGAAATAAGTTAATTGGGGGTCAAGAACCGAACATCATACGCAGTATTGACTACGGGTTGTGCCGTCCATAACTGTAATGTTATGAGTAATTTATCAACCCTGAGCAGTTTTTTTTTTTCAGTCTTATATACTTATAAACTCATATTTTATTACTGTCTTTTGAATTATTAAGAGTGCTGGAATTATGTGAACCATGGACTTGCATCACTCCTTCCAACTAAATCCCAGTGAAACATTAATCATTACATTCAGGTTCATATTTTGGATGCTGTTAGTGTATGTTGTTAATCATATACAGCTTTTCATCCTCTCTACTGCTATCCTGGCATGCCGACTGCAAGTCTCACACATTTTTCCGAAAAACAAACAAACAAAACAAAAAAAAAAACAATTCCCTTGACGGTTCTATAACTTCTACTGATATTTAAATACATGCCTTGATATGCACATCCCACTCAGTCATTCTCCATACCGACACAGGGGGCCCGGAGGCTCTCGCAAGGAGATTACAGTACGACATGACAAGAGGTACTTAATGTTTTGGAGGAAACTGGAATAACCTGAGGAAACCCACCAAGCACAGGGAGAACAGGCGTGTGAGGTGTGAGGTATCACTAGTAACCACTATGCCATCGTGCCACCATTACAGTACCTGCACTTATATCTATCTTTAAAAAAAATCATAATGTCTATTTCACAATGTCTGGAAAATGATTCCAGGCGTGTTCCTTTTAAACACTTTTCCTGTAAGTAAGCCATAGTCTTCAGTTTACAACTTTTACAAAGTTTCAGAGCATTCACTTAAATCCTAACAATTCCAATCCAATACAGCAGAGGACATGGCAGTGCATTCTAACACACGGGATCAACCAGTCTTGTCCAATGAACTGAACACGGTTGCATATTTTCAACATGAACAGAACCTCTGCGAGCTCAGGCGTTCCATCAGTCAGCGATGTCTGACTCAGAGAAATGGATGGCTTCCTACACTCTGACCTGCGTCTTTCATCTCTCCAAAGCCCTTTTATAATGATACAGTGAGTGTTATCATATGTGAGAGACAGCTAAGATGGGGGCCTCTATGAAACAGACGAAGCGTTCAATGGAAAGTAAAGAAGCTGAGCATTTTTTTTTCTTTTTTTAGCTGATAAACTCACCACATATGGCGTAGATCTACAAAGATCAACACCTGTGTGAATCATAGGAAGGTTTATCAAGGTAAATACATTCAGGCTAACTGATAAAAAAATAATAATAATAAAATAAACATTCTCTATTGGATTGACTGTGTGTGTGATCAGGTGATTGGGGCTTGCAAAGAATATATGGTGCACTTACTGTAAGTTTGTTTATTTATTTATTTAAAATTTTATTATTATCATTATTATTTATTTATTTATTTATTTCATTTTTTATTTTTACAAATGTACAGGGTTTGGAGAAAACTGAAAAAGACTTTAGAAAAGTTTGGGAAAATGTCACCAGCTATACATTTACATTTGATCATTTATGCACTCAATTTTTCATCGTCTATACCGCTTTATCCTGTATACAGGGTCACATAGGCATGGAGACTTAGGGCGCCCTGGATGGTGTGCAAATCCATTGCAGGACACACACACCCACATACACACCCACACACACACACACCCACACACACACACACACACACACACACACACACACACACACACACACACACACACACACACACACACACACACACACACACACACACACACTCACTCAAAGACTCATTCATACTGTACACTACGGGCAATTTGGGAGGAAACCGGAGTCCATGGAGGAAACCCACCAAGCTTAGGGAGAAAATGAAAACACCATGCACATACAGATATGGGAATTGAACTGAATTGAGGTGCAAGGTGATAGTGCTAATCACTAAGCCACCGTGCCGCCTACAACCATTTATTATCTGCTTCTTTACACGGCTTGGTTATGCTCTGACCCCACCCACACATCAATATCAGAAAATAAATGTGGTCGACATGTAGTTAATTGTACTAGATTTTTTTTTTACAGAAACAGGGTGTTTTGAACTTGGCTTGCACTAAATCCCTAGAAATATATATATATATAATTTTTTCACTACTGCAGATATTATCTTATTCATATGGCAGAGGTTAACCAAATATTAGCCGAGATATTAAGATAAATGAATCCGCTTTACACATTGCTTCATTCCAAAACACTCTTTCCTTAAATACACTGTCAGTCTAAAGGTTTGTACCCACTATCATAATCTTAAATACATTCTGATGAAAGCTTATGTTCGAAAGAAATTTAACATTAGGTATTTTAATCCATATTTTTCATAATATTTTCAAATCACACGTGTTAGTAGAGTAACTCTGCCTCTATATTCAACATGATTTCCATCACATATGATGCATTTGCACTATCGCTGAACCCGACTCTCGAATCCTCTTGGAAAATCCCCTTGGTCACAGTCGATGGTCTCCCACTGCACTATGTTTATGGAATGTTTACAGAGATGACATCATTGACAAGAGCAATGTGCACAGATGGATGAAGAAGTTTAAAGAAGGGGAAACCAGCATTAAAGACAAACCATGCAGTGAAAAGTGACCACCCATCCAAAAGTGGGTGCAACAGTAAATACCTGATACCGGGTTCAGCGCTGGATCAAATATATTGCTGGTGGTGAAGAAAATTTTGAGTAGTTACTCCAGTCTGTGCAATTTGAATGATTTATCTCAGTTAATAAAAAAAAAAACTTGTGAACACTTTGACTTTATTCATGACCCTCATATTTAAATATTGGTACAGGTACAGTTTTTTCTATATTTGAATTATTTTCTATATTTTCTATATTTTGATCCAAGTTTTTCTTGGATTTAATATTTTGTTCTTATCCTCTATAGCTATATTTTCCATAGCTAAAGTTTTTATATTTTTTAATAAGTTTCTATATTGTATTTTCTATTTTATTCTCTATTTATTTCTTATTGATAATCTTTTTAAAGGCCACAGGGTGTCGTATAAGCATTTCACCACATATACAGTGTATGACTGTGTATGTGACAAATAAAATTTAAATAAAAAAATATTCCTAATTAAAATATATTGTAAATTATTTGCTTTTTTATTAAAAGAAAAAAAAAGTTTAGTTGAATTTCAAAATTTCACACTAATTATTATTAGATAAAAAAGGTCCCAAAAGTCTCCTTACATGGAAAAATAAAATTCTCGCTTATCTTTTTTAATTTTTTTAAATCTATTTTAACACAACTGCCATTTCTCTCTAAACACACCCAATCATTTCTGATAAACTCATCTTAACACATCTGGAGTTCTGCAAATAAGTGCACTTCGTAGACGTTCCTTGAGACAACTTCCCGATCCAGCCATGAGAACAATTTCACTACATTCCTCTTAATCTTAAAAGTTGTCTAAAAACATGAAAGATGTTTTTGCTAAAAATGTTAATTTCCTCTATTTATTGCTAGACTAAGCTTTTCTAGGCTGTTGAGACACTCTACAGAAGTGGAGCTTGACTATTAAAAAAAAGTGGTCTGGTTGAGAATTTTTATTTTCGATGTCTCCATTATTTTTCCTAAATGAGTAAAAAAAAAAAAAACTTAAGCACCTTCTCCGAGTGAGTGGATCCAAACTGTTGACTAATAGTGTGTTTCCGGCATAAACCCGGCAATAAATCTGCTTAACATGCTTTTCCCCTGAATATTTCAACTGTGTATGCAAAATTGAAGCTGTAATGGAGCGATTTGCAATTATAGAATTGAAGTATTATGAAGTCATTAAATATTTATTTTGCGTCAATATTACTTGGATTAGATTGCATATTTTTCTCTAAAAAAATGATTGCTGTGTGTAATTTGTGTCCCAAATCACAGCCAGATTAATAGTATGATGAGATACTGCACAGCCTAGGGCTTAACATGTATAGGTTCCAGTGCACACTATGTAGAATGTAGATATTTATGTAGTTTATGTATATTATGTAATATAGGACACATGACAAGAGTTTTTGCATGCTATATGGCTAAAGGTTTGTGGACATTTCAACTTTAGAAAACTTTTGCCACACATTGTGCTTCCAACCTTATAATTTCTTTTCCCTGGAATTACACAGCCCAAACATCTTCCAGCCTGACAATGCTCTTGTGCACAAAGTGAGGTTCCTAAAGACACATTTGTAAAGGAAGAACTGGAGTGGCGTGCGCAGTGAGTCAGCCCTGACATCTACCTGAACACATTTAAGCTTATTAAAACACTAGGACTTCTTGCCCAACATCAATGCCCAACCTTCTGTGGCATCAATGTGCTTCTGTGGCTAAATGTCCAAAATCTCTCCAAAGCCAAGGGATGCAAAGAAGGATCAGCTAAATATTATTGCCCATGGTTTTGGAATGTGATGTGCAACACACAGGTATCCACACACTTAGAGTACGGCCATATAGTGTAGTGTGTATCCCAATGGTTATATTGATTAAATGCTTTTCCACATTCTTGACGAAGCTACTGAAATTAGCATAAATAAGAGATAAACTTGAGGCATCATATCAAGTTTTGTCCATAGAAGAAATGTATCACATTTTCAATTTCAGCAAAAATCCATTTATAAATGTTTTATGCTCCTGATCTGAGAAAATTTTCATTCTAAACACTGTTTTAAAGCACTCTGCTGAATGCTATCCAATCTGTTTACTCCAGTCATGGCACAAAAACATGCATTTGTGAAGCTATTTTTAAGGCTAGCAGCGATATCCAAGGAATTTTCCAAGGTGCTCCTCGGAAACAAACCCACACTGGCAATATCTCAGCAAACAAGACATGATACAATAACAATTTGGTATTAAAACACAACTTATTGAACCAGGAATCGAAAAATATCCGTAACTCAAATTACCCAACTTCCAACTTAATACTGATGGGATTGATGGGAGTGACTGGTGTGCTAACATTAAAACAAATCTTTGATGGTTGGAAAAGCGCTGATTAGGATACCGTCGGCCACCTGTCCGTGCCAGGCCATATTGAAAATGTGAAATCATGGAGTTATGGAGAAAGCGGTTATCATCAGTGTCTCTTACACAGAAAACCTGGGAGATTATCAACAATGCAGGTGCAAGATTCCGATTTGATAACCCTCCATCCTCTACTGTAATCCTTCCAATTTCTGTCTTGTTTGCTGTCAAATCCGAAATGCCACCTTTGTGATCCAATGGATGAAAAGTGGAATATGTGCACACCTGCTATCGTGCTAATGTTCCTTGTGTTAAATCGCACTCATTCCAGTGAGATGCCATCAGTGAGAAACTTGGATCGGGCTTTCACTCTAGTCTGGATAAAAGAAAGCCTGCTAAAGTCTCACTGTAAGTCCGACAGGCTCTGATTGTTCTGCTACCTTTGACTAGTTTGAATGGGCCAGTAAGTTCTTACAAGCTTTTGAAGGTGGGATTACAGACTCTAGAAGTTGGGTCAAGCCATCTGGTACAAAAGATCTCGAACTTTATTTTGCCAGGTAGTGAATTCCAAATTAAGCCAACAGTTTAAATAGTATAAAATTTTTTTTAAAGAAAGCTAAAAACAGGTTTTAAAACTAAATAAATCATTGATATGTTGTTTTGGTGACCACTTTGCAAATAAGATGAAAATAGCTCTTACATGCTGCCACTGGTCTCGGATCAGCGGACGGTAACGCAGGAAGTACTTAAGAGGGAAGGACTCGATGTCCGGCCATGTGGATGGGCTGTTCCAGGTCACCTCAAGCCTGCGTGCATTGTTGGGAATTGGCCTGGCCACCACCTTCTCTGGAGGATCTGGTTTCACTGTGGATCAACAAGGACATTATCAGAGCTTGTGTCTACATCGAGTCCTAATCGCAGCACTGGGAGACAGAGTTGTTTGGAAAAGAGCAACCACTTGGGATTAGTGCAAACAAATAGCATCAAAAAAGCACTCGATTAAAAAAAGGGGAAATATGCACAAGACAATGGCGTCCAAGTGTCCCTCTTCCCGCTGAGCGGAAAATCTATTTGACATAATACACACACACACACACATCTTTGAGGACATCCGCATTGCAACACGTCTCGAGAAAGTCTCTAGGCCAAAAACATCTCTGAATGCACGCGGTTCTTTCTGGGTCGCCCCATTGAGCCGAGGTTTATGAGAAATGGGCAGAGCACAACAGCATGGTCATTCTCTTCCTCCCTCCCCGTGGTGGCTGAGGTTCACAGTGTTTGCTCTGCGGTTTAGCTTCACACACACAGACACACACACAAGGACAAAGAGATGCCCTGAACCGTGGGGGTAAGCTCCGTCCAAACCTCCTCCCTCTCCTGTGTCTTAACTATTCATGGTACACACAGTTGGATTAGATTTATATGCAGAGTCCTGACCTGGCATGGCTGAAACACTCTTTTACAACTGGGAAACACTGTGTGGATATTGTTTAAACCGATCCTGGGACAAACACACGACTAGCCTTCTTTCAGCCCCTCTCAGGCTTTTATGGAAGGAGGGCAGGCGCCGATGCCCTGTACAGAAAAACGAACAAATGCATGAGTGACCTAACAGGACGAACATGAAGTGGCTTGACTGTGTAATGGAACATAAGAGCAACAAATCAAAGTGCTCACTCATTCTCTCATTGGTTGATAAGGATGTTAACATTTTGCCCTTTGTAGGGGCACTATGAATCCTTTTGTTTAGCTCAGGTGATGTTCCCTGCTTCTGTGTCCTGCTAGCAATAACCTTATCATGCTGTATGTACTGTAGTTCATAACATTATGCTGTTTAGTTATATGTACGAAAAGTGCGAGAATGGCCGGACGATGTACCTCAGCTTGTGAGCAAACTGTAAACCCCATCGAGAATGTGTCCCTCAGTGCCCAGCGACTTATGTGTAATTGGTTCTGTGCACCATTCATGGCATTTTGCACTTATTTTGAATGCACACTCGCTGATTCTGCTGTGTACACTCCAATCAACCACCGTCACACTCTAAATTAAAGATGTTTGTTGTTAGTCTTTCGGCTGCTCCCATTGAAGGGTCACAGCAGTGGACCATTTGATCCTCACAACAAATCAGACCAGGTTTTACACCGGATGCCCATCCGGGCCAAACCCTCCCATTTTATCCGGGCTTGGGGCTGGCACTGCATCCAGTGGCTGGGGTTTGGGCATTAGCTGGGAATCGAACCTGTGCCTTCCTCAACAGCATATAATGTAGGAAGATGCGTCATACACTAGACTTACTGTACATCACGTAGTAGAAGTAAGGGGTAAGGGGCCTGTCCATGTGGCATCAGACATATTGGAGATAAAATATCCACTCCCTGGAGAGGTACCTGTCGGTTCAATGGCGCTTTCTTACAGGGACAGGTTGCAAACTTGCCGCCTGATTGCATTTGAGCATTTGAGGGTGAAGGACCCTTGGGCTCAAGAGCCCAACAGTGGCATCGCTGGCACTTCAGATCAGCAGTCCAACAGCTTAACCACTGAGCTCCACTGCCCCAATAGTCAAGTGGTATTACGTGGTACCAGTATCGCATGAGTAATTGAGCAAGGCATTAGAGCTGACACCAGTGCATCCATAATATAAACAATGCCACTCTACTTACAATTAAACCTCCATTAAACCAGCATGCAGGTTCATGCATGCATTAACTAACCATTCCCAAATCATACACTAATCATAACTCAGTTTCTGAATCAAATCTAATTTGCTGTGGCCTGTTTAAAACGGGAGTCTTTCTCGCCCAATAAATCATCTCCATCACTGGGAGGCAAATATTTCTGCAGTTAATCCAGTAATCCAGATGGCATTAGCATTTTTATTACTATCAAGTATGCATGCAGCCATGCATGTAAACACTTCATTTAGTTCCTGGGAGCCTCTGCAATTTTTTCCCCCATCCTTATTGGATTTTTTTCCCCTCCTCCAGAGACCAGCTACTCCCTTCTTTCCCAGTGCAGAGTCACTGCATGGGGTCTTCCAGCTCGATTAAGAGACCATTTCAGCAGTCCAAAGATATCTCTGTGTCTGACAATATGAGCCAGATGTTTCGAATACTTCCATTCTTTTGCCCCCGCTAAATGATTACAGGGCTATTCTCAGGCTGAGCATGAAACACAGACTGAGATGCCAAACATGATTTAAGTAATTGATACGAATGGCTGTAGACAGCAACGGTCTTCTACCAGCTGACTGGCAAAGGCAGGGTTATGTTTAAACATGTACAGCTTATGTCGATGTTTATAGGCTAAGTGTATTCATTTGGTCAAGCCCACACAGCACTTGGTCCATCAAAACACTTTTACGGGCCATAAAATGTCTATTTTTAGGTATTTACTACTTCACTAATCCCTTGCTGCTACTTTCACGGTGTCCTATTTTGAATGCGTGTAATGTGAATGCCGGCGTAAGAGCTTCCTGTTTTTGGACACGTGGAGCGAGAACATTCAGGAAGTTTAAAAAACGTGTGAGAGCGCAGATGTCCCAAGAAGAATAACAGAGATATACTATGGATATGTTGTACACCCTGCATGCAAATCATCATGATTATTCACATGAGAGGTTTGTGTGAAAGAGAATAAAGGCAGCACCCATGTTTGACTCCTCGAAGCTGACTGCCGTGGACGCTCTCCCGAGCTCGTTGATCGCTGTGACGTTGACTCGGTAAGGAAAACTGGAGAAGAGCTCAGGAAACTTCACATGGCATCTGTTCTTATGGACATCGTCTCTTTTCACTTCTAGAGACTTCTGGTTGTGTCTGGGTGAAACACACACACACACACACACACACACACACACACACACAACAACATCTGGTTAATAAATTTGGTCATGTCCAGGAAAAAAAACAAAAAAAAAAAACAAAAACTGAGGATGCAGTTTCTTGTTTAAAGTTTCAAATGCACAGGGAGTGTTCAAGTCAAACCAAGACTTGTGAGGAAATATCTCATGAATGAAGCTGTAAAACTGATTTACTGATTTACTGACATTTACAGAAGACTTCAAGCACAGTGCATTGATGAGACCCTTGGCCACAGTAAAACACTTCAATGCCGCAAACGTTTTAAAGGAGGCACAAATGAATAACGATCCCTGTCGTGGTGCAAGTGGAACGCCTGATCCTTGAAAACTGACGGTTAATTTGTCACCAACTTGTGGAAGAGACGCATCTGTCTGTGGGGACTCTACACACCATCATTCACGAACACACCATTTGCACATTAAAGGAAGCCACGCAGGGATCCACATCCCCTCCAGTCCTGATCTCGCTCCAAGCCATTTCCTCAGGTTTGGACCATTAAAGGAGTTCCTGGGAGGCCAGCGTTTGCAGGCAGTCTGATCATAGCGCCGATATACTGAGAAAAAGTTCGTCCTTGATGGAATCCACGCACTAGTTAGTACAGTAAGTGCATTAGTGCATCAGGGGGTTATACAGAGAAATAAAGGGAGTTTTGGTCTGATATTCTGCACAATCAAAAATCCTGGTTTAACTTGAACACTCCTTAATACCTCAGAGCAAATCATTCAATTATTTCAATGTTTTGCATTTTGTCAGAGTTTTATACAAATTACACATAACACCCATTGCTGTTAAATGCTCCATTGTAACAAGTCAGAAGGTTTTGACTAATCTTATATTATATATATGTAAGGCTCACATGAATAAAGGTTCATATGGTATTAATGCACCCGCTCTAATAAAAAATGAGATTAAAAACAGATGAAAAAAACATGATGTATTAATTTGTCAAATTGTTGAAGTTTTCTTAAGCATGCTGTTATTTGACATTTTTCAAGGCGTCTCCAGTGTCAGTCCTCTTCTTCTTCAGATTCTTCAGTAAAAAGCTGTACATTTTGGTCTTATTATTAACTTTACCATAAGAATGACTGCTTACAGGTGCTTTAACATACAGTCTTATTCAAAAGTTTAGGCACCCCTTGATAAATAACCCAATTTTCAGCAAACATCACTTTTGGCGTAGTTACTTCTTATGCCATAAATTGAACAAAAATAATAATAATAAAAAAATATTATTATGGCACGGTACAAAAGTTTGGGCACCCTAAGATTTCAGACCGTAATCAGCTCGTTAGAGGTGCCTAAACTTTTGCATAAGACTGTACTTGACAAAAAGAACTGACTTGGTTGGCAGGAATTTAAAGTGACTATGAATATAAAATTTTGTTTATTCATTAATAAGCCTGTAATATTGGGTGAATGGCTTAAAACCCCCAAGATCATGCTGCATGCAATTTTTTTCTAAGTTAATGGTGAGCAAATTGCATTAATTGATTTCCTTCAGTAGCATATACACCTTTACGCTTTATTCCTTACTCGTTATACTGTTATCAATTGCCTAACAGTTATTATCCCATCACTTGCATAGTTTCCTCATTAGCGTCCACCATGACTTTTTTTTTTTTTTTTTTTAATCAAAGGGACAGTTTTGCCACAAAGCATAAGACAAGAATAGATTTGCTGAGTGGGACATTGCCAGGAGTCTGCCCCAGGGTGCTGCCTGCCAGAAAGCCTTTACTGTTCTTCTGATATCACTTCCTTTCCCTAGAGCAAAGGGACTGGCAAAAAAAAAAAAAAAAAAAAACCTCAATCTACAAAAGCAAACAGTATCTGGCATTCATATTGTTTTTTCGTGTGTTGTTTCATCTCTTTCTAGTTTTAACACTTTCAAAAATTAGGATATTAAATTATTTTCACGTTTGTTAATAGGATAGGTTAATAAAGGCCATTGTTCCCTAATTAAGGGCCAATTTTTAATCAATGTGTTGAAAGTCACACTTGCGAGTTCAGAAGCACAGAAACGATTATTTAAATGTGACATATTGGCTGTAGAATATTAATGAGGAGCCGCCTGCTGTGAAATTGCCTAGTGACATTTTGTGATCGGTACAAAATGATCCCAGAAAGGCAGCTCTTTGGCATGACACAGGGCCGTGACACGGAGGCTGCCTCTGTAGAGGCATCTCTAGGGCTTACCATGAATCGTGTAGATTTCGGTAATTAAGGACAAGTTTTTTTTTCTTTTTTGATTTTCTCCACCTATTTTTTTTTTTTTTTTTTACTTAGAAATAGAGCCAGGTAGAAATAGAAAAACATTTCATGAAGAAAGAAAGAGAGCAGGGAAATAAATAAATGATATAGAAAGTGAGAAAGAGCAGTCATGGTTCAGAGCTTAAGGCTTTGGGCTACTCATCAGAAGGATGTGAGATTAAATCCCAGTACCACCAAGCAGCCATTGTTGAATCTCTGAGCATGGCACGTAACCCTCTGCTGCTCCACTGTATCCTGTCTCAAGGATATGTAAGTCGTATCGGCGAAACGAGAAAATGTAAATAAATGTCAATAGTGGGAGAATGAAAAGAAGAACGTGACAGAATGAGACAGAGATCACGAGAGAGAGAGAGAGAAAGAGAGAGAGAGAGAGAGAGAGAGAGAGCTCTAGTCTATGTCTTGTTGTAGCCCACAAGGGCTATATGGGCTGAGATTCTGAGTTCTGTCTCTCCTAGTCAGACAGGCCTAATCAGCTCTCACCAGGGAGAAGCTGACTGCATAGATCACTGATTCAGGCGGGCCGCTTTCTTACACGAGGCCAGACACCACATGACAGAAAGAGAAAGAGACAGACAGACAACAAGATAGAGAATGGAAAAAGGGAGGGTTGGGTGGCAGATGAAGATTGAGACAGTAAGCAGAAATAGAAGCAGATATCAGCAAAGGAGGGGAATAGCCGTATCGGAGAAAAAAAAAAAGTGACAAAATATCTTACTGGACGTCGACTTCAAATTCCGTAGGGATGTATGTGGGATGCAAGAGGTGCCAACTGCAGTAGAAGCCCTTGGGGTAGGTGTTTGATCGGCACGTCACCTGCGGTTCCCTCGGAGGAACTATTGAGAGAAAGAGAGAAGATCGGGGGGGGGGGGTGGGGGGATCGGTGGTGGCAGAGGAGTCAAGAGAAAGAGAGAGAAGAAAATAAGCACTTTGTCAAGCCTACTGCAACTCCTCAGATAACCATCAGTCGTCCAAAACATCAGTCCCAGAGGTCTCTTGGCCTGCAGTAACAGCTTGCATGTAAACCTATTTGTCTTTTCTTTGGTGAAGGATAAAAAAAAAAAAAAGGAGAGAAGAGGGAAAAAAGGATAAGAGAGGAGGAGTGGAGGAGTGGGTGTGAAAGGAGGAATGCAATAACCGCCCCAGCCCTCCTTCCAGATTAGGGCCCTTTCTCGCACCACCACTGGACCGTGCCGCTCACCACCGAAATTGAAACGGATGACTCGGACCAGTTGCCCGGGTGATGCATAATATTAACCGCCTCTTCCTTTCTGCCGCAGACACGGGCTTAAGCCTTGATGCCAAGTGAGCACTTCCCTCTTCCACAAGAAACAAAGCCGCTTTAAGGCCTCAGTTCTTTTCAGCACTGATTACATTAACCACTGTCCTGATAACACAAAGAGGACAGGAAATAAAGACCGACTGTGCATCATGTCAAAAAAAAAAAAAAAAAAAGTTATTGTATTTTGATAGTCATGCAGTACTTTATATTAGTTAGATGCATGTATGAGACTTTAGCACTTAGCACTTACAGTAGATTATTTATTGTCATTTGTCAATGTCGGAGAAGTCATTAATAATGATGACGACGTGTAATGATGAGAGCGCCATGTCCATTATACGAAAGGCCTTCAACTGAAGTGTTACTTGTGTTTATAGTGTAATGTTACAAAGCCCATTTTGATGGCAGCGCACGACTGACTAATACACTAAGTGTGCTTTAACACTTAGCAGCCTGTTTGCCAAGTCAGTGCAAAATTAATACTTTTTTGCTTGCTAATTGGTTTGGTTTGGTTTCACACATATAAATAAAAAAAAAAAGATTCTTGTGAAACTGTCAGAGTTACAGCGATAGGAAAAATGAGTGTTGTCAGATCATGAAAAATCACCTGAGAGCTTAGAGCCTCTCATCCATTATATAACAAAGATTATATGATATGCTTATTCTATGTATAGAATAGACATCTTACTACAATAAAAAATACACTAGAGAATAAAATGAAATGATAAGAAAATAATAATAATAATTAGTGATAAGCACTGTAGCCTTGCACCTCCAGGGTCTGGGTTCGATTCCCACCTCGGTCCCTGTGCTTGGTGGGTTTCCTCCAGGTACTCCAGTTTCATCCCAAAGTCCTAAAATATACAGATTATGCTAATTGGCGTTCCCAGATTGCCCCGTAGTGCGTGTGTCTATGAGTGGGAGCCGTGCAGACTGGCACCCCATTTAAGGTGTAGGGTTAGGCTCCTGGGATAAGCTCCAGTCCCCCTCCAGCCCTGTATACAGAATAACACCATGAGTGAGTGAGTCTGCCCTTTGTTTCAGTTTAGCAATTTAATATCTGCAAAAAAATAAAAAATAAATGCTTCCTGCACCCCAACATGTTTGGTTTATTTCCTGCAGCTGGCTGAATTCAGGTATGATTCAGATTCGTACCGCAATCACATTGTACTAGAGAAGCAGAACAGGGCCGAGATCACCTCACTCTGATGCTGCACTGGTGTGATTCCTGCTTGACATGCTGATCCATCTTCAACATATTCCACATGAAATGTTTCACAAATGAAGCTTTCCAAACTTTCCAAGCTTTCCAATTTCCTCTAAGAAACCAATTCTATTTAATTCTGTACTTTGCTTTTGCCTTCCAACTGACCCTGACACTCAATTCATTAGTCCCCCTGGAGGTTCAATCTACAAATGGTCTATGGGCTTTCAATGAGCAGAGCAAGCCTGTCCGTAGAAGATGACATCAGCCCAGGCTGAACAACATGCGACCGCAAATATATATATATATATATATGCTGCTGTCACGTGATAAAAACACGAGTCTGGTGCCACAGTATGATTATCTCAAGGTCTGAACATCGGAGAAAGCCTTCACTGTGTTCGAGATGAGAAAGAGACTGGTGTAGCAGAGTGAGCCTTGGATGAAGGGGCTGGATGTCAGAGAGTACGATGACCCCAACATTCCTGCCGTGAGCTTGTCACTCTGTGGCTTTGGATGTTCTCCTCAGGAGACGCATTCCGCCCCAGCCTTCTGGCCACAGGGGGCCTTTCCTCAACCCGGGGCCAAACAGGCACTCTGACAGCTCACATATACCGGAACCCCACCAACACACACACACACATACATACATACATACACTTCACTTCAAATGAAAGCAGACGGACATCTACACAGAGGAGGATCTCAAAGACGCGTTCTGTAAAGAGGCGAAAGCCGCAAAACAAAACAAGATTGCTTTTTCAGGAGTGTTTGCAGCCTAGCAACGTTTCCATTGTTCCCTTTATGTTTCGCTTTTCCCCCTTTTTTTTTCGGAGGGCACAATGTTTTTGAAGTGACAACAAAGAAATACATCTGCATTCTTCCCTTTTGGGTTTTGTCATCATTTCATCTAAGGTTCTTTTGCCACAGCAACAGCTTTAGCCTTTAGATTAAAAAAGTAATCATTTAAGCCTACCAAAAAAAAAAAAAAAAAAAAAACCCTAATTGCAAATAACCGGCGAGCTAATTTATCAAAAGCACACACAACTTTAATCTAATTTGCTTTACAAGTAAGACAATTGCAACTCACTGATACATCTTAATCAACCCCTGATTACACCTCCGAAGGCATGTCGTGTTCAAAAGCTTACTGATGTGAAGAGCTCAAAAAGGAGCATTCCATAGTCACCATAGTAAAAAAAAAAAAAAAAAAAATTGCTATTGTTAAGAAGTGATTGTGGATGGATTGGTGGATTTGAATGAGAAGGTTAACTGTGTGTGTCTACGTGGACTTTTGTCCAGCGTTTCTCAGGCCTCTCCTTTGTACTCTTTTCAATGCAGGAATGTGCATGAAGAAAGCAGGGTAGGGCTTCTCGAGAGCTTTCCCATCCCCGGTGACCATAGGAAAACCGAAGCAGCTCAAGCTTGTGCTTTAACTCCGAAATGGTGTCACGTCTTATGTAGGGAAGTTAAACGATACCCTCAGAAACATGTCAGTGGTTGCAATCCTTAAGGGAAGGTACAAAAGGAGTTAAGTACCATTTGTAATAAAAGCTGATAATTGCACAAGTCAACGGAGTGCACCGATTTAGCTGTCAGAAACAGTAATCACGCTGACGAGAAAAGTTCTGTTCAGCGTCCAGAGCCTTTGGTGACTGTTGACTCAATTTACTTGCAACATATGAAACCGTTTGTCTTTGGCCTTGGCTGGATGCTCCATAACCCCACTTTACCTTCCAACGTTAGACATCTCACAAAGTGCTGACAACATAATTTAAGATTTATTCCTAGTCCAAGCCCTCTGGAACTTCAGGTAAACTCCTCAACACTTTATTCCACTTTGACAATCAAATTCTTCTGCCAAACCTTCCCCACTCGGATTTGAGCTCATGGCCTCCTGCTCGTCGCTTGCATGATCTTTAAAGTTTGTTAAAGTGTCGGCACAGTGAAAGACACGGTCACAGGGGTCAGCTGACAAACGTCAAGCAGACAGATCACATGAAAGGCATGTGAGTAGATCCAGTGAGGGCAACTCCCCTTATCATTTTGAAGTACTGACTCCCCTCCCGATTGCTTCCTTTTAACAGGTATGGAATGCCAGCTATGCATCCAGCAATAGGAAGCAGACTATAGTGAAGGGGGCTTGATGGAGGTAGAGGGAAAATGAGGCTGAGAAAGGTGGAGAAGCATACAAACCCACCTAACTGAACAGCAAGCTAATTTAGACACTTAACAGGCATTTAACCGAACCACTGACTCGCCGATTTAAAACTTGCATTGTATGTGCTTTTGGAATTCCGATCCAGACTGGAAAGTATTCGCACATACAGTACATCCGTATTTCAGGCAGGTGCAGACCAAGTTAGCAGTGTTTTCATCAGGTTAAAATTATGATATTGTTTAAAAAAAAAAAACAGATCATCAGTGTCATCAATGTCATTACATTATAAAAAAAAAAATGTATGGCTTGCGTTATTTAGGTGCAAATGTTGATCATCAATGGTACATAATGATAATCATCTGTAGCCTATGTGCACCTCCAGGGTCCGAGTTCGATTCCCATCTCTGTGTGCATGGAGTTTGCATGTTCTCCCTCTGCTTGTTGGGTTTCCTCTATGTATTCCGGTTTCCTCCCACATTCCAAAAACCTGTAGATTTGGGTAGTTGGTGTTCCCAAACTGCCTGTAGTGAGTGTGTGTATGTGTGTGTGCCCTGGGAAAGATTGGCACCCTGTCCAGGGTGTACCCCGCCTCGTGCCCTAAGTCTCTTGAGATAGGCTCCCGGCTCCCTGTGACCCTGAATACAGAATAAAGTGGTATAGACGATGAGTGTGCATGAATGTACAGTACAATATGGGAAAATGCTTGTTTAAATGTCCTGGAAGTGAAAGTTGTTACCTTAAAATCCTATAACAGATGCGATGAACAATCATAAAGTGTACATAATTTACACACACCGCTTGATTTTCTTCAACGTTTGCTCCCACACTGTCTGTAGTCAATGTCATTAAACTTAACCAGTTTCCTCTGGGCATCTCTATGTAAAGATCCACAACAAGCAAAGAAGAGTCAGGAATTCAAATGGGAAAAACCATCATCATAAATTACCCTGGTGTCCATGGTGAAAGTGCCTGACTGGCATCTCTTCGGGGAACGATTCAGCTGCCTCGATGCGTGCATGTGAATTCATCTCGTGTCTTGGATGCTAATCGAACGTCCAATATAAAGAAAGCCCTGTAAATCCTGTACTGAGGTGCTTATCTAAGTTGAGAGTGCCTGGCATATAAGAGACCACAGCTTACACACTTGGCTAAATGAAATGTGCCAATAAATCATCAATCTCCATTGAATACGCAGGGAAGAACAGGACCAGTGGTCTCTGATTATCCAGCCACAAAAACCCTCTATGCTCCTGCTTACTCTCGTATAAACAGAACATGGTGGTGTCACGCTAGCTGCATTTTGCTGCCGAAACATCTCTGCTGTTTGTCTTCACGAACAGGACAAACAGAATGAAACAAGACAAAAGGGAGAAGAAAGGAAGAAGTCAGCAGCCTTGCTGGAAATGATGTTAAAATGTCTTTGAGGCTAAATCCAGTGCCCCCTTAGCTGTAGTAAATCACTAGGTAATATTCTGTGGAGGGTTAACAATCCATTTAACAGAAAATGCATAGGGAAAAAAACACTGAATATGCAATTCCTTCACTAAAATGTATATAGCATGGCATAAAAGAGCTCTGACATAGCATGCATTGTAAATGCATTTGACTTGTTAAAAGGTCAGGGCTTGGGTTTGGTTCAGCATTGTTCTCAGGGCAGGCTAAAACCTATTTCGAAGGCCTTGAAAGTAAAGTAAAAGAGTTGTTCGTATCACACTTGTAAGTCATACTGCTTTGAAGAAGTAGGTTTTTTGCAGCCTTACACAAGTAAAGACCACTGAGAACTAAATCATCACTGAGAACCCATCAGTTTATGGTTAAGGCCATTTAATAAATAAATACAGTATATATAATATATACTGTATATAATTGAAAGTGCCAGAATATGACCGTCAAAGACTCAATCTGATGGAAATGGCAGAAGAACCTCAGGAGGGTTTCTGAGTTGTCCAAAAGAAAGAAAATTACATTCTTACCCTCTCTTCTGTCAATCAGAACATCAATTAATAATCATGGGCTTCTTTGATTTTATGTATATATTAATGCGTTCCCCCTAGTGCTCGGCTGTCCTGGGATGAAGTTTGAGCGGCGCAAATTGGAATAGCTGCAATGTCTTGGAGGAAACATATGCTTTCCCTCACTCACTCGTGTTGGATATCATTGTTTGGTGGAGTATAGCTAGCTAGTGGTTGGGAATTGGCAAATGTCCAAATTAAAAGGCAATATGGGGAAAAAATGAAAAAGAACACAGTGGTGGCGACCGCTATCTCCCTTTAAGGTTGATAGGAATTTGGAGGGAGTGAAGAAAGGTGCTTCTGGAAGTGAATATACAAGATGCATTGGAAGTCTACATTTCAACAATAAGCCATGAACTAGAGAACCATAACAAACTTACATCACAAGGCACATAGAACAACCCAGAACTACCGTACCTGAATGCACAGAAGTGGGACAAATCTGAAGCACAAACTCGTAGCTTGTTATTCCTCAAATCTACACAACTTAACATGAGCATCCTGTACATGCACCACAATCTATCATACTAGCATTACAGAGGAGCCAACCATGAGACACCAATCCTTACGCATTTGTATTTGAAGAGCAACAAACCATCAAGAAAAAAAATTGATGCCATGCTTGAAAGAGGATAACTAGGCCTCCAACATCATCTCAGGGCATCACCAAGTTGAATTGGTATCCAAGAGAGAAGGTAGTATGCGATTCTGTGTAGACCTAAATTCAATTCCAAGCCCTATCTTGAAGGTCAATCAATTTTGACTTGCAGCATGAAATTACAGTATTCAAGATTTCAAAGAGGGTACTGCTTATAAAAATGGAGAGCATCCAAAAATTCGCAGTGAAGTGGTTGAATATACAATTTAAATTTCTTGGACTGTAAAATGCTGCATCTATGTTCCAGGGTCATATGGAAATAGTCTTGGCAAATTTCAAAAGCAAATGTCGCTTCGTCCACCTCTTTTCAGGAATAGCAACCTGGTTTCCCTACTTTTAGTTACTCGACTAAACAACATTAACTGCAGCAGTATAATGACACATTCAGGGTCATTACATGACCCATTTACTCATTTACATTTACACATTTGGCTTAATTATAATTAAGACTGAGCAGGTGAGAGGGTTAATTGCCTTACTCAAAGACCCAACTGGGGCAGATTGGCTGTGTTAGGATTTGAACTCATTCTTTTTCTCCTAGCAACAGTCTAAAGCAGTGATCATTAAGACACAACTTTGATTAAGAAAACCTCTATGACGCCACAAATCATGAGGATCATGAATAGAGCCACGTGATTTCATCAATTATGCTTTTTAGTCAACATTTTCTTGATCAGTTTAATTAATTACAGAAACTTCAAAGCACTTTTGTAAGTCGCTCTGGATAAGAGCGTCTGCCAAATGTGTAAATGTAAATGCAAATGTAATTGAATTGATGGGTCAGTTTTTTTTCAATTCACAAGGTTAACCTTTAAATATGAAACTATCTAAAATTGAATAATTGACTAAATATACTAAAAATAAACACAGCTTTCATAGAAAATACACGCTGCGTCGATCCTCTGCAATTCCTCCCATTTTGTGAGAGTATCAATTCTTTTTCCATTGAGTTTAAGTGCTATTGGTTGAGTGTGGAGCAGAAAATTACAGGAAGAAAAAAAAAAGTTCACATTGTGCAAGTCATGACAATCAATAACATTCAATAACAATCAATAAGTTACAATATTTCATTGTTTGTTAGATACTATTAGTAGTTAATGCTTCAACTCCTGTAATAAATATTGCGGTTTGAGCCAATAAACATTAATATTATCCAGAGTAAAAGTCCAATAAAAAATTGCAATGCCTAAAAAGCAAATTGATTAATAAAATGATTTTATTTCTTGGTGGTAGTGTGCACGGGCAAACTGGAATGTATATTTGGTAGAGTAGAACTTCATGATATTTAAAAACCCCTGTGCACTCGATGGTTGTTTAATCAGCCCTCAAGTGGCTCTATATGATTGCAGGGATTTGACTTCATGGTCCTCAAAGGAAAATTGGAATGTTGTAGTGCCTGGCGCTTTATCATACATTTCACATGCCAATCATTACAACTACACACTGATTGGTCTGACATCCCTAAAGAAAAAGAGGTTGTCATACATCAGGCTGCTGTCTTTCATACCCGTTCACTGGTCAGACATCACTATATATCATGATTTCGGCTAAACTTCTAGTGAGGCCAGAGGGGAAACCAGCACCCAGACAGAATTGGATTTGTCTATAAACATCTGTTCTCTGGTGTGTAACAAGCAGCAAGGGCAGGCAAACCTTATTTGTTGAAATTATCTGCCCTAATGCAATCCACACCAGAATGGACCAGGGTGCACGTACGGGATAGATATTATGGGTCCTCTACCTAATCATGGATAATTACAGTAAATAGGTTGAGCAGTTTCAAATTCAGACTGCATAAAATAGCCAGAACCATTTACACATTTAGGTATTCCTAGATATTTGGCCTCTGACCGATTGACTACAGTCTATCATCCGCAAATTACTCCCAATTAAGAACAATAACTGCCTGTGGGCTCTGCGGTTCATGAATTTTGTATTTTGCCCCTAAAAATTCTGCCTAGCAAGATATTTTCAGCTGAGATTGCAGTGGGAAGATAAGTAAAGAGCCCATTCGCAAACCGTAGCACTTATAAGAAGGCAACATCATCATCATCTTCAGGTTTGCGCAAATGTCAAGAAAGCACAGATTAAAGTAACCAATCAGAAAAGGTGATCATTTGTGTTAGGACTTGTCTCTTTCCTTGTCTAATGCAAGCAGAATGAATGCATAGGGGTTTAGAATAAAATAACCACCGAACCACTGACTCTTGAAACTAGACATTATTTTGACATGCTTTAAAAAGGAGAAAGTTCCTAACATGTATTGTCACAGCAGATGTTTAAAAGCATGTCCACGAGTTAAGATATGCTATAATAATAATAATAATAATAATAATAATTATTATTATTTTTATTAGTAGTAGTAATAGTAGTAGTAGTATTACTAGAACTATGAGTTGATGAATGTACTTATAGGCTTGATGAAAGAATGTTGCTAATTGTTGCAATCTTTGTCCTTATACACAGCTACTGTATGTCAAAGAGTCAATATTGTTATGCATAAAAAAGAATACTTCATTTGTCTGATCATTTTGTTGACATATGTATGTGCCTTAAAGATTTGTTGCAATAGTTTAAATACCTGCCTACAAATTCCTGGAAAGCAAGGAAGCACAGCTTTTATGGGGCTTTTTAGTGAAATGATATTTGAGACAAGGTATATATTTTGGGCTTTAAAACCAGTGGATTAATGCAGAATCAGTCCACTTGTGTGAGACTACATACCACTTAGGACTGAATATTTTTATTTATTATTATTTTTTTTAAATCAAAGGATTATTTTAATTTCCACTGCATTATTTGTTGCATAGTAAAAAAAAAAATGTCCAAGGACTACAGTAGCGGTTATACTTTAGGTGCCTTGCAAAATGCAGTATGCATTACTGCAATATTACAATATTACTGTATGATGTTATCTGTGTTCCCAAGGTTATACCAGTCTGAGGAAGAGGCAAAGGAATCTAGAGAAAAAACGCTAACATGCTTAAGTTGACCACAGATACAGTTAACCTTCTGTTCTAAGAGAATTAAGAATTAGTGAAGCAAAACAGTTATTTAGCTTCCACTGAATAATTGTTTACTGCCCACTTATGGAATAGAGACACAATTATATTTGAGGATGTTTAAGGCTATAAACACTTCCTGCGGAAGTTTCTGGGCAGATTCTGCTACTGTGACCGAGTTTTGAGATCAAATAGACTATTACTGAAAAAAAAAAAGACTTTTAAAATTTTTTTTTACAGAAATTTTATATTTACTAAAAAAAAAGTACAGACTGTAGAGTTCATTAGAGTGCAGTTGATATCTCCATTTAAACACCAGGTCTTCATTCAACAGATGGACAGTCATCTGGTGACTTCCTGAAATTGAGCTCTTATATCAGTGAAACATCATCATTAATAAGCCTATTAAGATTGAATGAACAGAAGGCGCATGACTAAGCCGGTAATCTTGTGCAGCTCGGCCTGATCCTTCAGGCATTCATAGTTAATTAGTTGGAAATAGAGGGCCAGGAAAATATTTATTTCATATATTGTATAGAACAAACAGGTCTAAATGGACTTTTGGAGGACAGTTAAAACCTTAATTTGCTGTGTAAAATGTTGCAGCAAGTATGGGTTCAACTTCTCTTTCATTGTTCCGGTGTGCACATCTTCAGCCTTTAACATATGTCAGCCTGGTGGTTTAAGATCAAGAATCAGATACTGAATATCCAACAGCATGGAGGAGATACCCCAATACAGGAAAACATCTAAAGTAGAACCAACATAGGGAATAATGTATAAAGTAAATATGCGTAGGCTATATCTATGAGCATTTGTTATTAACTGAAAGAATGAGTGAAGTTAGCTGATACCTGAGGCAACTATTAATAATTAAAAATGTTATATTTTGGACTGAGTTTGAAAAAGAAAAGAAAAAAAAAAAACGGCGCGATTGTATTACACAGTTATCATGCCATGAATTTTTCATATCCATCCCAGCCATAATTCAAGGATCCAGTAAAATGCATGCTTAAGGCAACAGACAAAGGTATCTTTGTGTAAAGTTGATCCGAACAGATGTGTCATTAATCAAGAACACCAGGACAAGTGTCAGTAGTTTCAAACAGCTTAAGCAAGAGAGTCAAATGCCACACTTTGATCACTGAATGTCGGCGTACGGTATATCTTTCCATTTCCCAGAGATAATTGCACGATTAGAAGGTATGACAAAGAAACCTGGTGTCAATTGAATCCTTAATAATTTCTCTTGGTGGGAATTTAGGCGTGCTTCAAAAGAAGGGCAGCAACAAATATCCCAAGCGTCAAGTTGCAGCTCTTAGATCTTGCCAGTTCTGACATCTCACAGATTTCACTTAATATCGGATTACTTCGTTGTGTGCTAGAAAAACATTAAAGAAAACCAAAACAGGTTTAGCGATTATTCCTCCCTTCAAATAAAATCGCTTGTTGGTGGTTCACACACTAAATGGGAAAGCATGCTTGAGTGTAGCTCTGGGAGGTATCTTGCCCAGTCTCTGGTGCTGTGGCTCTAATATTACACAGAGTGGCAGGGGATAAATGAAGGCCATTGTGTCGGCGGAGCTCCCTGTCATTCCACAGTCATGCTAATGGCTTTAATCTGACAGTGGACTCCGGCTCCCAGCATCCCCCCACCTCTGCATTCCTGTCCCCCGTGTCATTCGCAAGAACCGGCGGCATTACATGCCTGTTTGTTCCCTTTGTCGCATAGCCTTCCCAGCTATTAGGACTCAGAGGAAGGAGGAGGGCAACAGCCCAAGCAGGGCATAGATTTGTGGGGGTTTCCCCTCCTTGCTGACCACATTGGTTCCCCTGCTTCAGACCAGTCTCTACTGTTTCCAATCAGCCAAGAATTCGCCCTTGTAAAGTCATACAAATGCTACTTTCATTCTGTGGAAATCAGTCCTGGGGTTAAATATTTTCATGCAGCTTGAGTCCTGACTGCAGGTAACAGGGCTCACAAACCCAGCTGCAGGGCACTAAAAGTTGTGTACATTGCCGCCGTTGCTCCCTTATTATCTTAGCAGCAGGAGTAATTGAGCTGAAAATCAAAAGGCCAGCCCAGTCCCAAGACATGACTTAAAATGCCAAGGTAATCTGGCGTGGCAGGCCCAAATGCAATTGCAGTTTAATGCCACATGGGCACTTTCAGAAAGCAGTGAACAAGGGCCTGTTCTCATCCCCCCCACAACACATCAGTGGATATATGAGAAGAGGCTACGCTTGGGTAAGAATATGTCATCTCCTAGGTAAACATGCTATAATATCCTTTAAAACATGCACACAATAACTCCAAAGACAATTCAGTATTTGCTACTAATTCAGTGGCTGTCTGCCAAATGCTGCTGATCCTTAAAAAGTTTAAGGTTTAAACTGTGGATTAGAAGTCCCATCAAGGGGATTAGCCTAAAATATGTCTGGATTTTTGGCACTCAAACTGAATAGTGAAATTCCTGAAGTAGAAAGGGTGTAGCAGGAACATGTCGTTCCAATGAACCGGTTATGGTGGGTCAACTCATACACCTGCAGTGTGAACAGGGTCCCGGGCAAGCTGATTTCTAGCATATAATGTGTCACAGCTTCATTTCTCAGGCTGAAGACGAATGGCTGTTTCTCCTTTGAGAAGGAATGCTTCAATTTCATCCAGAATTCCAATTCGTCTGAGTGTGCTAGGTCGTCTGACCTGTGGGAATGAGTTTTTAATACTTCAGCAGGTTCCTCCAGTTGGTTTCAAATATGAGAGCTGTCCAAAATGTCACTGTGCTCCTCCATCACAACAAGCTGCAGTTACCAGCGGAAAAATTGATAGGAGAGCAGCTGAAATAAGTGTATGACAACTCATATGACATGTAAAGCAAACATGGTGGACATAGTTATTTTGTGGATGAAATGTGCTCTCTGATTTCAGCCTGATTTTCTGAGATTAAAATGACACGTCAAGCTGAGAGGTTCCTTCATAGCATTTGCCATTTTACCAACAGCCTTCCCTTGGAACTATGAAGCAGGTTAATGTTTCTGATTGGTAAGCCAATAATCCCTGAAGGAGATGCATGGAAGCTTGGGTTTCTGCTCTCAACGAAAGCATAAATGATCTCTCAGTACCCAAACAAAGAACAGTGCTTTTCTGGACGATTGGAACCAATTTGCGCCAACTACAAATCTTGGTAGTTGTTCATACAAATCATTGTTTTTTTTTTTTTTTTTTGTTAACTTGATTCATGGGTAAGGGTTAAGGTGCTGCTTCCCAACTCTGGTCTTGTATTACCCCCTGTCCAACCCTTGTCCCTGCTGTAACCCTTCCCGTCCTATAACCATTCAGGAAGGGATCCTAGTTAGCTCATTAGCCTTGGGAAGACACCGAGATGGGAAGAACTGCGGGTACTCCATGACCTGAGTCAAGAACATCTTTTCCACAAACAACTAGAAAATGTTGAAAGCATCCAAAAAAAGAAAGCAAGTGAGTCCTAAAGGGTTAGAATAACAGTCAGCTGGAATGCTAGGCGAGGGTAAAATGAGACAGATTGCCTCTAGCACTATGACATCCAGCAGCTGTAACTGAATATTGAATTTAGGAAGCAGGGTAAAGAGGGGAGTGAGGAATTGATTATGGCACTTTGCAGCTGCGTTTAGGGCCATGTTCTTTCCACAATAGCACCAGTTCCACAAGGATGAAATCAATGGTGGGGTCATGTCCAGCTCAAGAAGGTATGATTGCCCAAAGGGTTATCATGTTTATCTCTGTCTCCCAGGACAAGTGTGGAAAAAGGACGTTCTTCATGCTTCTTTAAATTGATGCAGTGTTATGGAGGCAACTGGAGAAACATACCCTTTGTGGCCAGAGTAGGCACTGCCATTGAGTCCTCATTAATGCCTTGTGTAGACTATCGAAGTCTGGACCACCATGACATTCCACAGCCAACCACAGAGTCAATTAACCATAATGATTACACCATAATAACCTAATATTCATCTAAAAGTGATGAGCGGGTGTTTTGCTTAAGCTTGACAACGTGTGTAAAATGTCTCTTTTGGTGTCAAACAAGTTGCGTTTAAAAGACCAACCAAACCAAGCTAAAGGATATAAACAAGCAGACAACTCTGGTATCAGTGAATGTCTTAACCAAAGCTGCTACTGTATTATCCTACACTCTGAGCCATTCACCACCATTCAAACTGCACCCTTGCACTGCACTCAGTGGTGACCACGGATTACAGCACGGACAGTGATTTGGGGAAAATATGCAATTTCACATTAGGCTTTTAGGGCTTATGGGCTAGACACACAAGCCTCTGTCTCTACTAATGCCAGTGACGTCTGCAATAAGGACAAATCACCAGGCCTCCGCAGACAGTGTGCTTCCATCTCCAGAGAATCGGTCAGATTCACTCTCAGACATCTGGTCCATTTACAAATTGGAAAACACAATTTAAAAGGAAAAAAGAAAGAGAGAGAGAGAGAGAGAGAGAGAGAGGGGAAAAAACAGTGCACAGATGCAAGTTTCGGCAATAAAAAAAAAAAAAAAAAACAGATTTCCTTTGCAGATGATAACTAATATTGTTTGCTAACCGTGAAAGAGCATTAAAGTTGAAATTTTAATAGTAAGGTATCTTACTTTTCATTCTCATGCATGAATTAATTTTTCACTAAATGTCATACTATTTCAAAATACTCACTTTCTATGGGCAGGTACTAAAGAATGTAACACCATCTCAAGGGTATTTCTACATGCTACAGGCTGTTGTAGTGTCTCATACAGAATTATTTTCTCTAAAGAAGCTTATCTGGGTAAAAAAAAAAAAAATGAATAAAAGATCAAATAACGTGAAAGCATTTGTTTGTTTGTGGTGCTCTCCGTATCTCCCCTCTGGTCATCTTCCTAAAAGGATCGTGTCTCTCAGGAGGATTATGTCTCTCTCTATATAATGACTGTATGTAATAATTAATGGGATTAGGAGACTACACAGTAGCTAGTCCAATCTACGCCCAAGGCCAGACTGCCCAGTGCCTTCTCCACACTTATCTGATGGCATGAGCTTGTTTCCACATCCCGCCATTAGCTGGGCCTTATGGAAAGCAGCCCGGAATAAACTATGTCACTCTTGTTGGAGGATCTTTAACCTGTCGATAGACACTGAAGCATTCATGAGCTGGAGCAGCTCTCTACTTATTTGTGTTAATTGTTCCAAAACTAATGCCGCCATTTAACATGGAAAGCAAAGATTTTGGATATATAGATCATTCTGGTTCACCAAAGATTCTTTGTTTGAGTCAACATAATTATTTACTGCTCAAAGTTTATGATGTTTTAAAGATAGTAATGGACAGTAATGTGAAAACGCCTTGAGACGCCCCTCATTTCTTCATATTAAATTTTATTAAATTATGCAGCTTAAGTGAAAGGAATGGGAAGAATTGTTTTACAGCAACAGTCTACACAGTGTGTATAGATACAATAAATAATAATAAAAAAAAACTGTCTACAGCAACCTCATTTCCCCGCTTGTCTAATGTATATCAGGTCAACACACATGGATCATTTCATAAGAGATTCTCCGGTTTCCCCAGCATGTTGTATTTAGAAACACATGATCAGCATCATGAAGATTTGGTTTATCAGCCCATACATGTACAGTAAAATAGACTCCAGTTGATTGCTTAGCTCAATTCATTCATTCTTGTATGGTCAGTTAATGCTTTTTTATTTTGGTCAAGGTTTCAACATCTTAGACACCAATCCATCGCAAGGCTCCACTCGCACAAAAAATATTCACCAACTGCCCTGCTGGGATAAATCCATGCAAACACAAGGAGAAACATCTGAACCTCTACACACCAGCCCAATCTCAGCACCGAACCAGCAGTAATAAGAACCAGCAACAGTAATAATAACCTCGACTTTTGTCTTTTTCTTCAATATCATATCTTTCCTCAGGGAAATTCTCACAGAACAGAAGTTCATTTGGGTTCAAATTCAGGTGACCCAGATCAGTATCAGGTCAGATAATAACAAGCAGATGAAAGAAACAATTGATTTCCAGAACATTTCCCTTGACCTTGAGTAATAAGGTAAAAAAGTAAAAATGATGCATCATTTTTCAAGCTACTTGATGCCCCTCAGCGCCAACTTGCTAGTACAAAAACAGGACATCTCTGAGCTACAAATATGATTCCCTTATATATTTTCAGCATATAGTTTTATAGTCCTTGGTGGATATTAAAGTAACAAATTCTTATGGTAAGTTGGGAGAAGTGTGTCAATGAGGCACCTCAAAGAAACTTATTTTAAACGTTAATAAGGATAAACTGATCTTCAAAATCCCTCCTATATTTCTTTAGCAAATGACTGATGAGATTTTTCAGAAAATGTCCAGAGAGGACTAGAAAGATAAAGCACTGGGAAGAAAATGATATAAAATGTAATCTGAAATATCTGATTACTACATGTGAAGGAACAGTCTTGTTTTGTTGAGTGGAATGATTGTAGAATTAAAGTGTGAATGTTGCCTAGTGTGTAATGTCTTCGATTCACAATGCAGCCTAGCTTAGAGATGGCTAAAGGGTAATTTCTTGGAAAGCATTGCCTTGAAGAATATTTTATTGATCCACTGAGATGTTTAAAGGATCAGCACAATGAACAAGAAAGCAAGAAATCTTTCCAGCCCTCAGATATCACTGAGTGGTAAGTAAAGAAGGGATAACTACACCATTTTGCACCCTGTTTACAAATTAAGAAATGGTGAAATAAGAACGGAAATTGAGACACAGGGATGCAGAGACTATTGTAAGCCCAGAGAGACAGAAGAATAAGTTTGTTTATGTTTGAAGGAAATGTATTAGGTTACAGTATACCCAAGTCTTGGTGATCTAAAATAATAATAATAATAATAATAATAATAATAATAATAATTATTATTATTATTATAATTATTATTATTATTTATTATTATATAAAATGAGAGTGCCAAGTTGCATAACACACACAAGAAAAGAATACCACATATAAATACATTTTCATCTAGTTTCATTTATTTATTTTTTTAATGGGCTCAGTTATAATTTGGAATGTCTGAAATTCTAAAATGACTCCTGAAAGTTCATTTGCAGATGGTGGCCATATTGTTTGCGTAATCATTTCCTCATTAGAAACCTACTGAACGCTTAGTACAAATATGCAATACACAACATTTCACAACAGCTCAGACGGATTTACTGATCCTCAGAAATCGTTATTTGGATTTTCCTTTACCCCGATCTCATCAGTCATTCTTTTGAATCTTGTCAGAATCTTGTTTATTACATTTTGTGTAAATCTGTGCAATCCGTTGGGAATTACAGCTGTTTCAGTGAAATAACTTCTCCAAAATGTCAACGTGTTTTTAATAATTATCCTCATTTTAGATTGTCAGACTGAGTAATTTGACACCAACTTTGTGCCAAAAAAAATAAAGTTAATAAATAAATAAATAAATAAATAAATAAATTCAAGTCAATCCACTAGTTTTCAAAAGAAGGTACAGTATTGCTATGCAAATTCACTCATGATAGAATCAGGCAATCAGGCAAATTGTAAATGTCACAGTAAACCCAAAAAAGTCTTTGATGTGATATGTTATGGGCTGCGTGCACAATTGAGAGAGACTTCTAGCTGTTGTTTGTCTTTCAGGACGTCTTTTGTTTCACTATCCGATCCATACGCAGCTTGGCACAGCTTTTACACCGAATGCCCTTCCTGACACAACCCTTTCCATTTTATCCAGGCTCGCGCCCGACGCTGTATCCAGTAGCTGGGGTTTGGGCATTTGGTGTGAATTGAGATATAGTCTTTTGGGAAATTTTGGAAAAACCTTCTGTCCTAATTCTTACAAAAAATAATAGCATCCCATTCCCAGGGGGGCAGGCCCACATAGCCACAATTTTGTCTAAAATGTTTGGCCTGAAAAAATGCAAAATTAAAAACTAATAAATTAACCACTAATATAGAATGAAAATACAGCTTTGGAATATTTGGTGCTTGAACCCCTAAAGTAAAGTAAAATATAATTTTTTTTTACATGTTATTAGTTATTAGTTTACAGAATTATGCTTCATTAATTTTCTAGTAAGATTTCTCCATTGTCTAGGTTAAGATTGCTGATATCGAAGTACAATATCCAACCTCGACCATGGATCATTATCCACTCATGAAGGATGTCCCAATAGCATCTCTTACAATGATCCACCTGGTCAACCTCTCAGGAGAAGGTCACCTTGGTTACGACAGAACTAAACAAAGCAGTCTTATACAAATGATGGGTATGATGTCCTCAAACAATTAGTCCCAAATATAAGAACCAAGCTCTCATGTCACAAATGTTTCAGTTAAACCTCGAATATGTTAAGTAAACCCAAGTCCCACCGCATGGCACTTATTATTCTGTTCTAGTTTCAAAGGCTCGGTTTAATCTCTAGTAAAAATACAGTCTAAGCCTTAAGGGTGGGAAATAAATCCTTTTGATTCACAATTTTTTTTTTTTATATTCCTTGTTGTGGTCATCCATTCTTTATGAACGACAAGATCGCCATTCAGAGTAGGCATCTGCGGCCTTTCTGAGCTATTACTGTCAGTGTGAGTGTGTCAAGAGAAACAAAAAAAAACAAACAGCAGGCTTCCTTTTTTCATGAAATATGCATGACACTCCTATTTCGGCTCGATTTCTCATTCATAGTTCATCGTCCGTAGCTGTCTTTAAAAATGAACTTCTACGGTACGGGTATATCACCTGGTGCAACACACCGACTCCTGGATCACAGCAAGATGTGTGTACATGCGCGATGAGTAATAAATGGGATTAAATTGGACATGGCCATGGGTAAGGGATTATCATACAGGTATTGATCTTATGTGCAGGAGAGCGTTGTTTAAGAGCTGGCGGTGCATTGTAAGCCATGACCAATATGAGTATCAAAGAGCCTTCCTACATCAGGGATACAATAACCAACCAGTGGGGCAAAGCCTCCTTCATGCCGCGTGATGCCACTAACTGCAACTCTTTCCGCTTTTGTGAGCTCACAGATGCCCATGATTGGCTGTAGAGCTTATTGATGTCAAAGCGCTAAGTGCCGTCCATCCCTCCCCTCTGAGAGAGCTCAGCCAATCAGCTGCAGGAGGCTACAGCATCACCCGGGGATTTGAACTCATGATCTCCAGGACTGGCACTTTACTGCTGTGTCAGACAAGTGAAGTATAAAGTGTAGTATAAAAGTATAAAACAAAAATGTCTAAAGTTCCTGAAAGTCAAACTGAACTCAGCATCGCTCCAGGCCACTTTAACACCTATTCGTCTGTGTACAGCCTCCGTCTCATAGTAAAACTGATTCTTTTGTTTGGCATAGGTTTCACACTGCACATAATTTGAACAAACCTAAAAAAATGTCTAAGGGGTGTGTAGGGAATTTATATATTGGTCCAAATATCTCGAACATAAAACATGACATTGCTACCGCGCTGTAGTTCTGTCCTTTACCTCAGTTTGCACCTCGAGGCTATGTTCAGCAGTTCACATCTATGAAAAATGCCCCATGCCACCCGAAATACACGGTCTGTTCGGTTCACTTCCTGCATTCGGGCCAATTCGGGGTCGAATTGTTTTCTCGCTGCAGTCCGGCTGCTTCGTCCCGCGCGACAAATACGATTGCCGTGTTTTCACCTGCATAGATGAATCACATCGAAGGGGAGACGAACACAACAGGGATCGACACAAACAGACTAAACAGACTCAACATGTGACAGCAATCTTATGCAAGAAGAAACAACCAGGAAGTTGGTTTTAGACCGCAGACGGCTTGCTTTCCGTATACATTTTAATCAAACGTCGAAAAAGATTAGTTGCGCTCATCCGGATTTTAAAAAAACAAACTTTATCCAAATGGGAAACCATTTTTTCTGTTGCGTGCATTTGCTAGTAGTATGTGCTACACAGTGTGCAGTGCCAATATTTGACAACATTTAATGTATTCGTCTTGCGTAGTGCATTTAATCCATTTCAGAAGTATATTCCACAGACTGCGTGGCTCATCCTCTCGCACGCTGGCGGGAGTCGAATTGTCATTGTCCTAATCGTTGGCAGCATCAGATATATATATATATATATATATATATATATATATATATATATATATATATATATATATATAAATAAAAACTCCTGACCACAAGATTCATCTTTAAAAGCACATCTAACAAAAAAGGCTAACATCGGTTAGAAATGAGAGATGAATGTCCATTTTTATGTATAGAATAAACAAACACTAGTGTTATCGGGTTCTACCATAACAGAACACATTGAGTGCATTACATTTCTATAAAGCATGTAAACTAATCTTGTCCATTGGAGACCCTACTAAGACCGCTGGTTTGCTGTATTCTTAAGCCCTGGGAAAGTCCCAAAGCTTATTCACATACACACAAACTGGGTGGGAATTCTCAATGCCTTATCCACTAAAGCCCCTTCAACACAAAAACACAAAAAAAAAAACCATATGATTTGTTCTCTGCAGAGGAATCGTTTCTCAAAGTAACGCTCTTTAGCACTTCCTTTTGTTTTTTAACATTATCTCAGAACAGTATGTCACATCGCTAATTAGCATAACAGCTTTAAGGCATCGGCGATTAAATTCTTTTCACTAGTGACTGAAGCCATTATCGTTCAGAGCAGATCATCAACTGCTATGTCATAACACGCCACTTATTCTTAAAATACTGTATCTCTGCTTGGACGTCCACACGTGACCTTGTAAACGATTTAATGCGAGATCTCTGAAGATTCTGAAGAATGTCAATAGACAAATCAGGACTGAGTTTCCAGCGAGCGTTACAGTATGCATGTTCATTATGGAACAAATAGCAATCTTTAGTTGGTTTACACTCTGACAGGACAATATGTAAAAGCCGCTGTGGAAGCTTGTGCCAGCGCTCGCTGAGTGTCAGGGGTTTACATAAAGAAAAAGAAAAATCAATAGCAGTACTAATCATTTATTCATTTAAGCATTTATTCATCTTTGGTAACAGCTTCATCCCTGGCAGACTGGGTGCCGCTCCATCACAAGGCCAATGAAAGTGAAATTAATAGACAGCCAAAGTTATACAATGTAACTTTATTAACTTGTAACCAGTATTAACGTCTAGTTATGGTTCTTTATCTCTTTTTTTCCTCTGGTTTTGTTCCTTTTGTCATAGTGGTTGACCATAATGGTTCATTTGATCATCTGGCCCAGGTTTTACACCAGATGCCCGTCCGGTCGGAACCTTCCCATGGGACTGGCAGTGCATGCAATTACAGGGTTATATGGGGGGGTAGGGTTAAGGGTCTTACCCAAGGACCCAACAGAGGTGGCCCAGCACTGGTGAGGATCGAGCCCCCGACCCTCCAATCGGTAACCCAGAGCTTCAACTGTATGAGACACCACTGCCTAGTAGAAATGTTTTTTCATTCTCTCATGTTAGGTTCTTTGAAGAACCTGTTTTAATTAAGTGGGGAAAAAAAAAAGTTTTGTTTTGTTTTATAAGTTTTCTTAAAGGGGCCATATTTTAAATATTGTTCCCCAAATATTATATAATAAGTTTTTACTTTTACCATTTTTTAATTTTTTATTTTAAAGAGTACAAGGAACTGTATATTATTTTTAGTCAAAGGTCAGAAATGAAAACTCTTAGTAAAGTCAGCAGGGCCTTAGAGATGGAAAAAATGAAAGTAAAGAGTAAATAATAAAAAATGTTGCAGTGTTAAAAAAAAAACCCACATCATTACATTCAAACAAAGAAACCCTTATAGATGCAATGCAGTACTCAAAAACAGGGTAAGAATCTACGGGGGAAAAAAGCTTTGAAAACCCCTAGAGGACCGTTCTTGAAGTCCTGCACTCTAAAGGATTCTACTGCTTGATCACTGGTAATAAACCCCCGAGGTTCCTGTCTAAAAGCCTGAAACAGGAGGATGTCAGAGAGATATGCTGGTAGATATAAGAGTAGATGGGCAGAACTTTAATAACAACGCAAAGAGACGAAGACAGGTAGACAAAATCAAAGTCAGAATACTGGCAAGGGTCAATGGGAACAGACTGGGGCAGGAAAGAGTCAGGAATGGGTTAAACAGACACAGGGTGAAACTATTCTAAGGCGATGAGAGAAACAAAGTGCTTGGTAATGACTGGTTAGAACAGAGCATTTACATCACACCAAGTCAGTGTTCAGCTGAGTTCATAAAGCTTCGGATTTGTGTTGGCATCTTTCAAAATTACTGTGTATCTGTACAAATACAGTACAGTACAAATGTTGTGGTCTGGGGGGTGGGGAGAGAGTTAAATTACACTGAACAAACTAAATGCAATTACGATTTATGCCAGACTTAAAAAAAAAAAAAAAAGAAAAAAGAAAAGAAAAAACTTAAACTATCCCTTTAAGCCGGATTTTATGCCTTTTTGTTTAATGTATTCCGAATGAATATACAAAGCAAGTGGAACTTTTACTCCTAAGAGTTCTACCATGGATCACTATATAAAATGTCCCAACAGACCTGATGCACTGCCGTGCCATTAAAAGATCCTGTACGTTTTCAGAATAGACACACTCATGAACATCGTCCATTTTTCTCTCGTATTCCTTCCATTTTTTTCAGTCTCTGGTTGATTAATGGCAGCAGTCATCATTTGCTGACTGTCAAACTAATAAATGACATCCATTTACCGGGGAAGCATTTTTCACTACTGGAGGCCTAATCTAATAACTGAGAAAGAGAGAGAGAGAGAGAGAGAGAGAGAGAGAGAGAGAGAGAGAAAATAGATCCGAGTTTGGATTTTAGCACTCTGCAATGATAACCTCATTTTTAAATGTGAACTTAGACTAACAAGCTGCTTCCAAAAAGGACAATAATTAATGGCAGAAGTAAACACAAACTCTATTTCAGGGTCTCTGCTCTCTAATTATATTCATAATTAACTATCCCAGCATGAATATTCATTAAGCGCGGTGATATAGAGAGCGTCTCATCACTCTCGGGTCACTAATTAAGTTGCTCAAGTGCAATAGCTGCAGTTCACACGAGTCGCCAAGCACAAGTATCGCAAACGTGCACGCGGAGAAAAATCGCGTTATTTAAACCAGCGAACACCCAGGAACACACCCACGCCCACAGCATCGTTCTGATTAGCTGAACTTTTGCACGCCTGCACATATCGATGACCTTAATAATCCTCATTCATCAGAATTACTGAATGGCACTGAACATTAAAAACAGAGGAGGGCAATCGATAAAGGCATCATAGTGATCAAATGCCAAAGAGAATACAAGATGGCTGCTCAGTGCCTCAAAGTGCTTGCTGAAAAATCGGAGAACCTACAAGCAGAGATGGCCGAACTACTGCCCGAGATCCATCAAGAGACCGGCCAGGACTTCTGTTCCAATAGTGTTAATCACATAACCGCTTTGAATTAACGTTGTCAGGTACAAACATTGTTTTTTTTTTTTTTACTTCTTACATCATAAAGAATTCCTACATAACGTAAGACAGTACTGTGCGAAAGCCTTGAGCCAGCCTCATTTCTTCCCATTAAATGAAATAAGCATCTCCAGTATCCTAATCACCGCCCTGATCATCCGTCACCTGCTTCTCTCTGGTTCATGATGATTTTTTTTTTACGATTGCGAGATTCATAAGTCACTGTGTGGCTTAACAAACAAAAATCGTTGCTCTGAAAGTGCTCAGGTAGGTACAGGGACCGAACTGAAAAAGCGAGACAAAAACTTGCCAAAAATGAGAGTCAATAAAAGTGCTTCAGTGGGTCTGGAGAACTATTCCTCAAGACTACATTAATAATACAAGAAAGTCTGGCTCTTTCGAAGCAAAATCTGGAGAAATGACTGGTGGATCAAGACAGTTTCACAGTACTGTAACACAATGTAACATACTGTAGCTAGAACATATAGCGTATGTATATGTAAATATGTATAAAACATAACATAACATGACTTAATATACCAAAGTGTAACTCAACATACATAAGCAATTAAACATTATAGGGATCATTCCTTTTTTTGGTCAGTTATACTGTATCTTTACATTTGACCTTTACAAATTCTGGCACTGGAGACTCCTTCCATTACTCGTTCTTTACACTTAAACGCTTCATGATCACTGAAGGCCTGAAGCCAATCTCAGGGTACACAGGGAACAAGTTGGGGTACTCCCTAGAAGGGGTACAGATCTATCACAAGCCACAAGTGCACAAATACAGTACTCACACACTTACTAAGCACACTACAGGCAATTTGGAAACACCAGTTAGCCCAATCTGCATGTGTTTGACTATGACTATGGGAGGAAACCAAAGTATCAGGAGGAAACCCACCAAGCACTGAGCTCTCTCAGAGGGGAGGGATGAGAGGTGCTTAGTGCTCCCACTCCCACTAGATAGCGCTGTCCTTCGAGTGTGTTACGCCGTCCCAAACAAAGGCGGTCAGCTGGTGTCACCTGGTTCGGAGGAAACACGTGATAATCTTCGGCCCTCCCGACAGGGAGCCCCCTAGTGACGGGGAGGAATTGGATACGACTAAATTAGGGAGAAAATCTGGGAAAAAAAAATAAATAAAAATATAAATAATTAGCTTATGTGACGCAACCTTCAATTTATGTCAAGCCTCTGGGTAATTTGTATCTATAAAAAAAGGTCATATATTAAAGCGAGCACAAAGAAAACAAACCAAAAAGTTTGCAACCAGGGCTAATGTCAGGTCTGCTACTGTAGAAACGACTATAGATTTGAGAATTCAAAAACAGTACTGTTGGATAAATATTTGTTAAGCGATGCTGGAAGATTTAAGGCTCAGTTTAAAAAGTTTTATGATGAAAAAAAATTTTTTTGGAAGCTACTTTTTGAATAAGATACTATTTTTGGATTCGGATTTTCCTCACCAAAGAAAATGTAAGGACTATTTAAAACAAACAAAAACATAAAACATAACTTATTATTTAAAACCAGTATTCATAGATACGAATTAATTTTAGGTAATTTATTTGACATTTATTTATTTATTTATTTATTTATTTAGGGTTTATTTGTAGGTGTTTTTCATCATTTAAATCTAATGAAATTTACAGACTTCCTCTGTATGTTAACTAATTGTTACCTTGAAGTGATATTTCATCAATTATATTTTAAAGCTTTATAACATTAAATGAATAGAACAATAAATGAAATTTCTTAGTTTATTAATTTGTTAAATGACAGTAATTAAACTCACAGCAAGAAAACGTACTTATCCCTTCACAAAGCATTAAACAAAAATATATGTGTGTGTGTGTGTGTGTGTGTGTGTGTGTGTGTGTGTGTGTGTGTGTGTGTGTGTGTGTGTGTGTGTGTGTGTGTGTGTGTGCGCGCATGTTGAAATCTCAGAGAGATCAATTACACATTGGCATTTAACATGCACATTACTGCATTTATCATCTTTCATGCATCTTTCAGTTCCATGAAACGTATACAGTACATTAGGTCTGGGTCATAAGCATGTACATAAATAAATCAAATCACCCCATTTCTATTCTTTCTCCATAATTTCTAGTCTGTGTCTGTTGCATTGTGCTTTGTGTTTTGTTGTCCTGCCTTTCCCTTGTTTTGCTCATTTGATTATATTCATCTTAGTTTTATCCAAATGAACATGATCCTAAGAACTTGCATATTAGGACTCAGCGACACATAAACAGGTTATTTTTACTGATAAGTACAGAATGGATATCTGTCATATTCTTCTTTAAGCTCTCTATCTACTCTATATGTTTTTTTTTTTTTCCTGACAAGAGGAGATGATAACATAAGTGTAAACTTGAACACCAAGAAGATTGTGCTTTTAAATTCAGGTCAAGACTTGACTAGGCCTGACTAGATACCGAATATACTGCAGAGACAAAGAGATGATCCGTGATCAGACCATCATGGACTGTAGTGGGAAACCAGAGTACCAGGAGGAAACCCACCAAGCACACGGAGAGAACACGCAAACTCCATGCACATCATGTTTTCCTCCTTTACCATCACCTTGCCTTTTTTTCTTTCTTTCTTTCAAGTAAATAGTGATTCATCATAGCAGTACATCACGCACAGTGATCTTTAATCTATTCTCTTCTTCCTGCTGGCTGCACAATAATCACTGATACACATCCGGGTACACGCCTGCTTGTTAATTTCACCCTGAATATAAATCTGAAATAATGTAAAATAAAAGGTTAAACAACAACAACAACAAAAAAACCCCTAAAAGAGCAGTTTCTCGCTCTTTATTACACAATGAGATTAGAGTCACGTGGCTTGTTAAGTGAGGAATAAACCACAATAGGGCACGAAGTTACAGAACAAATGATCAATTTACATATTTTTTGATAACATTATAACCCTGAAGTTAAATATTTTCCAATTATCATTTGATTCGATTTTGTCCCAGTCCAGTCTAAATATGCCAGTGATTAAATTTGTAAAAATTTATAATAAAGGACAAAGCATACTTTACTTTTTATCTACATTTGTTACATTTAATGTTGGAAAATAAGTCGGTTCCTCAGCAGCCTCTTTATTTTTTTCTCTTGAATTTAATAACCGCTTGCTATATTTAAAAAGCGTGTGATCGATATTAACAGAAGTAATGGAAATCTTTTATCTATTCTCTTCCTGCTACATCAGCTAGTTGCTGATAAACATCTGGGTCACTGAAGATCATTCACTGCGGAATAATCAGAAATAATGAAAACGAACAAGCAAGGACAAAATACTATATATATATATATTGTACATATAAAAAAATCTTTTTTTTTTTGTAAAACTTAATATTCTATTATTATGAGGCCGTTCAGGTCAAACCAGGACTTTTGGTTGTGCAGAATTACACCAAACAATTCTGATCTGCTACACTAATGCACTTCTCAGTGCTTCACTAGGGCTTGGATACCATCAAGGTAAAAAGTTTTCTCAGTAAGTGGTGCACTGGTTAGCACTGCTGCGTGGCACGTCCAGCTTTCGGGTTCGATTCCTGCCTCGGGTCTGTGTGCATGGATTTTTCATGTTCTCCCCATGCTTGGTGGGTTTCCTCCATTCCCAAATTGTCTGTAGCGTGTGTGTGTGTGTGTGTGTGTGTGTGTGTGTGTGTGTGTGTGTGTGTGTGTGTGTGTGTGTCCCTGTGATGGATTGACACCCTGTCCATGGTGTACCCCACCTCATGCTCTAAGCTCCTAGGATAGGCTCCAGGCCCCCTAAAGCGGTATAGATGATGATGATGATGATGATGATCGGTAAGTAGTGATTGTGAATGATTATGTGCACAGATCTCACACGGATGTTTGCTTCTCCGCAAATGGTTTACAAGTTATCCGTTCATTTTCAAAGATTTCCAGTGAGCTGTGAGCCACTTTGGCCCTGATCGTCATACAGGCTTCTTTCAAATGTGTGAACCATTTAAATGCTTTACGGCTGCGAAGAGTCTCATCATTGTACTGTGCTTAAAATCTTTTTGTATTTTAACCTCTATTTTTCATATCATTAAACAACTAAAAAGTAATAAATTATAAGCATGCCATACTCTGACCGGAGAGAAAATCCAGCCTGTGGGTTTTAATCGGAATTATTTTTAACAGATGGTGAAAGTGGCTGTACTTAATGTGCTTCGAAGGGTCGTTTTGACTTCTATGACTAATCCCGATGTACTCCCTATAGGAAATCAATAACGTCCTATTAAAGTAATAGCCTCATGCAGGTCATAAAACATCAGGATTTAAGCCATTTATAATGCCAGGCTGCGTCAGAGGATGTGCGATCGTGCACGAGGAATTGGGAGCCTTAATCCGCCATGCCTGCGCAAAGCAAACATCGCTAAAGCAAACATCGTTTCTTTTGGAACTTCTGCATTACAGTGTAATAAAAATCTCAAGACATTCTGGCGTCTTGTAACGGAGTCTCCCGAGGCTTCTCCGTCTTCTAATTGGTCTCTCACACCTTAGCAGGAAACGAATGGAAACTAATGGGACTCAGGTGCCACAGAAGAGCAAAGTCTTACATCCTGAAGCTCCCTTTAGCAGAGAGCGGATCTAGATTACACGTTTGGAAGTCCATCAGCGAAGGTGCGTGCTAATGCAATCTGTGTTAATAGCCTTTCCGTTGCATGTAGTGTAATTTTTGTAATTGCACTGCTTTTTAATAATTCACAACATAGACCCATAGACTTTGCCCTCATTACAGCTGAAGAGACACTGCTGCTCAAACATTAATTCTACATTATTTATATGCTTGGCTGGGATCCGGATCATAATGAACGTCGTTTATTTTTCATCACACTCCAAAGGCCGTGGAAAAAAAATTAATAAATAACGTCTGATAATCTGCTTGTCGCTTTCACTCAACTGCAAATGTTTGTGTTTTAATGCCCTCTATAAAGCTCATGCATGCAAAACCGATATTCGATCCTGATCTATTCAAGGTTGCTTCATTTATTTATTTCATTTAGGTTCGTGCAGCACCTGAAGCACTGAATGAAAAGAATAAAAAGAATAAAATAAAATAAAATAAAACCTCCCTGAAACACAGGGCTGGCTCTGTTATTTTAGCTAAGCCTTTCGCCTATTATTTTCTTACATTATCTGTGATGAGCCAACGACCCGGAACGAAGAAGATTGCGCGGAGCGTGAATGTACTCCTCAGTTTGGAAAAAAAAAAAAAAAAAAAAAAGGTGATAAAACTAATCTGGACTCCGCCGCACCTGCGGGTAACTTTTCGCGACATGTCGTTGATGGGAATTAAATTATTTATCATTTAATCCAGATGTTCTATGCGTTCCCAGGCAGGAGGGGGGGAAAAATCAGCAAACGGTGAGGAACGTAGAAGATTCCTAAAAAAAAAAAAAAAAAAATATATATATATATATATATATATATATATATATATATATATATATATGATGAGATTTGTTTTTTTATATAAGAAATACAACAAGACAGGTCGTGCAGTTATAATAAAATAATCAACAAGCCATGGTGTGATGGTGTGAAGCTGATTATTTTTCAATTACAGCACATCCCGTAGTGTTTATTCTTTCAATATAATTTTTTTTTTTAAATAAAGAACACAGTACACTTTTTATCTATTTATAGTTGTATCTCATTTTGTGGCACGTTTTTATAACAAGTTCGTTGTCATGTTATGTTATTCCTACTTTTTTTTCTCCTTTAGTGAGAAACTGCAAAGCTCTCCATCCTCAAGGCTTTCCACTGCCATAATGTGAAGCTACAGCTTTCCTGTTACAACCCACTGACACTGGAGACTCCTTCCAAAAATAATAGACCTCCCTTCCTAGAAAATGTCACTACACATCAGTGACTAGACTTTACAAAAAAAAAAATTATAATCGGATAATAATGAGTGTCCACTGTCAGAGCTGCTGCTAGAAAATTAATCCACACCCTCTGAACAATCAAATTTGAACATTTCACGCGCTTGATTTGTAGCCAAAGAAAGCAATGCACTTCAGAAAGCAGGAGCCGCATACAGTACTGCTGTTCGTGGTGTTTCCGGTGACGTGGCTTTTTTTTTTTTTTTTTTTTTTCTCCTTGCAAAGACCTGATTTTGCTGTCAGTCTATAGAGATTTACACTGAAGTAACTCAGTGCTTTGGTAGGATTAATTAAAAAGACAAGCCATGGCAGTAGGCCACAGTCTTAAAGAGTCCATCGGCCGAGGAAGAAAAAACGAGGGAAACGAGACGGCGTCCAGAGCTGGTATTAACAACAGTCTGGAGTCATCCTGTCACAAGTGGACAGCATTAAGCACAGCTGTAATGACTAAAACCATGTGCAGATGTGGTCAGCCATGCTTATGGTCACATGTCTAGCTTGAATGCCAATGAATGCCAAAGTACCGTTACTCACTGTCTGTACCGCTTTATCCTGTATTCAGGGTCGCAGGGGACCTGGAGCCTATCTCAGGAGACTTAGGGCATGAGGTGGGGGTACATCCTGGACAGGGTGTCAATCCATCACAGGGCACACACACACACACACACACTACGGGCAATTTGGGGACGCCAATTAGCCTAAACTGCATGTCTTTGGACTGGGAGAGGAAACCAGAGTACCCGGAGGAAACCCACCAAGCACGGGGAGAACATGAAAACTCCATGCACACAGAGACGGGAATTGAACCCGGACCCTGGAGGTGCAAGGAGACAGTGCAAGGACACCACAATGCTGCTAAATATATTTTTTTTACATTTTACTTTAAATATTTAGTATTTGATTTTTTCATGAATTAATTCCTGCTCAGGAATGTTTTGAAGCTGCATAACAAACATGAAGTTACATATTTAGGTTACAGACTTGAAATGTTTGGTAAGTGGGATGCCTAATCCTTGAAAATCGGCAAATCTGTCTGTAGGAACTGTATACACAATCATTCAGAAACACCACTTACAGGCTGGGAGTTATTGCCACATCTCGCATACAGTCCTGAACTCACTCCAAGCCATTTCCACATGTTTCGGCTATTAAAGGGGTTCCTGGGAGGCCAGCGTTTCAGACGTCAAACAGGCAGTGTGAAAACTTTCACTACAGTATGCAAGAACTGATATAAGTGTATAAGTGAGAAGTGCATTGGTGTAGCAGGTAGATTATACAGTATAGGAACAAAAAGGGAGATTTTACTCTCATAAATGTTCTCTTATTCTGCACCGTCAAAAGTCCCGTTTTGACTTGAACGGCCTTCATAATTTACTTGTCCTCACATAATTTTATTTTCTTATTTGACTTCTTCTACTTTATTTAAGCACCGCAAACACTTTTTTTTTTTATTCATTTTTTTTTTCATTCAGTGTTTACATAGAATATAATGGGGTATAATGGGGTAGTGTCCTGTGAAGTGCACATGACTTAATTTAGGATTCAGCCAGAGACTAAATGGATCCTAGCAGGAAGGAAACAGATGAAAATAACTTTATTTCTGCCTTACAAAATACAGTGCATTACTTGTTAACTCTTCTGAGAAGGCAGACAAAGTCAACATTAGATGTGTTTACATGGACCTTAATATCCCATTAATAACCAAAATATAGGGGAATAAAACTGCACCATGTAAACACCTCGGTGCGGACAGTCTGACCCGATCCTGTCCAGCCTGAGTGAATCTTTAATCAGAATGAGTGGGGTGATGCAAACCTCAGATAACCCGTTCAACAGGTAAACATTAGCATTGTAAACATTCCATATGGTCGTTTCTCTCTTGTTTCTGTGCATGTTTTCCCCACATGGGGCAACATTAGGTAAACTCAGAGAGAACAAATCTCTCCTACCTGTGCTTACTTTTTATACACTGGGTCTGTGATTGAGGAAGGGACACTGATTGGGTTGCCATTTTATACATAGAAAAACATCTAAGCATACATACACACATACAAACACTACAGGAAGATTCCATCCATCCATCCATCCATCCATCCAGAAAACTCTGTAGTCCAACTAGGGACTGTGAAGGCAAATGGTGACCATTGTATTCATTCCCATTTTTACGACCATAGTAGGACCTTCAGTCAACATTCACATGCGCATTCACACACTACTGGGACGCCAATTACCCTAATCTGCATGTCTTTGGACTGTGGGAGGAAACAAGAGTACCTTGTAGAAACCCACCAAGCACGAGACAAACATGCAAACTCCATGCACACAGACCCAAGGCGGGAATTGAACCCTGGACCCTGAAGGTGCTGCCACAGGAAATTTGGGAACGCCATTTACAGTACGTACACTAATCTGCATGTTTTTGGACTGTGAGAGGAAAACCACCAAGCATGGGAGAACATGCAATTTTTCTGCACACAGACCTCAAAGCAGGAATCGAACCCTCAACCCACTAGGGGCAAGAACCACTACGCAACCGTTCTATCTCCTGTGTGAGCAAAACCACTTTCCTCATGTCAAAATTAGTTACATTCTCAGTATCTGCATTTAAATCTCTAATCCAAATGATTTCGGTCAGATTGAGGAAATATTGTCCAAGTAGATTGACAACTGTGATCATTTTGAAAATGTGATCACATTCAGTTCGGATGCATTTGTCCTCTCGAGTAACTCACGCGGCTGAACAGCTTTTCTCCAGACACCTCAGGAAGTTACCGTCACCGGAAACTGTCTGCGTCTAAACCAGCCTCAACTTGTGACAGTTATCCTAACAAGACTTAAAGGTTTTTCAGAGTAACCCCATCATCCAAATCCTTCCTGACATTTACTTTCTGATACCGTTGATGCTGTAACGCATTAGACTGCTGCACGTTGAGCTAAGAGACTGGCAACAAAATCGGCCCCTTCCCTAAGGCCAGTGATGTATGTGTGTGCTTGTGTGTGTCTGCGTATCTGTGTGGGCTGCACGTCTTTTGAAGTTAAACCTCCCCAGATCAACAGGCTTTCTTCACGCTTTCATCAAGCCGAGCATCTGAACTCTTGCATCTACCAGGCGCATGCTAGAGTGTGGGGGGATAAAAAAAAAAGTACCAACCACTCAGACTTCAATCAGGCCAAGAGCAATAGACGCATGTTATTCCGTAATAAAGCCGGCTCATCCCGGGGAACTTGCTATTGTATTTTGTTCTGCTTTGCTTCTTTTCATCTACCCAAAGTACTTACGTGTGGGATCGACAAAAGCCAGAATTCAACATTTTCTGCTTCATTCCTCCTATATTGGTATTACAACTTGCTGGACTCTGAATCTTTTGTGCTGAATATTTTACACAAGATTAAGCAGCCAATAAGAGCGCAGCTGCTAATCTGGTGTGGCCCGGTTTGATGGTGCATGACGAGCAAGTTACACAATGTGAAAAGTTGGCCTACTGTTTCTCAGTTAGCTTTTACTGCTGAAACTTTCAGATGGTTTGAATCAATGCACATGTTTCTAAAGGAGCTGGTTTATGAAGTCATTTCTCAACTTATTTAAGTGTAAGGAGCATGGGTGGATCCGGTGCATCTGGTACCACACACACGAAAAAAAAAAAAAATCAGTAGTGGTACATGGGTATACACGGTACTGGAAAGATGCGAGAGCAGCCGCCTGCCAACACTCGCATTCTAAACGGGTCATGGAAGCACTTTGAGCAAGATTACGCAGACCTCTTAAATGCTACTTTACTTCGTAAAAGTCGTTCTGAATTGCCTCGGAACTGTCCGTGTTGTGTGTCAAATCTTTCATATTGCTATTTAATGTGAATGCAAGCTTCCGCAAGCAACACGGACAGCTACGTCATCACCCAAGCTAGCAAAGCTAATTAGCTTCTAACACATGGCTGAATCCCAAATCCCTCTCTAACCCCTGAACCATGGCATCACTGTACTTAGTGTGTTGACCAAGGGATTCTACATCTTACATAGTGCACTAGCTTTCCATTGTATGCCTTTTAAGAGTCAGCCCCAGGACAGCTAGTTCATTCATTCATTAAGTCATTTTCTTATCCTCTATATAGAGTCACAAGGGGCCTGGAGCCTATCCCAGGGCACAAGCCAGGGCACACCTGGGATAGGGAGCTTATTCATTGCAGAGGACAGTTAGTTAGCTGAAGCTATTATAAAACAGAATTAGTGAAGAAATAGTGAGATATTTACAAGATTCACAGGACTGTCCAGCACCTCCATGGTTTATTCTCCTCAGCTTTTGGCTACATACCTTCGACAAGAATTTCAAACTGTTTTCACCCTTGTTGAGAAGCGATCCTCCAAATACGAATGAACTGAGTACTGTCCCAGAGCAAATTTATTCACAGCGCGTGTGTGGTGGTTTAATGCATTTCTGCGGCTCTAGATTTCTATATACGGGCTAGGGTTGCTTCCGTAGCAGATCCTTTGTCATAGAGAATCGCATGCATTTATGTACATTATTCAGCGGAAGGTACAGAATCTCATTGTACCAGAGACTGGCTACAGAGAAAGAAAGATTAAACAGTGGTATATCAGCATACAGACGCCTGCCTCAAGGCTTTTCGCCTTAAGAACAGAAATTTTGCCAAAAGTTCGGCATGCGAGTAAAGTAGTGGTTAAGTAGTGCATACTTCTGGGAGCGCTTTAAAACTTGTTTGCATCAGTTGAAAGCCAAGTGAAGTGAGTTTACATATTTAAATTTTTTTGTGTTTTAGCACCATGGGTGCCAAAAATATTAGTAAGGATGGTTGCAAGAAGAAAACAAAGACACTTTCAGTTTTGATGTTAAAGCTCACTGTAAAGTTGGCAATACTCAAAATATTTGAGGTAATCAGTTACATCAAATTTTTTAAGTAATGATGTTTCTAATTTTAAATAGACAGAACTATCAATTTTTGAGTTAGCTGAACTTGTTGCAAATCAAATAAATTGTTGCTGCTGCCACCACAGCAGACAAGCCAGCCCGGGAATCGAACCCGGACCTTTCACATGGCAGGCAAAACACCAACCACTGAGCCACCACAGCTCTATAGAGTTTTAGTTGGTGGAACTTTAAAGTAAAAGTTACTGTTATTTAAGTGCTTACGATTACTTAAAATATCAAATTTGTTCAGCTAACTTGAAAAGTATCATTTCTACAAACTCATAAATACCAAAAAGTTCTGAATACCCAAAAGGTCCATTAATTTGACCTAATTGCAATTATTTAAGTTAACAATACTAACAGCAATGTATTTAATTGCTTTGAGCATTAGGGTTTACAGTGCAGCCTGTCTAATGTCTACTTATTTAATCTTTTAAATCTTTTACATGTCTTTTCTTGATGTTTTGATAGATTTTCTATGCAAAAATATGATTATAGTGTTGGAAATGTATAATATTGATAATATTTATGAGTGGCTGGAACGGATTATCTGCATTTACATTATTTCCTATAGAAAAATGTGTTTTGCAGTATGAAATTTCACCTTAAGACCTTTTGTTTGATTAGCCAAAAAACAAACAAACAAAAAAAAAACAATTGCATTAAAAGGTAGTTGTTCATCCTGATATATGATTTTTGTTACTGTACTCTCAGAGGTTTTAGCTGAATACTCCTGATTCATTGTTTTATATGATGTCATTTCTAATCTAAATGAAGTGCTATAACATACCTCCATCTATGTATTTACATTTACATCGATCAGAACTTTAAAGTTACATTGTGTTAGAAATGCTGTGTCAGTTGTATCTAGTGTGTCATTGATTATCGTCCTCCTCCTCATCATCATCGTCATCATCAATTCAGAAATAACATTACTATTATGCCACTGTGGGAAAATATTACCCAGGGAAATGAACCACAAAAATGTAAATTACTTATCGATCGCTTGCTCTTTCAGTGTCACATCTGTCTTAAAAATGGGGACAAGTTTGACAATAACAATATTTGTTTTAATAAGGATATTAACAGATCTTTTGAATCTACTGTATGCATGCACTGTCTGAATGCTTATCTTCCCCCCCAGAAACACGTCTATCTCTCTCCTATTTGTCTCTGTTTCACCCCTTTCCACTCTGCTTCTCAGTCTTCATGAGAAACTCTGCGCGGGACAGATGGGACGCTGGATTACAGAGGAAATCCTGGAGGAACCGGATTGTAAATTAAAGCCAAAGATCAGCATCTCTTTTTCCCCCTAAAGGTTACACAAAGCAGCAGAACCTCATAAAAATGCACGGATGAAAAATGGCATCAGTGTCATATTTCTATATTTCTCTTCCTCTTCTTGTGTTTCCCCAATCCCAGTAGGTGCAAAACTCCAAAAAGTGACTGAAAAGGGATTCCATTGCTCTATATCCAGGGCGAAATTTACAGCCATCGTTGGAAAGGTTGCCAAATCCATCAAACGCACTACGTTTTATTCGCCTACCCCGGGCGATTAAATCATCTGTCTGCTGACACAGCGGTGCATATGATTTTATACCATCACTATAAAAAATACCTCTGCAAGAAACAGACCTGTATGCTATTTATCCTTTACGGATGCATCGATTTAACTACTGGAGACACCATTTCATTAATAATTATATATATATAAGAAAAATGAAAATAAATATATAATTATCAAGAGCCCCAGGGTGAAGAAAACACTTGCAGTGTAAGCCATAAAAACAAACTAAAGAAGGACTAATAAGAACAAAATCTGGCCCTGTCTCACAGGATGACTTTAGTTTGCTTTTATCTTTTTTTTTTTCTTTTTTTTTTGCCAAGTGTATTATTTTCCATCCAGAAATGATATAATTAGTGTCTGCTACATTGGCTGACCCATTCCCCACAATCCCAGTGGATGAGAACAATAAACAAAATATCAATCACGTTCAACAAAGCTGTCCGTGTGGCGAGACTGGTCTTAATTAAATACACACAAGAACGGATCTCTTAAAAAAAAAAAAAAAAAAAAAAAAAAAAAACATATCTGGTATAAAAACTGTCCATTACGGTTTATTAAAAACAATAAATAAAAAATAAAAAAAAAATCACCCACTGTGCAATTTGTACATACATTTGTTGCTTTGTGTGTGTTGGAGATTAGGATAAAGCAACACCACTTTTGTTGTCACATCCAGTAAGTTGGACAATAGGTCAGAAGATTGTTCATGCTCTTTGAGATGAACCTTTGGGAATGGAATGCTTGGCAGTGGAAAAACATTCAGCTTTGCTTAGAAGTACAGTAGAAAGGAATAGTTTAAAAAAAAAAAGAAGAAGAAGAAGTATCAGGCTGCAGAGATGTCTACTTTTTTTTTTTTTTTTTTTTTTACACCGGCGTCTCATTAGCGAAACGATTACAGATGACATCTGGTTGTCGAATACAGACGGATCACAGTAATGACAGAGGCTAATTGCTTTATTTTTAGATTTGGTCATTTGCAAAAAAAAGAAAATGGAAAAAAAAAAAACATCACGTTATTAGTGTTATTATTTTCCCCCATAAAGCTGGAACAGCAAGAACATTTTAATTGTTCGTGACATTTACAAGCAAAGCACTGCTGACCTGAGCGTCTTGACAAGCTCTCCGAAGGAACAGAACTCCAACACACACAACATCGCTGACAACAATATAAGCGGCATCCTCAGGGCCTGACCACAGTGCCGAGTCACACAGGCTTCCTCATCTGGGTGCATAACAGCTTTCTGTCCGGGGTACATGCTTCTTTCTTAATGTTTTTCAAATTTTTTTTTTTCCCCCTCTCATGGAAAAGCAAAGATGAGCCGCAGGAAGCAAAAGCAAACAGGAAGCGCGTTTGTCTCCATGTCTCCAGACGGGAAAATTTACAACAGTATACTTGCATTATTATTTTTTTTTCCTCTTTATGGACTTTCTGAAATGGTTTCCCCTAAAGTCCGGGCCCCTGCGAGTTACTCTAAGGTTGGTTTGACGGCTTAGTAACTAAATGGCAATTCAGCCTGAAAATCTAATTTCTTTTTCAATCAGTGCCTCAACGCTAAGCTGAATGCTAGAATTAGAGAATTTCTTGATGCTCAATTGCAGCAGGCGGAACATTGCGGTTTGAAAGATTTGTGCTGTGTAACGTGCAGGAACAGTTGTCACTGAAAGTTTGACTACGGAATAGCAAAGAGTTCTAGGGAAAACTTCGCTGGCACAAAAAGCAAATGAAGCGAAAAAGGATGAGAGAAAAAGGGTGTGCAAGACACCGCTGTGACATTCTGTACCTTCTTGACCTGGGATCATATACTGGAGGTTATAGGGTACTGTATTTTTCATCTGCATCATTTTAAAATCGAATCTAGCAAATGTAGCACTAATCGAAAATGTGAAGCTTCAATGCAAAACAAAACACTGACTAAGCCTTTACACACAGCCACGGTTACAGCAATGGTAACGAACAGCAATGCCTATGCTTCAAAGTAAAAGTCACTGTTGGCTATGCAAGCAAAATGCATAACGGAAGAAGTGGCTCGCATCGTCTACCTTGCAAACGTCTGTTGGCCGCACCTTCTTATCAACATTTTCTCTTATCAACTCTACTGTCTCCCCAGTCACTGCCATGCAGGCGTGAACGGGTTACATCAGTTCATTTGTAAGTGTGGGGTGAGCAAAAATGGATGTCGCGCTTGTGATTCGATCTTGAGGGTGTCCCCGGTGCCGAAACGACTTACGGATGAGCATAAACAGTAACGTTTGAATATGTGCAAGCTACAGTAAATCTGGACCGATAGGTTAAGGAAGGTGATATTTTCTTAAGGAGAATCATTACTGGTGATGAGACACGGATTCGTCACTACGAGCCTGAGAATAAACAACAGAGTATGGAACAGAAACATCCTCCATCACCGATTGGAAAAAAAAGAAAAAAGCTCAAAAGGTGGAAAATTGATGCGTACAGTTTTCTGGGATTCTCAAGGGCCAGTTCTGGAACATTATCAGGAAAAAGGTTCAACCATCACCAGTGCATCGTTACATTGAGATGCTTTTTGAAGAGCTGAAGCCTAAATGCAGTTGTGATCTTGCGTGACGATGCACATCCGCTCACTTCTGCACACACTGTCGTCCCTCTGCAAAAACGTCATTTTGAGGTGCTAAAGCATCCTCCCTATACTCCTGATTTGCTCTGTTGGACTTTCACCTGTTCGGTCCCGTGAAAGCTGCCGCAGATTCACTTCTGATGAAGAAGTGAAGACAGCGGTGCATTCGTGGCTCACTGCTCAGCCTGAAACTTTTTTTTAATGAGGGAACATGAACGCTTGTGGACAGATGGACAAAGTGTATTGACCTTTCCAGCAAGGAAACTGTGTCAAAAAATGATGTATTTGTCTTTTCTACAAATGAATTCAAATATATTCCACAGCCAGAATGCTGATATATTTGGACTCACCCTTGTACAAAGCTGTAAAGTTGTCCATGTTTTGATTGCTCGACTGCTTGCTAAGTTGTTTGGTCTGTGACGTAATAGGTCAACCCAGGAAAAGGTCCGATACTAACAAGGTGAAAATGGGCATATTGCCACTTATCCTAAAGGAGTCAGACGTACTCGGGTCAATAAACTGATTCCCCTTCAGTGCTTGCATACTATAACAAGAATAGCAGTTCAGGTAAATGACCTAGTCAAGGCACAACCATAGAAATTCTGCATGTCACACACTGGGTGTCCTACAGTAAGGGTTGCACTGAAAGCTCCATGAACACGCCAAAGGAATATACTGTAAGCATAGTGGATCATCACCGCCTACAACTTATCAGTCATATGGTTAGTAATTAAAAAAAAATCTGGGTTATATATTCATGAGCATGATATAAAGAGACGGAACGGGGGAACTTGGGAAACGTGAGTTCTGGAGGTCAGAGTAAACTTGTTTGTTCCCTCCATCACGGAGATGATTTTCAGGGACAAACCTACCAGTTGACACGTTCAAAGGAGCAACATCTCAGTTTATATCAATCATACCAAGAAAATTGAATTAAAGGTTGTCACCTCGAGCATTTTATTTTTGAATAGTACCAGACTGAGAGATTTATAAAAGAGAAATTTTATTTATTTATTTATTTATTTATTTATTTATTTATTTATTTGGTTAAAATGATGGTCATCTCATGTTGAGATTTGATAATGATTTCTAAACGGTGAAGCCGAGGCAGTGAGGTCAGCTAACAAAGAAGACGAAAATTAGAGAAACGCTGTTTGGTGCACGAATCTGAGCCACTGAGTACTGTGTGTATCAATAAAACAGATAAAGGCGAAGAAAGTGGTTATTTCATATTCTGTGGCCGGCGCTGAGCCGGTTATTCTCACGTTTTCACCGATGTTGCATCCTGGCATTGGGAAGACAAACACAGCCGAGAAAGCACATTCTTTACTGCGCAATCATAAGCAGCCTTGTCTCATTCTGGTTTTCCAATTTCTCTAATTTAATAAGTAAATTTAATTGCTGTCAGAGAGCATTATGGGTAGCATCTAGTTACCATTATTGATTAAAGTCCTTGGCACCATGTGGCCATCCATGCTAATTTGCTCCCAGTTGTTCACGAGTGGAAAACAAATCCCTCGGACAAAAATGGCTCCCCGAACCACCTGTGCTCGTAATGTTTGTCGAGTCTGAAGGCTTAACTGACCTGGGGTTACATGGTCTTTTAGGCCAAACAAGATAGCAGTCCATTAAACTGTGTACACATTCCAAGAAGGATCTCTTTTGTGTTTGCCGTTCGGGATGGAGATGACTGCTGCTCGTCTTTCAGGATGGGTGAAAAGGGCTGCGGGAACCTCCTGCCTGATCGAATGGCCTGCCAATGACCCCGTTCAGCACAGCGGCATTTTTTAAAATTTATTAATTTTTTTAAATAGCAACATCTGGATGGGGCTTAATGTCCGAAATGACACCACACCCCATAACCAGTTAGCAAAGACTCAAACACAGCCTATAAATCAAGGAGGGACGGTTGGGCGGATTGGGCAGCGGATGGATGAAGGGATGATGACGTTTATGATTATTAATACAAGACTGTTTTTAAGTGATGGGGTTTGAAACAAGTTCACATTGTTGACAGCGCATGCTGGTATGAGCCTTAAGCAACGATGGGCAAGTTTAAGTGAAGAAGAGATTCAGTAAACAACGCAATGGGGTCAAACTGTCAGGAAACCGAGTGAAGACCGAACGAACGATGAGAGAAAGATCATAAAGTCCAGAAAGAATTATAAACAACAAAGAAAAAAGGACATCGAGATAAGAGGAAATATAGGAGGAGAAGCGAACTGGGCAAAGAACCACTAAACTCACGTCCGGTGCGAAATGTGATCTGGTCACGCCGTTGGCCATCGGGATTCTGGAAACAGCTGTACAGGCCATTGCTACTCATGTCCACCTCCATGAGTATTAGTCGTGGTCCTTCCTCCCTCCTCTTGGCCTTCACATCTGTCCCATTCACCTTCCACGTGACTGAGGCTTCGTTGTCCAGAGAGCCACACTGCATCGTCACGTTGCTGCCGAGCCTCGCGTACTGGATCCTGCCTCCTGCGTCAGAGAGCAGAAACATTATCAGAAATATGCCATGCATCCATCGAGTATCAGCAGGTCAGGTATCTCAGACAAAATCCCTGGCCGTTCACAGCTTTAGTATTCAACATTAGGCTTATGAGGGGAAAAATAGACTTGTGCGACTTGTGTGAATACTGAATAAGAATTCTCATATTTCTCGATATCTCATAATCCATTTGAGTACCTCATTTGTTCCAGAGTCAAGAACTCGACGGAATATTCATTATTGCACTCTGTTTACCTCCAGATATGTAGTCGTGGCTGTTTTCCATAAAGTCAAAGAATCATATATCCACTCAGCTTGGAGAAGAAATCATGAACAACATTTATCTGTGCACATATGCACTTTGGGACTAATTCCATATTTTTTTTAAATCATGCCTATTTCTGAATCTCATTCTTTGGACGAACTGCAGTTATGGATTTTATACACTGCATGATGACTTCAAAATAAACATGGAGGAAAAATAAAAGTGTTGCTTTGACTCCAGCACTTCTACATGAATTCGGATTGCCAGCTCTGGAATCATTGGAAGAACTGAAAATAAGCTTAAAAATACAAATCTGGCGAAATACTAACAAAATAAACTATACGCAAATGTTCTGTTTAAAATGTTTCAGAAAATATTGTGCTCATTTTCTGACTAAAAACACAGCTTTATAAGTACTTTTTAAAGGGACAGTTCAGGTTTTGCCCTGCGATGGATTGGCACCCTGTCCAGGGTGTACCCCGCCCCGTGCCCTAAGCCTCCTGGGATAGCGACCCTGAATACAGAATAAAATGATATAGACGACGACGATGGCGGTAGTTCAGGTTTTTCACGTCTGTCTCGTTCATTATCTTAAGTTTTGGTCACTATAAGTTTTCCTATAAGTTAGATTTTGCATCAAGATAATAATTGCAAACATCAACTCATGCACGGACATGAATAAAGAAGTTTTTCAATGTTCTACATGGATGAATAAAAAAAAAATCTCTAAATCTGTTAGACTAAAATCTCATTGCTGTAGGTGAGGCGATCGGAAATATTAAATTGTAGGGGTGCCAATAATTTTGCCGCCAGGGTTTCCCCTTACTCCTTTGCGCCTGCTTTCCATTTGGTTCCTGATTGTGTGCACCTGTTCCTTGTTTCCCCTAAATCAGTTTGTGTATTTATACCTTCTGTGTTTCCCTGTTTGCTTGCCACGTCTTATCATGCATTCATCCCTTTAACTGTGGCACGTTTCCTTGGCTTGCTAGTTGTATTTTCTGTCGTTCTCTCCGTCACTGACTCGGCTTTAAATTATTTCAAACGACGTGTTAACCCTTTGCGTCTGCTTGTGTTTTCATTGTTATGGTCTGTACTTTTAATTCAGAGGGAAACTCTACAGTGTGCACGTCTAGTATGCAGTTACTTGTTGCCATGGTCGTACCAAATGGCTCACATCTCATTGCACATCACATGACCAAGTCATATGCCTGACTAATCATGCCTATCGGCGTCTTGTTATACCTCGTCGTACTAATATTTCAGTTCCGGGCTTTGAGTCGCACATCGTGGTTAAGATTTCGGATATTGAAAATGGTTAAAGAAGTCCAGAATAAGGACGGTCTACTTAATGGAGATTCCAATATTATTATTATTTTTTTTTCGTTTGATACTCTACATGGTGTGATGTTTGTGTGTGTGTGTGTGTTCACGGTGCCTGCACCAAGCTGATTTCTCCCACAACCATTATTCCATGTCTATGGTTCCCCAGGCGACTATCTGCATCTATTAGCCATGTTGGTAAATCTCCAGGTCCCCAAAGTTTAAATTACAGCTCAAATTTTTATCATGTATAAATGTCAGGGATGTTTCTTTCTTTCTTTTTTTTTTTTTTTTTCAAAAAGAAAAGATAGGAAAGGAAAAAAAAAAAGGCACGCTTCAGCAGTTGAGACTCGGCCTCTTTTACAGTCTACAGCTAAATTTGTGATGCGTGTTCACCAAACAATGAACACACTTCTTCTTCTTTTTTTTTCAGTCCACCTTTATGCAACAGAAGCTCTGATCCAAGACATGATTTAATTGGTCAATATTAGACACATAACATTTTGAACATAGTGATACAGATTTAAAAGAAAAAAAAAATCAGCTAGTGGATAAGAGATGCTCGCAGAAGCCCATTTAAAGGTGTTGATTTAATAGGTATGCCCTCAAAACTGAGCACTCAAAGAAGATTGCTGAGTAAAACAAGCCAGTGAATAGCTTCTCTCCAAAGCGCGCTCAGCATTGGAGTCACTGCTTTGCCCTCTGGCCTGTTCTCTTTGAGGGTTCTCATTAAGAGATAGTCTCCCATTTCTCTTGTTTGCCAGGCTGCTTTTGGCAGCCGGCTTGTTTGAAAGTGCAAATAAATGCATTTTTTTTTCTAGCCTGCTTATCTTATCCAGAACAGGCAGTAATAGGGCACTTAATCGCTTGCCCCTCAGTCTGATAAAACAAAGCCTGGATGCATTAAATCATATCTGCTACTATTTGATGGTCTGGAATGCTTAATCCATATTATGCAGTTTTAAAAAGGTTCATCTGTCCCAGGATTATCCAAACCCCCCCCCCCCCCTGCATATATCGTCACCTTGGCCATTTCCAACCTGCTGCCAAACCACATCATGCGTTTGTCAGTTGAATAATGTATGTATATTGTCTTCAAACACGCTCGTACGAGCCAAACGGTCGACCGTAGACATCCTCGGAGATCAGCCGGTCCGCACTAATGTACTATGAGTGCAACACCTAGCCTCAAGGACAATCACTGAGTGCCTTTGCAATAGAGGAAGAAAAACAAAAACAGAATTGAGATGCAAAGCAGAGACAGAATTGACATTTCACATTGCGGACGTAAAGCTTAGTAAAGGCTCAGGGGAGAAATGAGATAGAGGCCGCTCCACACCCACATGGAGGATCTCTGACATTTTTTATGAGGCAGAGATGTGCAAGCCGGGCTGGGAATCCGTGCAGGGGATTTGATCCACAGCTGGACCTGCTGTCTAGATGAGAAACAGCTGTGTCTGTGTTCGCGAAACATGCAGCCAAAAAACGAAGCGGCTAAGTGGCCGTGCAAACAGGGCACCGCCGCTAGCCAGAAGCCGCCCCTATAAATGCAAACCTGGCTGATCAGGTTAATCAGGTGCTGATGAGGTTTCATTTGCTCGAATGAAAACTAAGCACCCATAGAGGGTGGGAACTAGTTAGATTTAGGATCACGAGGATGGATTTTAATACACGAATACGTCTAAAATAAATAATTGATCGGAGAGTGCAAGATCGGACTGCTACCTGACTGGGAAACAAGTTGATAACTAAGTACCAAAGTAAAACAATGGCTGCACCAGCTAGTTATGTTCTTGCTCTAGCCTGTAAGGTGGGAGGCCGTGCTAACTCCTAGCCCGTGGCACTGCTCTAAACCTCCCATGATGCATCACATGGATCTCAGGGAAAGGATCCTTGGGATTTAGTTCTTGGACTTCTTGTTCCACTTTGTTTGACTAAGCAAAACATCAAAAAGGGATCATCCATGCTAGATAAAACACATCAGACCTCAAACAAATATTAGAGAACCATGTGACCCAGTTCAGCTTTACCGGAACCGGAGCAGGTCCATGCTGCAACATCCAACAGCTTCAGGCAGAGAGCATGGCAAAATGTCAGTGTTACTCTTAAGCCATTTAGTTGACACATTTGCCCGAAGCAAGGACCACAGACCTGTAGAGATCTGTACGTGTGGCATCTTTCGGTGGATTGGGGTCAAGTGCCTCGCTCGAAGCAACAATTGTGGCAGCGTGGTTCCATCACTTAGGATTACACCCTGACCTTTTAAGTCACAGGTCATAAGCAAGGCTGTCCACATTTTTACTGCTAATGTTCTTCCACCATGATTTAAATCAATAAATCGTCGTTATTATCGTGCTGGTTTTTGATAGTCCTCAGTAACGCATTCATTTAAGTCAACGGAAACTTGTACGTGAAAGGACGTGAAATGAGCTGCATGCAAATTTGACCATGTCTGCTAACGAAAGGGACGTGAGGCCACACACTAAAGCAAATCAGAAATGGTGTACGCAGATTAAAGCATACAGTAACACTCACGGCAATTTCTCTAATATGCGGAGACAGCTATCACTTGAAATAGATCCATGTTCTAGAAATGGGTTGCACAGCAACAGCTCAAACCTTAGAATTAATTAAGCGCCCTTCTCTACCTTTAAAAGTTCAGTGCATTATTTATGAGATGCAAAAAGAATTCTGCAGAAAAATGAGGCACCTCCAGGTAACTCTTTAGCTAGAAGTCAAGAGTTGGGTTGGTAATTCCATATACCAATCATTAAGGGTGTAACCATGGGTGAGATTCGGCTGGTATGGTCTGGTACCGTGTACCACGAAAAGATTCAGCGGTGGTCCAGTGTGCTGGCAAGAGGGGACAGCAGCTGCCTGCCACAAATCCAGTTATCTTAAACATTTTGTCCCTTAGTAATTTCTAAGTTTGAATTCCCTGTAAACTGCCTGTTTTGTGTTTCAATCTTTAATTACTGCCTGATAACATGAGTGTGAGCTTCCGCCAGAAGGTTCATGACTGATGTCACTGCTTTGTTTGATAACCCCTGAACAACTTGGTGTGAGGAACAAGGCATTCCTCACCTAATAGCACACTAGCTTTATATTGTATACTATTTGGGATTTAATCAAAAAACAGCGGTTATCCTAAATCAGTTAGTTTATGTGTTTTTGGCTGCTCGTATTGAGGGGTCGCCACAGCGGACCATCCGTTCTGCGGACAACTTGGTGCCGGATGCTCTTTCTGACGCAAACCCTCCCATTTTATCTGGGATTGGGACCGGCGCCGCATCCACTGGCTGGGGTTTGTACTGTATATTGGGTGGGAATTGGACCCGAGGCTTCTTTAAAGCAGAGTAAGTGAAAATTTAAAGAGAGACTTAATAGATTTTCAGGACTGTCCACCACCTCCATGGTTTATTCTCCCTGTTTTTTGCTTACATACTGTGGTGCCATTAAGAATTCAAGACTACTTTCACTATCTGGTGTAAACCCTATTGCTACAGTATCTGTATGTGTATATGGTTGGTGCTCCAAATATCCAAATATTTAAAACATTAAAACAATGAAACATTCGTCAATGGAAAACACCTTAGTGACATCACTTTATAATGGTTTGTTATAATGGTGGTCAACTAGAGATGTGTGAATGACATTTTTTAAAATCCCACTCATGAAGTTGTTATATGTCTGTGCACCTGCCAGTGGTACTTTTTAAAGGATTTTGGTTGGTACCATTCTGGCTATATGCCAAAATAGAAATTAACTAGTAGCCAAATTTAAACCACTTTGACCCTGACCAGGCAGTTACCAAAGACGATTTAACTGCAAAGTTAATATTGACAAATAAGTCTTTCTTTGTCCCATACATTTTGGTACATATTTGACAACCCACAAGCTCCGACATGAAAGAAAGAAAGAAAAAAAAAAACTTTTTTTATTTTATTTATTATTTTTTTTACTTCTTCCATCCCATGGGATCTCAGTCTCAGTGGACACTTCTAGACACTCTGTGAAAACATTCTGGCAGATGAAGAAGATGAAGAAGAAATAGTGCACCTCCTATTCCTTTCTGGTTTTAGATCTATTTATAAGATGATACCGGTTTAACTTGGATTATATATTTGTGTTTTCTCTACCACACGTATGCCAAAACAAACCAAACCAAAAAAGTCGTTCCCAGACGAGGCAGTACTGAACAAACCTTTTAATGTATGAATCCTGACCGTTATGATGATCTGACCGGTGTTTGCAGCATCGGTTTTGTCAATGGCACATGCTAAACTGGTAGCAGTAATGTTATGTTATGAAGTTGTGGTGATTGTGAGCTATTTGGGCTGCTAGCCCAGTCTCATCTGCCTCATTTTTTTCTGTCTAAAAGCAAGAGGCTTGTAAGAACGCGAGCAAACCACTCCACTGCCGACTTGCTGAACCGTACACACAATGCTCACTTGTTTTTCAAAGCTGTGGAGGAGTTTTCATTAAAAGCCCCCTAAAAAACATGGGGTCAAATCTCAATGCACTTCACCTCAGTTTCAGTTTTTAACTGGATGCTTCATTCATATTTGAAGAGACTCCTTAGGCCAAGATTTTATTTATTTTTTTTCCTCTTACAACTCCGAGCAAAGTGCATTTACAGTCCATAAGTAAGATTCAGGCCACTGAAGAGGTCAGGACAAGGTTCACAGTTAACCAGCAAGCTCCGTGGCCTCTGTAGTCTTTGAACGTGACCTGAATGAAAGAGCTGCCATTGGCTGTTGGGAGTCATTGGCTCTACAAGCTACTAGAAACCCCGTTTAAAAAAACAAAACAAAAAAAAAAACACCATATCTTCTAAAATGACTGGCAGAGGATGTGGAGGAATTCTGATGATGCTTTCTATGAAGGCTATAGTCATAAGTCAATAATGCAATGTGGTGTCATACATCAGCTTTGCAACTATAGTCACCAGAAAATCATAGCAAATTAAAATATACTATAGTAATCTACTATAGTAATATAGTCCTGTGCAAACGTCTTGAGCTACCCCTCATTTCTTATTAAAGAAATGGGAACATGTGGTTGTTTATGCAACAGCTTTAGCAACAACCTTATTTCCCCTCTCATCTATTCCAACCACTGAGCATTCAGCATCAGCAGCATACTGTACCAAACGCCAGCCTGATCATCTGTCATCATCTGCACCGTCCTACTAAATATGAGGAAATGAGGGGTGGCTCATTTCAAGACCCGTAAAATGTCATCACCGAGTGTTTCCAAAAATGGCAAGGACGCTCATAAATTATGTAGCACCAAGCGTCCTCACACAAGGTTAGGACGTTGCCAAAAAATTAGTACTTTATTATTTTGCTCCCCCACCCTCACATCCAGACACACACACAAATGTAGTCTTATTATGGCCTTATAGCAAATAGACATATGACATCTTGTAACATAATTTTTATTAATCATTGTTACTCTTTATGAAACCCTATAACAAGGAATCCTTATGAAGCAAAGTTATAATGATTCATGAATACGGTCTTCATCAAAAGTTTTTAGAATTCAATTTGAAATTCCTAGCGGTTGAAATATGACAGACCTACTGAACACTTATTGTTAGCGGAATCAATTTTGTCAGTAAAATATGCTAAATTGGCATCAGTAACGTTCAGTTATGAACTTGTGGTGATTGTTTATTTATATTTGGGCTGATGACCCAGTCTCATCTTTTTTTTTTATTTTTTTATTTTATTTAAATTTTTTTTGAGCACAGATTACTCTCACGAAATCCTAACCGATTTGTAAAATTATTCCGGAATAAATTCCTAACAGAGCTACAGCGCAGGTCATGCCGAGGTCTACTCAGTGTCCCACGGTGCCGTATTGATATTCATTTCAAATTCAGCAGTACCTGTTCAATCACACGCAGGACTGCAGAGAGACACACACTGCTCTAACTCTTGCGCGATCACTTGCACGTCCACCCTTCGCTAAACCTTGTCTTGGTTATAAATGAGCAAGATGCGTGGCCTGCCAGTGGAATGTAAATAGCCCCTGGCTGTTGTGATCTCTTCATCTGGGGAAAGAACCTGCCTGGTGTCCATCTCCAGTTTTTCAGGCACACGCTCACGCACGCGTCCACCAAGGCTGAGCGCCCATCACCCAAACATACATGGTTGTCATTATGAAACACTCCCATGGTTTACGTCAAGTTCAGCGATGCCTAAACCTGCCACGCCACTCTCCTCTCCCAGGGTCCAAGAGACAATCCCAGCTCTCATTTTTACTCGGTTTTTGACAGGCACATCAACAGCCCGCACTGTAATTTGTCTCCATTTGCTCAGCCATTGTTATTTTTTCCACAAATCAATCCCAATGCAGGAAAGGCCCGCTTTGCACTTTTGTTAAGTTTGCAACAGAGGGGAAACTTGTGTGTGTGTATGTGTGTGTGTGTGTGTGTGTGTGTGGAATTTTATGACATGGTGATGGACGCTTGCACTCACATATCTCCAATTTAGAGTTTAGTGTGCCAAGGTCTATAAATTTCCTACTGTTCACAGATCGTTGATCATGTCAGGAGACCTGGGCACATCTTTAAAATATAAGAATTAAAAAAAAAAAGAATTAAAAAAAAAAACTTGCTGTTATAAAGTTCAGGAACAGACGATTCCTGGTCATTTTGACTTTTGACTACATTGAACAAATGGATTCAGTTCAAACTCGTGATGAAATTTCCTGCGAATGAAGGAGTATCATGGCTTCATTGTACTGGGAAAACTTTCTACTTTGAGGGTATCCAAGCACTCCTGTAACACTAGGACAGTGGTGTCCAAATCCAGTCCTGGAGGGCCAGTGACCAGGACAGTTTGTAATTCACCAACACCTAAACACGCCCACTGAACCTAGTAATTAACAGATTAGTTAAATCAGCTGTGTTTGAGAAGAAGAAGAAGCACCAAACTGTGTTGGACACTGGCCCTCCAGGACTGGGTTTGGACACCCCTGCACTAGGACAAGTGCATTAGTGTAGAGAAATAAATGTTTTTATTCTCAGGAATGTGTTCTGTTATTTCGGACTTGAACACCCCTCGTATAGATTCTTTTCTTGGTCAAAGTAAATAAAAACAATACAAAAAAACAAAATCACTTGACCTCGACAATATTGCATACACCATTACCCAGACCTGGCAACACATGTTAGATAGATATGAATGCATTCCTTAATCAAGCCACTGGATTCTGTTGGCCAATGGAAAGTCGCCGTTCAGGTGTCAGGTTCTGTTCTCTCTAACCCAGATCACCGTTCTCACTTAGAGAGAGGCCAAACTTTTTTTTTTTTTTCCCCCAAACATTTTCACCATGCTATATGAGATCTAATTGAGGACTAAGAGGATGTTCTCAGTCATGCACTTATAATGCAAAGCCATTAGAAGTATTGATCGGCAATGCTCCTCTGGCCTTTATCAACACTTTACCTTGGGCCTGCTGTACCACCTCTATCAATAACGTAGCACAGGATGGCTAATAGACTTACACTGAGGCATTGAAACATTAGACAAGAAAGGTGAGAGGAGGCTTCAGAATTCTGTTCCACTAGCTATCCAGAACTCTGCTATACTGTGTCTTTGTTATCTCATATTCCTTGCTATCTTTCACCCCTGTCATCCCTCTTACTTAAACTCTCTTCTTATCACGTTCTCTACATCTTTCTTCCACGCACCCGTCTCTGTAATGCTTTCTGTTCGGCAATTCTTTCTTCCTACCCCGATGCTTGGTGCCCAAAAACCGCGAGACAGCCGGAATGTCTTGCAACGTCAACTAAATTCTTCTATTACTTCAGGGTAATCCTGGTGTGATTGCTCTGCTTAGAACCCTATTCTCTAGCCTCATGGGTGGCATGCTACTCACAGGGTCTGTCACATTCCACCCAGAATAGCGTGCAGGCCTTGTTTTCCTTGCACTCAATGCTAATCTAACTCCAGTCAGGAAATGGGCGGACTGCATTGTGTGTGTCGCTGCAATAATGGATCCCTGGGAGAAAACAATCAGGGAGGTGGGCTGGAGGGGGTTGCTTCTCTGTGGGCGAAGGTTCCGACTGATGAAGGTTCTGGCAATACACTGAGACAGAGAAGTGGTCGATTGTGCAAAGCTGCTTTTTTTTTTTTTTTTTAATGGACGTTACCTTAAAATACCCTACTGACACATATGCATCAAAGCGCATCTGCTTTTGTGGATTTCTATGGCTACTGGATGGGCATGTGGTTGTATGCTGGTTTCAAATGAGGAATCTTCCCCAATGGGTGAATTTGTGGGGAACTGAGGTACAAACAGTCAAAGTGTCATTACCTCGGCAGTGTCCCCTGTTAGCATGACTTTAGGTTTACACTCTAAAAAGAGACTGAACACACCACATCCAATGTGCCTTTTTTGCTCAAGGAAAACAATGCTAGCATTAGTACTGTATAATACCTTGATAATGAATGTGGCCTGTCGTCGTGTCTGACATGGAGCGTTGCATGGAGATGCCGGAGAACTTAAATCTTGTTTGAACGTATCATCGACTTGCTCGAACCATTATCTATACCTCTTTATCCTGTACAGGGTGGTGGGTGGCCTGGAGCCTATCCTAGGAGTCTTATTGAGCGGTGGGGTACACCTTAGAATGGGTATCAGTCGATCGCAGGGAACACACCCTTACAGACTCATTCACTGTGGAGGAAACTGAAGTACCCAGTGGAAACCCACCAAGCATTGGGGAGACCATACACACACAGACACCGAAGCAAGAATCGAACCCGAACCCGGGAGGTGCAAAGCGATCATACTAACCACCAAGTCACAAACCTCTGTTTTTTTTTTTTTTTTTGTTGTTGTTGTTGTTGTTTTTTTAGAGACCACGACTCAACAACTAGTCTGCACAGAGTGTGAAAATTAAGTGCAGGCATCAGTTGTTCATTATTTGGCACTCCTTGCATAGAATAAACATCCTCATCATTCTCCAGTCTGCGAAGGAAACTCCTCGTGTAGATTTATTGGCCCTGCCAGATGTACAAAAAGAGGTGTTCGATCATATGCGGTAATTGTGCGGATATCACGTCTCAATGTACATATATATCTCTAGCCTTTATGGTGGTATTAAAGTATAATTAACTCTGCTTAATGTATCTCGAGATGTGCTTTATTTCCATAGTAAACTACAGATTCCAATCGAGACCGGGTTATACGGCAAGGTCGTCGTTCGTGTGCTGCAGCTAGGAACATCTCATCTTGCTCTGGCTTTTTTTTATATTTTATCTCAAGCCACTTTGATAAAAGGAAAAGTGTAAGAACGCACCAATTCACCGTGAACGCTACGCATAGTCTCTTGACATGTAACGTTGACCTTCAAAGCTCATTCCATGGCTGCTAATTGCGTGTACTGATTTTCTATCCAGCATTCGCCTTTTTATTAGCCTGCGAAATAGCAAAGTGACCTCTGGAGCAAGGCCGCATGCCTCCGCTCAGAGGCGAAACTGTAAATGAGAGGTAACAGGATCATAATGGCTTCGCTGCAGCTTTCGGCGCTGTATAGCTCGTTTTTTTGTCGCCTTTCAGATGCGGAGGTTAGTGAAGGTTTATGCGTAAGGTTAATGCTAACAACTGTGGATTTCCTGACCTGCATTCTCTCTGTGTCTCTTAAACACACACACACACACACACACCTCTGAGTGTACGTGCTTCTATACAAAGGTGTGAAGATGAATGGGCCATGCTTTCTGTCTGACTGCTGCTGTGGGTTCTCTGTTCTGCTGCGAGTGCGCACACACACACGTCAGGCTAAGCCTTGCATATACACACAATGCAAGGATCGCTGTGATGAATTAGCATGACAGAGTACGGAATGAAAAACACGGTATTCATCACGCCGAGGTAAAAGATTGCTCTTTAGGTCGCCCACAGCTGCTGGAGCCTGGGAATGTGTGAGGGTGCACTCTGTAACTATCAACACCGACTCTACAGAGTTACTCAGCACTGTTCTATGCTTGTGGCCATAAGGCACGTCGCGTGATACATCAAAAGGGGTTTGAGACAGAACGGGGACTATGTACTGAGAGACGGGGTCAGCTGGTTCACCCTTACCGTGTGTGGTTTTTTTTTTTGAACAAGCAGCTATACAGACGTGAATGACAGGGGAATGTTTTCGCTGTATAAATAGGCCCTGACCTCTCACAGCATGCACGCGGATTTCAGCGCACACCCTCCCCCCCGCCCCCTCCATACGTTGCGAGGGCCAATTAAAAACACCCAGGCGCGTCAGGTTTTTCACACACTATTTTCCTTTGGCCGTTGCATTGCATTCTAAATGAAATCCGTTGCCGACATCCTCCACTCCCAGTGAACCTCAAGTGGCATTTTCCCTCCATAATCCATCAGAACATTCATTGTAGTCGAACGCTTTCATCAGCCTTGCATTCAGGTTACGTCTGTCGTGCATAACTAATTCTGTGAGGTGCTCGGGGACCAAGGTGCAACGCTTGACGCTTTTCAAAGAGTTTTTTTTTGGATGGGGGGGGGGGGGGTTGAAATTTCCTTCCTTTCCCAGATTAATGAAGCTCAGGGATAGGAAGTGCTTCTTGAGAAATTGCAACCTCCATGGTTTAATGCGTTTAGCTTTGTGAGCCTGGAGAGAGACGACAACAGCGGACGAGCACCAGAGAGGCGGCGAGAGAGAGAGAAACAAAGCAGACACGTTGATTTTTTAATGACTGATGATAATTTCAGTTGAGGTGGCTGTCGGTGAAGCAGAACAGTTTCATACTCTATTGTTTTTAAAGAACAGTGAGAATGTAATAAGCGGGAAACGCAACATAACGGGACAAGCTTTTATAGAAAACTAATCAACAACGAGTTGGTGTGATGAGGCCCGATGCAATTCCCAGTAGTGTGTGAGTGCGCTTCCCAGGGTGTGTGTGTCTGTGCGCCCTGCGATGGATTGGCACCATGTCCGGGGTGTACACCGTCTACTATCCGAGTCCGCTGGGATAGGATCCAGGTCTTTCATGACCTTGAACAGAATGAGTGTAATAGGGAGTGAGTGAGTGAGTGAGCGGGCAATTAATTAATTAATAACACCTTATGCTTTTAACCATTTGGAGTTATGTTCAACGTTATGCTGTACAAAAGCCACAAAATTTGTTTGATTAAAATTGAAAGTTTTCCATCTTTACTCTCATTCAAATGAATAAGACGACAAGAAAAGTCGCTTGTCCTGGTTCAGAGAAATTGGAAACAGTGACGTCATCTGTCCACACATAAGAAAATGTGTATCCACAGCGAAAAACACACTTGCAATTACAGAGAAGAGGCGGAACGATGAACGATGACGTAGTGATTAGCACTGTCGCCTTGCACCTCCAGGTTTTGGGTTCGAATCCCTCCTCGGGGTCTGTGTGTGTGTGTGGAGTTTGCATGTTCTCCCTGTGCTTGGTGGGTTTCCTCCAGGTTCTCCAGTTTCCTCCCACAGTCCAATGACATGCAGATTAGTCTAACTTGCTTTCCCCAAATTACCCATAGCAAGTGTGTGTGTGTGTGTGTGTGTGTGTGTGTGTGTGTGTGTGTGTGTATGAGACCCTGTATACAGGAAAAAGCTGTATAGACAATAAGACGATGAGTTACAAAGCACTATAAACCTGACCAATCAGATTTAAGAATTCATCAACCCTCAAATCTTCTCAAAAAGTCTTGTAGCTAAACCTAACATGTTCACACGCTGAGCAGGACCTCTGCATCTCCAAGCATAACAGGGACGTCTCATCACGTGTCCTGTCTAGTATCTATGGGGCTAATATCCTAATATTGTAGCTGAAGGGATAACCAATGGAAGATTGAGATGATAAGAGAGAATAACAGATAGAGGCAGAAATAAAGAGAGGATGGGATAAACGCATCCGAAAGACTAGAATGTTCCAGGCCTTTGGCATCTCTCTCTCTCTCTCTCTCTCTCTCTCTCTCTCCTGCTCTCAAAGACCCGAGCAGATCGATACTCTTCAGAAGATAAACAGCAGCCTTGCCTGCACTGTTTCAGATAAGTTCCTATCACCTGCAATCAAACCCTGAAGTAAAGCACACCCAGCCAGCCAGGCCTTTTCAGCAGACAGTACAGTGCTCACAATTACTCCTGGTTCCGGACGTCACCCATTTGATGGCGCTTATCGATGCGTTACTGCTTTTTAGTGTGGATAGGCAAGTTAAACATAAAAGCATAAAAGCCATAAGACAAAATACAGAATAAGCAACTTTTTAAAATTTTTTTTATTTTTATTGGCTTGAGTCTTTAATTTAGATTTTTGTTCACCCAGGACCTCTTGCATGTCAACATACAATGCAAAACAATAATAATAATAATAATAATAATTAAAAAAAAAAAAAAATATATATATATATATATATATATATATATTATTAAGATGTGTGAGACCATTGACGCGGCTGGTAAAGTGTGGTGTGATTGTAATAAGCAGCTGGGCTGTAACTGATACATCATCAAATGGTCTTCTACTTCAAAATGTGTTGCAATGTAGTTTAGCAATAATAATAATAATAATAATAATAATAATATACCAAATAATAAGGTTTGACTTTTATTGATATTTCTTTGAGAAAAATAAATAAGGAATAAACATAATGTGGCATGATGCTATAAACAAATAATCAACAAGACTATAATATGCTGATGATGGCCACTCCAAAGTTCAAGATTTTAAAGTCATACTACTTTTTATTGTCAGCAATCTACGCTTACAAAGCGTAGCACTTAAAACCCAGCCATTTATTTTTTCTGATCAGTATGTTTTAATAAATATCACTGATTCCAGCATTACCTAGCCAATATAATGAACTGAATTTCATTCATTATGACCATTATTACTACACAAACACTTAGAAATTGCTCAGACAGGCAAATGAATAGCACAGATACATATGATCATGTTTTATGGGTGTTAAAAAGAAAATAATAATGTGCGAGTGCTACATTTTTGCAGCGCATTTTTTTTTTGTTTGTTTTCAGGGCTGTTGTAGAAAATTAATCAACACCCCGCTGACCAATCACATTCAAGAAATCAGTCATACAAATGGTGTTAAATTACATAATTATTCTTGTTTTTTTTTTGCATAAAAAAATGATCCTTCAGAATTTGTAGTAGGCAAAATATATCTTCATTTTTCACCAAGTGCTGCCTCGTGTCACGTATGGAGGAGAGGCAGGATGCAAGTGCAAGCTGGTATTTATCGAAGTAGAACTTCGACATATTAAAGAAAACTGCTAAGTACAAACAGGGCGATGAAAACTGAAAACTATGGCTAAGAACTAGGGCTAAGACTACAGCTAATGCTAATAATGACTACAATGAAACAACAAGGTAACATGAACAAAGAATCACCGCCGTACACTAAACAGAACAGACAACAGAACAGTAAACTCAATGGATGCAAGACAAAGAACCAACTCAAACACGGGCTTCATATAAACAGGCCAATCAAACTAAACAAGGTGCAGGTGAGTACAATTATGACATCGCTGTGGTGAAGTGCATGATGGGAAACTGAGTCTGGAACCAAAAGTCAACATAAGAATCTTCATTCAATCATCCTCTATACTGCTTTACCCATCTATTACTGCTTTTACCTTATACTATAAGATCAGGGATGCCTGGATCCTATCCCTGGAGACTTAGGGCACGAGCCTTGATTGTTGTTGTTGTTGTTTTTTTTTTTTTTGGGGGGGGGGGGGGGGGGGTGTGGGGGGGGGGGGGGGGGGGGGGGGGGGGGGGGGGGGGGGGGGGGGGGGGGGGTGGGGGGGGGGGGGGGGGGGGGGGGGGGGGGGGGGGG